>JAPHMX010000008.1:1800000-2201955 GCA_028828415.1 Cordyceps cateniannulata
GCCCCAGTTCTGTTAAAGTGCCCCAGTTTAATTTATTGCTCATGATAACCTGGGTCTATGAATGATTGATGACTCCCGATGATTCTATGATTGAGTAGTAGGTTTTAGGCAGGTATTTAAGTAGGTGCGGAGTAGGCAGGTAGGTAGGTAAGTAGGGATGCGGATGTCTCTGATTCATTGCTGGCCCGTGGCTTGAAATAAGGTGCATATGGATATTGGGCTGCAACACGAATGTCTGGTGCATCTGCAGAAGAAAGAAAAAAAGAAAACACGTCTTTAAAAAAAAAGGCAGTGACAAGCTCCAATACAGTATATCGCCTCGCCTTTGATTGGAGACAAATAACCCGTCCCCCTGCAGCAAGCAGCCACACCAAACATTCTTGAGTACGTCGTCCGCCAATCAGCCCAATGGCTTTCTCAGAACCCAAGCATTCGGGCGCTTAAAAGGCAATGGGGCACAAACTTGTTCGGTTTGCTAGGCAGTCAGTCCTCTTGTACTCGTCCTGCAATCAATAATGAGCACCGAGCCGAGATATCCCGACGTGGTTGTGGCGCCCTGCCTACTTAATATATATTGACTATGGTATTTTTCTATCGCTCGCTCATATATTCCGTAAATGAGCTCTTTGTGCGCCCGGGCCGTAACATGCTTTGCCCGATGCTCTTTAGTGGCGGGCTTGGGGTTTGCTTCAGTCTCTTTCTCTTTCATCATGTGTCACTCAAAACCACAGGTTTCGCTTGAATCAAAGCTTTGCCAGCATACAAGAGGGATCTCCTTCTACGAAGCGCCCCTTTAGTCATTGCTACATGCTCGCTGCCAAGGCGAAAACTGCTCGCCCAACCAAACTGTCATATCCCAGATGGCTGTACAAGCTCACCCCGTAAAGTCCGGGTTGAACTGATTCATAAACTGCCAAAACGTATTGTCCGCCGCAAAGTCGCCATCAAACTGACACAATGAACCGAACCCGTCGCCAGACAGCTGCTGCTGCGCGTCAACCGGGTCCACCGCACAGTTTGCCAGGTCTGGCTCGCCGTACTTTGCCACCAGGTCATTGAAGAGGAGGTCCGACGTGGGATATATCGGCGCCAGTGAGGACAAGCTGCCTTCCGGCAGTACCCACGCACCGGCACCGCCGCTCTCACCCCAAGGTTCCGCTGCACTGCCGCTGCCGCCGTCGCTCGGTGAAATGTCCAACGACAGGCCGTTCGTCGAAGCGCCGCTGCTACCGCTGGCGCCGCTGTCAGCTACCGTCGCCGGACCCGCTACCCTGTCACTGCCTGGCGTCACCTCATCCGCCATCTCAGTGTCCGGACTCGTGCCCGGGGCACCCCCTTCGCCGACGGCCTTGACGAACCGCGACCGGATCGCGGTGAGGACGCCCTGCGCGGCGCGCGCCACGGCATTGTGCTCGCGGATCGCCTCAAACTTGGAAATCGTCCAGTGCAGGCGCCGCGCCGCGCTGTCCCGCAGCGCCGGGCTCTCGCGCGGGAATAGGATGAAGATGGACGCGACGACGACCACGGCGTCGAAGCTGCCAAAGAAGAGGTGGAAGCCGCGCCACTGCACGAGCGGCAGCCCGTCAAACGTCTGCCGCTGCACGCCCAGCATGTCGACGGCCGCGCGCAGCGCCGCTGCGCGGCTGGCCCGCCGGTGAAATATGTACGGCCGGTGAAGCGCCATGACGCCAAAGTGGTGCAGCTGCCGCAGGTACAGCCGCGTCTGCCGGATCCACGGCGCGCACGCCGGGTGCGCGTCCCACCGCCGGTCCGGGTTCTCAAGACGGAAGGCGGGCGGCACGTCGGCACGCAGGGCGTCCATGAGCCGGTGCACGTGGTCCACCTTGGAAAAGTCCTTGGGGTGCGAACCGTCGGGCTCGAGGTCGAGGACGTAGCGTAGTGCATCGGCGAGCTTGAATAGGAACAGCTGCCGCGTGATGAGTGTCGGTGGGTCGACATCCTCATCGCGCGACTCGATCGGCGTCTTGGAGCAGTCTGTGGGTGTCGGCGCGTCGACCGGTAACGAAGGAAGCCCATGCGCCCAGACAACGCTGCCCGGCCGGCCCAAGAAGACTGCCATGTTGATATCCCTACGCAGCAGACAGTTAGCTTAGCGGAGAGGGGGTAGAGGATCAGCAGTAACTGTACCATGATACGAGCATCATGTACATTTTCCTCCGATGTAATATGCGCCATTGGTTTTTTAGTATGCTTTCGACGCTCGAGTCTTCGGGTTTCGGATCTAGAGCATCCCGGTGCATGCCTAGCTCTTGAGCATCCCGGATGGCCGCCGCAATACCATGCCACTATTCAAATATCAGCCTCTGTACCAACAAAAAACCACCCGCACGACGCTGAGCAAAGAAAAAATGTACGCACACATTCAATCACATGCGCTGTGTACTTCTGAAACAGCGCGCGTATAAATTGCGCCTGCACCGTCACCTCGTCTAGTGCGCTCTTGCCAAATAGGTTGACAATCGCTGCGCCTGAGTCGCTGTAGTCGGTCGCCAGGTCCTCAAAGGTCATGCCGCCGGCGTACTTGAGCGCGTCGAAGACGGGGTCCGGAGTGCCGGGTGGCAGCAGCAGCAGCGCCGTGGCGAGGATCTGGAAGAGCAGCGCGGGGAAGAAGCGCATCGGCGGGCGCAGCGCCTCGGGCGACGAGAGCAGAGCGAAGGGTAGCCGGTCCCACTCGGCCAGCTGCTCGAAAAATGTCGCGCGGTCGATGAAGTTGTACTGGTTGTGCAGGTCCGTAAAGTACATGCCGACCAGCTGGTCAATGTACGTCTTGGCCGGCAGCTGCCGCACCAGGCCCTTGTATTTTTCGCGGATCGGTGCGAGCTCGCTCTGGGGCGCGGTGAGGAGCCCTGACGAGACACTGCCGCCACCGCCGCTGTCGGATTGCTGGTCGGCCGTCTCGATGGTGCGTAGGAGGCTTAATGTGGACGGTCGTGTCTGCGAGTAGCCGAGCGCCGCGGCCATGGACGTCAACGTCGGATCGTCGGCGCCGCGTTCTGCGGGGCCGCCGCCGGCCGGTCCCCGGGGAGGGCTCCGCATTGGCCGCGAGCCAGCCGCGTCGGTGCTCTCTTTCAGAGTTTTGGATGTCGGGGCGCCGGGCTCGTAGGCGCAGCTCGCTTCTCGATTTCGGGCGACGCAGTTTCCACATGGTAGCTCTCTATCGCACTGAATTACCGCAAACGGGCAAGCGGGGAAGACGTTAGCGAGCTGTCTTTTGAGCGTTGTGAAGGGCCAAGTCGATCGGGAATCGGGTAGGGTAATTCTGTACCTTTTGTTTACGGCGGTGGCATTCGAAGCAGGATATGACGACTCTCCTCCTCTTTCTGGCCGGTGGCCGCGGCTCGACCATCAGCCCAATCAGGTCCGCCATGAGGAGCCGGCGAGTGATGTGTGGTAGAATGCTACACTCTGGAGTGATATCGCTCGATACACAGCAATGGTGGGAACAAGAAACAACTCGTAGAAAGGGTCGGTGAAGGCAGATCTTGGAACGTAGTGGGCTGTGCCAGCGGAGATAGCTAGTGGGCTACAAAGCGCGTTCCCTGCGTCGCTGGTGAGGGAGGATTGAGATGCAGAAGCAGAGAGTCGAACGTGGACTGATGTAGAGGGAAGCTAGCCCATTATGTATTATTAATGACGTGACAATCGCAAAGGCGACCGGGGAAACGACTTGGCTGAAGAATCTCAAAAAGGTTGGATCTGGGTCGTCTACTGCCGTTAAGTCCGCGGAATGGGTGGGGCGGCTGATCAAGTGCCGCTTGACTCGTCTCTGTAGCCGAACCCTCTTTAATAAGCTTCAATTGGACGAGCAAGAGAGAGGTTCAGCCTAATAGTACGTATATGGAGGTGTATGTGTGTGTCTGCGTGGAGAAAAAGAGACGTTGCCAATGACAGTGCAAAAAGACGTGGAATACAGCAAAGTCTCACGTTTCTCTTCCAATTCGTTTCATCTTATCTGCCTAGCGTATCATCATGCTTTTCCCTTCCAATGCTCCTTGCCTTGGCAACAAAATCTTCATCTTTGCCTGAAGAGACGATGAATAAAAAGACGAACAAGCGGCTGAACTCCAAAATAAATCCCTCCAGAGCAAACTAACTCATACGACTTTGTGAATGTCAAAGGAAACCAGAGTAGCCGCAGCCCAAAACCAGTAGAATCAAAGCAAGCCGAGTATATGCAAAAAAATAAAGAAAGAAAAAAGATATTGATGAAATCATCGCAATCTTTCCGTGTATGCTTTCCAGGCGGCCGATCTGTACCGCTCCGCCTCGTCATAGGGATCGCTGGCCTTGAGAATACCGCGCCCGACAATGGCAATATCGGAACCAGCAACACCAATAATATCAGCGGGCGTGTTGTACTGTTGGCCCTTGCCGTCGCCCTTGAGCGTGCCGTTGGTCTCGCCCTGGGGTGGCAATTGACAACCGGGAGTCATGTGCACAAAGATGTCGTCGTCCTCAGTGTTTAGGCACTCTTGCGATACGAAGCCCATGACAAAATCCTTGTGCTCGCGAGCAGCCTCAACACAAGCCTGTGTGTACTCCTTGTTCATGAAGTTGCCCTGACTAGACATTTGCGCGAGGATGAGCAGTCCGCGTTCTAGAGGGGCCTCCTCGATACCGGGGAACAACATTTCGTCACCCTCGCTGATGCCTTTGTTCAGGCGGGGTGACAGAGCAGACTCGTATTTTTGTGTGACGGTGGTGACGGAAACAATGCTGCCCTTGCGGCCATCTTCTCGTCGAGACGTGGCCGGCGTTTCTTGGGTGGTCGGGGCAGCGTCCTGCTCTTCCTCCTCGTGATCAAACTGGTCAGTGGTCGGGGTCCCGACGGTGACGGAAGTGCGTACTTCGCACGGGTAGCGCTCAAGCCACCTGGTGGCGGCATTGGCGAGGGAGGTGACGGAGGCTTTGCCGGGAACCATGTTGACGTTGACGATGTGAGCCCACTCAATGATGCGTGCGGAGCCGCTGGTGTACTGCAGTTCGACAGTGTTGCCGATATCTCCAAACTTGCGATCCTCGAAGATAAGGAAGCCATGGCGGCGGGCCAGAGCAGCCAACTTGGCGCCAGTGCCGTGCTCCGGATGAAAGTCCCATCCTGAGACCATGTCGTGATGAGTCTTGAGGACGACGATGGCGGGTCCAATCCTGTCGGCAAAGTAGAGAAGCTCGTGTGCAGTCGCGACGTCGGCACTGAGACAGAGATTTGAGGCTTTGAGATCCATCAACTTGAAGAGATAGGCATTGAGAGGGTGAGTGGCTGTGGCAGCCCTCGAGGCAAATGTAGCCTTGAGAGTTGGATGGGACACCATGTCTGCGGTGGCCAAGTCTGGCTCGATTGCTTGAGGATTTTAAACGGGGAGGAAGGTCAATTGAGAGACAGGTAGTGGCGTTGAGTCGCAAGGCTGGTGCAGTGAATGGATCAACGAGGCACTAAGGTGAGATTTGGACTGAGAGCAGCGGTGCTCGGGGTCGGGGGGGGGGGAGGAGGATGGATACGAGCCCGTAGAGTCGAAGAGCAAAGCGAAGTCGAGACAGAGCAGAGAGTATAGAAACAGAGAAGATGTTGTGAGAGGGCAAGGTAACGAAAGCGGAAAGAGAGCTTCACAGGATAGAGTTTGGCAAGGCTGGTGGGCGTTTTTTTTTTCGACGCCTTTGTTGGTCTAAGCGAGTGGGCCTAGATATAGGTAACTGAGAGAACTGGGGACGACGAGAGGCAAAACCGGGGTTAGTCGAGGGGGCCAGTATAATGGTGCAAGTTGGGGTATCGCAAGAGGCAGAGCGGGATGGAGAAAAGAAACGGCGGCAGCCTGTTGAGGGGTGTGTGACAAAAGGGTCGGCCGAGGGGGCCTTTTTTTTTGTTGCTTGCCGGGTTGTTGAAAAGCAACGCGGCTAATTAAGATGGTACGAGGCGCGCACAAAAAGTGGACGAGGATGAAGCCGTGGAGGGAGAGGGGGGGGGGGCGCGGCGTTTGGTGACAGGTGGTGTCAGCAATGGATGGAGGGAGAACGGGGAGGCCGGTGTAAGGATTCGAGCAATGGGCAGTGGCTGGACCAAGCTCTTTCGTCTGGGGTCTGGATGCCTAATGCTAAATAGGTACGGATTAGGGAGATGAAACTTGGTCAGTGGTTGTTGAATTGGTATAAGATGGGTGGTGTGATGTGGTGTTGAAGAGGGAGAAAAAGAGGGCAGATCAATGCTGGTAGAGGAATTGGGATATGAATTCGATCAAACCACAGGCTGGACGCCGAACGAGTGGTTTTCGGTGGCCCCGAGCAATTTTAATTTAAAAGAAAAAGAAAAGAAAAAAGCGCCAAAAGAAAGGGCAAAATTGGGTATGATATGGTACGTACGGGTATGGTATGGAGGAGGTATGGTGGGCAATGCTGGTAGTGGTGGTGGTAGCAGGAGGGCCGAAATTCAATGTAGGTACATGCGGACCAGGGCAAGTACACGGAATGATGGGTATGGAAATACATTTTGACAACGGACAATTACGGAGTATTTTCCGTACGGCTCATGATACCTAGTAGGTACCTAGGTAGGTAAAACAAGTCCAAACAGGGCTTGCCAACAAGCCCATCTCGTTGTGTGTTTGGTTTCTTGGGCGGCAGATGCTCCAAAACTCATGCGCCACTTTTGCTCCCACCAAGATGACACGCCATTGCCTCGCTCGGTCAGAGGGAGAAAAAGCAACAGAATACTGCAAAATATGACACTTCCCCACTAACCAGACAGTCGGCAAACATCCGATAGCTTCACCAGTAAGTACATTGCATGCATATTTTCCAGCTCGACCAGTATCTCATGATACGTATTGCCCTGGTACTTGATGACAGAGTACCTCGATTTATTCGTACAGGTGAACCTGCAGCAAGCTCCGCTGAGCCGCTCCACCTTGGTGCAGCGAGTGCCAGCCACAGTCCGCCTAGGTACCTGCCTACCCAGGTACTTTGCGACAAGCCCAAGTCAGGCCAGCCTGCCTGCCAAACTCACCTTGATGATCCATCAACTGTTGTCCATCTGTACCTGACAGCTTGAGCTTGAAGTCGTCTGTTGCTACCTACTGCTGTTGCTGCATGTTGCAGATCCCAAGGTACCTACCTCTAACCTACCTCTTACCTATCCCATCTTGACCCAGCTCAATGTCACCATTATTCAATTCGTTTCTTCCTCTTCTACTTCCTCCTCCTCCTACGCACCAGTCTTTCCTGCGATCCATTCTATTTTATTTTTCTAAGACATCGACAACTGTTTCTCCTTCCTCCACCTCCCCGACCCAAGCCACCCAAGACCACCTGCCTGCTTTGGCGGGGGCGCAAGGCCATGATCCACCACCACTGCGATCCAGAGTCCAGACTCGCCGCCATCTTAGCCAACAAAACACCAATGCGCATATCATATCAGTACCAACCAGCATTGATCCAAACTTGTTCCGTATTTCCCGCCGTCGTCATCCACCTCTACGGACCAAACCGCATCTCCGCCAACCCAGCCGACCAATCTCATCACTCGCCCCTCCAAACATGGCCCTGTTCACATCCCCGCCGACCCCTCCAAGTCCAAGCCGCAGATGAGACGAGCCTCAAGCAAGCATCCGAAACTTACCTAGCCATCGCACGATTCAAGATGACATCAAGTGCCAAATAGTCGTCCCCGATACGCCCCGATACACAAGTTTATCCCAAGGACAGAAACTTGCCTATCTGCTACTGCTACTAGGTAAGCTACTTTCTAGCCACCTATCGGCTCGAGTTGCCGGCCCTTCTCCCTTTACCGGTAGGTGTTCGTCGCTGCGGTAGTACTTATTAGTTAGTGCTGTCCATCCACAATTACAAGCCCGCCGACGAGGATCTCGTGCTCTTGATTGAATACCAGGCTGCTGCCCTCAACTGACACAGCTCCACGAAAACTCGCCAATGCCAATGCAGCAGGTAGCATGGCCAGCACCAGCGATGCGAGACATCAAGAAGACGCCCTGCGCGATTAAGCAGGCAGGTAGCTCAGGCTACCAGGACGCCTGCCACCGCCCGCCATTCCCAACGAAACACTGCTTCAAGGGATGCGTAACCCCCAAATGGCATTGCAACTAGCTAGTGATCGCCAACAGATGCCGATACTATCATACATGGGGCACCGTCGGACCATGATCGAAAAACTTACAACTATAGCGGCCAATGGGCCTCTGCTGGGACTCGCATCGCCGCCGACGCTCAATCCCGAACCCATCGCGGCAACACGCCGTCGCGACGCCACGGACATGGGCTGGTCTCTTCGGCAATCGACAGTGCCCAACCTGGGCGCCAATTCCCCGTTTCGACACCGGAGCCTCCTCGGCGCTCCCGTGCTCTCGGCGAGTCTTGTCCCAGTGGCACAGAGATGGGCACCTATGGGTTCTTTCAACAAGGCTTTTTATCCACCAAGCTCAAGCCCCCATGCAGTCATTGCTTTTGACGCCAAAAACCAGTGCAACGGTCTCGGAACAATAAACATACTATGTACTAACAACGCACCTCTAGTTTCTTTTATAGTATCCGTCCTGCAGACCACATACGGGCTGACGGCTCCCAATACCGTTCCCGGCCTTGCTACACTTTTCTCTCTCCTCTAAGCTGGGGATACATACGCGCAACTTCTGCATTTCTGGACAAGCTCATTTTCCCCGTTGTCCTTCATTTCGGCAGCACTCTACTAGAAAAACTCCTCTATAAGGACAACCCGTGTTGTCATAAAGCACCGTAAACTAGCCATCACCGCTGAAACCACTTGAAGAGAGCCGCAGGGCCACGTCATACGGATCGCGCAATTCAAACCCGACGCCCACTATATTCGCGGCCATTGGAGTGAAACAAGGGTTTCCGTGTTTTTGAGTCGCCCTCATTTTTGAGGTCAAGCGGAGAACTGAACAGTTTGGAACCATGTCATGATGCGTTGTAGTATTGCCGCAGCTGTAAATGGCGCGCCAGGGTGTAAGCCAAGACATTGTCAACGGCCTGCCTGTGCAGGTCGTCGGCCGAGCCGGGTAATAACTCTTGACCTGAAAAATGATTCACAATTAATTTCCGATGGAAATATATCGCTCGGAGACCAAAATAGACCAATCAACGTCGCGGTATCTGTACGGCAGAGCAGCTCCCGTCGTGTTACCTGACATGCAATGCCTGCCAGCTGCGGTGTCATGTCAGTGCATCGGCACTGCAGCTCCGAGACCTTTTCTCTGCACAAGACCGAGACACAGTAACGGGTCCTTTCACAGCTGAGAATTATACAAGTGCGAGGCAAAGAGGCGGCGCCGAGTACATGTACGGATATATGGTGTTAGGATATACGACAACAACACCCTCGTATGGTGGCCTCTCTAAAAGATGAGATGTATATAGAGCCTGTGATATGAAACCAAGTTGAGGGTACAATTCGCTACATTTAGGTTCTTTGGTACTTGATTTTGTGTTGTTACTCTGAGCTCCATGCTCTCTTTATTCTGTGACAAGCAATATCTCACACCGCAAGTCTCATGTTGCACAACTTGGAGTGGACAAGGTGACTAGAATGTTGATAGATGTAGCGGTCTCACAAAAAACATGGAGAAAGGGAAAGAAAGACCCAATGTATCAAAGAAACCGAGCCCTCCCAGTTTGGGCCTTATCTGTAGCGAGAAGTCACGATGTCACCAGAATAGCCTGGCCTTGGTAAATGATAAACCAAGTGCTACAGTCTCACATCGCTTAGTACGGAAAATCCGAATGCATAGATTTGCGCCACGTCATAGTCGAGCCATTCGCAGTGGCGTCTACTGCGGCTTTGTCGTTGCGTCGACGACGCACGACGTCTTCCGTGTGCTGCACTAACCTGCGAGGACATGTCGGCGGGTGGTTATCGAAAAAGAGAAGGACGAGAAACACGAAAATGCCAAAAAGGGGGGTTGACTGTGATGAGGACCGTGAGGACACTGGCAAGACACACCCAGAACTCTACGCTTTTTTGGAGCTGCGCGGAATGACAGTGTGTTCGGTGCAAGCCCGCACCAGTCACAATAAAAGGAGTGACCCGGACAGACCGTATCTTTCCTCTTAATAGGTATGAATAGGATATAGGGATCGATTCCAAGATACACGGCTGATGATACCCAGAGTGCGGATGCGGACCAACAATGCGATCCGGTTCCAGGCAAGACAGGCGGGTAACATGGCGAGATGTCGAACTAAGATGGCCTTGACCGTCTGCTTGGGTTCTCGTCTAAATGATATAACGAGATATTATGCTTTTTATCTTATTCAAGTGACAGATGCTCGAACACGTGGGTAGGTTATCATGCTCGGGGGCCGCGCAACAAGTGTCCCCCGCAAATCCCGCCGCCCCAGCCGCGGCGGGAGCGGCCACCGAGGAGGTGGGTGTGGCAAAATGGCATGTGAGGTGGAGGGAGTTGTGGTAGGCAGGAAGGCTACGGATTTTAGATTTCGACCATTTTCTCTATTTTTCCTTGCATAATTTGTAGTTGAGTTGGTGAATCGACTTGGGTAACAGGGAGAAGCTGGCCTGAATGCGGGGGAAACACGGAGCTAGAGAGTTAAATGCCAACTTAGCCAGTAGCCTCAAGTAAATCATGGCGAGCCTTAGTCGGTCTATGCCATCGTAGTTGAGGATGACCTCAAATAGCGGAGCCAGAATTTTGGCTGCTTGCCGTGGTGGCCATGTAAGTGGTGAGGCTACTGGAAAGATGAGGCGAGATGCCTCGGCGACTCCTCCGTCTGGAGCACTTGGCCGACAAGGCAGCTAGCTAATGCAAGCCCGTCATCTGTGCAGTACGACAAAGCGAGGTAGGCGGAGGGATAAGGGAATTGCTGGGGTTTAGTCTAGCGAAGGTTGATTGAATAAGCATGCATTTCGTGGATCAAGTACAACGCTAGGATTTTTAAGTGCTCATTATACTATTGTAATTCCAAACCTTGAAAGTTATAAATTGAACGTAGACAGTCTTAAAACGCAAAGCTTCAAGGGGTACCTCGACTTTATTAATGGCTTTCGTTACTCACTACCCCGGGTTGACAGCGTGGGCGGAGTGGGCTGGCAGGGATTAGCGGTGCGGAGTTGAGTGAGGATTGGAGAGGAGGGGCCATTTGAGTTTGTGATAGGGAATACTAAGTTATTAGTTGTTTGTGGTCAGTGTAGTGAGGCTGTCTGTACTAAGGTATTGATGGTTGGTTGGTTGACTGGTGGAGAGTACAGATAGACGGGGGGGTAGATGGAAGCCTTGTTGACAAAAATGGGGGATCTTGGCGACGTAAGAGAAGCGGCAAGGGTATGTTCACTGCAATAAAAGAAGAAACTATGATATCAAGGGAAAAGACAGGAAAAGAAATAAAGTAAAGAGATAGAAAGGTAGAGATGAGAGGTATTGTGCTATATTAGTAGGTTAGTAGTTACCATGTTCGTCAGGTTTTAGGTATCTGCCTCGGAGGTGTGAGTGGCTAGTGGCAATGGCTGCACAGCTACGTAACTGGCTCCCTCCTGAATCCATCCACACCTTGAAGCTCTACTCTCTCTTTTTTTTCTGTCATTCTTCACTTTCCACTTTCTTCGCTTCGTGTCCACTCCTTATCTATCCATTCTCAATCTCTACATTCTCACCCTTTTTTTCGATTACCAAGTGTTTTAATCATCTACGTTGGGCACGCGTTCCCTCCTCGCCCGTGCGCCGTACCCTTCTTCCCTCTCGATAAAAAATTAAGCTTCGTTGGGCCACTTCGACCCCTGTCCGGAACCATCGGTCCAACTTTCGATAGTTCAACCTCGACCTTCCCGCTCGTCACCGAGAGCCCCCCCTTCCATCCGCATCTTTATCCCGACAACCTGCCTTTGCACCGACCATGTCTGCCCGCTCAGCCAGACGACGATCCGCGCGCAACCGCGACGCCGCCCAGTCTGCGTCGGACGATGAACACCAGCCTCAGACGAATGGTGCCGTCACCATGAACGGCAATGGCTCTGCCCACACCCACGCCGACCTCGTCGCTAGAAGCTCCGTCGAGGACAAGGAAAAAGAGCGTGAAAACATCTTTCTCTTCTGGCCCAACCTCATCGGTACGTCGTCTCGGGCGCATCCCCTTTCCCTTGCCCGCAGCTACCTAAACCGCGTCAAGTGACTGACACCTCCGCCTCCCCTAGGCTACTCACGAATCGTTCTCGCCATCGCCTCGCTCTACTACATGCCCCTCCATCCGAGAACCTGCGCGTTCCTCTACAGCATCTCGTGCTTGCTTGACGCTCTGGATGGCTACGCCGCCCGTGTCTTTGAGCAGTCCACCCGCTTCGGCGCCGTTCTCGACATGGTCACAGATCGCTGCACCACCTCGTGCCTGCTCGTCTTCCTCTCCTCTGCCTTTCCTCGCTGGGCCATTCTCTTCCAGGCCCTCATCGCCCTCGACTTTTCCAGCCACTACATGCACATGTACGTCACGCTCGTAGTCGGCGGCGCCGACTCGAGCCACAAGAACATTGACAAGAGCAAGAGCTGGCTCTTGAACCTCTACTACACCAACAAGGTTCGTGCCGTTCGACATTGACCCCGTCATCCCGTCCGAGCTTTTGCTGACCGCACACGCTTCCAGACCGTCCTCTTCGTCTTCTGCGGCCTCAACGAGCTCTTCTTCATTGCTCTCTACCTCCTCTCTTTCTCCTCGCCTCTCCTCTCGCCTCACCTCATCAAGTCGGTCGAGGAGTCGAGCGGCACCCATATTCAAGCTGGCGCCCCGATGAACGCCTCGCTGCTGAAGCAGTTCTTCCCCGACCCCTACAGCGC
This sequence comes from Cordyceps cateniannulata, assembly GCA_028828415.1. NCBI lineage: Eukaryota > Fungi > Ascomycota > Sordariomycetes > Hypocreales > Cordycipitaceae > Cordyceps > Cordyceps cateniannulata. The sequence continues at coordinate 1,812,822 of JAPHMX010000008.1, forward strand.
CGCCGCCCTCGAGCTTGCCCGCGCCAACAAGATGGATTCCACCGTTCCCTGGATCCTTGCCGGCATCAGCTTTCCCATCATGTTTGCCAAGAACGTCATCAATGTCGTCCAGCTAGTCAAGGCGAGCAGGTGGCTCGCCGAGGTCGATATCCAAGCTCGCAAGGCCCAGGGCCTTCCTCGGAAGCCGAAGGCCAAGCGCGTGTAGGCGTCCGCTGTGACATACGATGGACCACTGTGTGGCAAGATGAGTCGCCGGCATGGATACCACCGGCACGGATTACCTCCACACCATAAGAAAATTGGGCATGTTGGGCTTTCATTTTGGAAACCTGATTTGGCAACAACAAGGAGCGAGTACTCCCGCCACCTGTCAGCTGCCCTCTGACATTTACCTTATTTCTTCATCTCTGCGGGATATATAATGGCTGGAACAATAACAAGTTCTTTGATGCCACGCCAGGATTGATTTTTACGAACTGAAACTGCTCGACGGGGGAAAAAAATGAGAGGTATTTCGAAGCACCGAGAGATGGGCCGGCAGGATTTGGTGTAACAAAATAGGGCTGGACGGTTTATGTTTTCTTCATTCTTTTTTTTTCTCATCGGAAGGGAAACTTGCATGATATTTTCGGTTCCTATTTCTCTCGTTTCTTCGGCTATTTCTTGCTGTTTGCCGTTATTTCTGTGTTTTCTAACAAAGCACATTTGTATACATACTTTCAAAGCAGCAACTGCCTGTCAGATCACGTCGATCAGTTCTATATGTTTTTAATTAATGAAGAACTTATAAAAACATGCTGTAACCAAGGGTGACTTGAACGGATATGAATATGTGAAGGATGTCGCCGTGTTCCTCTTTTTTGTTTTCCAATATCAAAATATGCTATGGTATCCGTTCCTTCTAGTCCCTTCTTTATATGCAAACAACCTTTGCAAATCTCTCTATATGTACAGTTTCTGTCGTAATGGGGAAACATTCACTGTCGAATGACGACACGCTTAGTGCCATCATCCACAGTCTGGCTCGTCGCCAGCCGCACCCGTTGCATGTCCGTGGATGCCGCCGTCTAGGATGAGACCTTCGTTGTCGTCCTGATCGTCCTGCACGCGCCGCCAGCCTTTTCGCTGCTCGCGCCGCCTTCGCGCCGCCTCTTTGTCCTCCTCCGCCGATGCCGCCGGGTCCTCGCCGCCACCGCTTGCCGTCTCCTTGCCCTTGGGCGGCTTGAACACGGGTTTCATCAGCAATCCTAGCAGCGGGTTGCTGCTGAACGCGCCGCCGCCGCCACTTGTCACCCCCGCGGTCGCGGCGTTCCGGGAGAGAATCGTCTCCTCGCCGTCGTCTGAATCTTCATCTGGAGGCGGCGTGCGCGGGCGCTCGGCGGGGGCCATCTTGCGCACCACGCGGCCGTTGACGAGGTCGATGCTCAACACCTGCTGGCGCTTCTCGTACTCAGGCCGGGCGTTCCACTCCATCTCGCGGAGTATCCGCTGCTGCCGCTTGAGCTCGCGCGCGCGGTCCTCGGGCTTCGCCCACATGCTACCGCCCGTTCCCGCGACGGCAGCGCTGACGTCGAAATCCGACGCCTCGTCGCGGACCGTGGTTCGCTGCGCGTTTTCCGCCTGGAAGTTGAGGAGCTTGTCGCGGTGCGCGCGCGCCGATGCGGCCGCCTCAGCTAACGAAGGACCAGCTTCAACGACGGCGGTGCCAAAGTTGCCGCGGGGCTGGGAGAACGGCGCGGGCGCGCGGGCGACTTCGGCGCGGCGGTTGGCGCTCGCGTGCACGGCCATGCGCTCGCGGCCGCGCTGGTCGCGGAGCTCACGCACGAGCGCCTGCACCTCGTCGGGCCGGATGAGGGCGGCACCGCAAAATGTGCACGGCCCGAGACCCTCCTTGACGCAGATGACCTTGCCGCACGACAGGCAGTTGGGCGCAGCTGTCTGTAGTGGATGCCGCGTTGCGACGCAGCGGCAGCGCCGCGCGCGCGGGTCGTCGAGGGACGGGTTGGTTGACGCCTCGAGGGCGCGGATGGCGGCGTCGAGGTCCGCCACGGCGGTGGACTGCCCGGCCATGGGCGTGCCGCCTGAGATTGAGACCTTGGTCGCACCGCCGCCGCCGGAGGGTTTCGGCGTGGAGCTACGAGTGTTCGGGTTGGACTTGGACTTGGGCTTGCCCAGGGATTCGGAGATGAGAAAGCCGGCGGACGAGGCGTGCTGCTTCGGCACTTGCTGCTGCGCTTGCTGCTTGAGAGGCTGGCTGTTGGGCGGTGAGGTGGGACGTGAGGGTTGATTGCTCGTCGGCGCGCTCGGCCGGTGCGCTATGTAGTCGAGATCCGCGTCCTTTTTGCTGTACGCCGTCCCTGACGGGCCGGTGTAGGAGTCGACGAGGCGGGCCTGCGGGGTGTGCAGGGCTGTCTTCTTCTTCTTGGGGCCGCGCTTCGATTTTGGCACGGCGCTGACGTTGGAGGATGAGGGACCGGCAGCAGAAGAGGCGGAGTTTGTAGGAGGCGGAGGAGCGGCGGAAGGAGTCTCGCGACGGGCGTTGAAGGACGCGATAAAGTCGACGGCCAGGGGAGAGTCGCCGAGCAGGTTGCTAAAGTGGGATGCGGCTTCGTTCTTGGAGAGGGTCTTGGCGTAGTCGAGGACCTGCTGCAGCTCGTCCTCGGGCAGCGGCAGCAGCTGCGACAGCTGAGCCAGCGACATGATGAGCTGGCTGGTACGAATGCGTCGTGGTGATGGTGATGGTTGTGATTGAAGAAGTTGAGGTGGTTTTCCTCAAGGCTGCGTTTGTCTGAATTGGGAGTGCCCCGCCAGTATGCGTCACTCGCCGATGGCACTAGAGAAGCTGCTCAGAGGGGGAAGATGGATGACAGAACACATGTTGAATTGCAATCGATAGTGCTGAATAATACCCAGGAATTGAATTTCAGGAAAGGCCAGCAGAAACTATCTATAATTCAATGACAGGGCATTTACTGTCAGCGGTTGTGGCGCCCGAGCGGCCCACGTGTGTTATAGAGCTGATCTACAGCCGGGCGCTGCGCAGACGAAGCCCTCACTGAGGACAAGAAGGCTGAGAAACTGCTAGACAAGCTGTTACGTCAGTTGATTGATCAATTCAGCCATTGTAGAATATTCATTGAGGCTCGTGGATAATGGAGGTAGCTGTCACAGCTGGCAGATTGGGACGTTGCTTCGGTCAGAAGACCCCGAGCAGCTCAAAGTATGTATTCCGGTATGGTCTGTCCCTAGTCGGGATCGCTATTGCAGAAAACCAAGACAACCTCTTGTTTCTCGAAAACGGGCGAACGCATTGTGGCCAAGCTCACGTAGTAATAGGCGTCCACCCGTGCTGATGGCAGCGGATTGACTAACGACCATGTGCTCATCCTATCCGATTACTGGGTCAGGTGTAGTAATATTCTGCACCAAGGGTCCGCACCAACAATCAGCTACCTTATTCATCCCAGGCTGCATTACAGGCAAATTAATTCATAAGTAAAATATTTGGCTGTTGGTAGGGTACTCCGTATAGTAGGTAGGATTGACATAGCCGAGCACCGCCGAGCTATGCCCGTGTTTCTTCCTTGCCGACCCAGCCACATGAAGGCTAGTGCGCTGTGGCTTTTCCGCTTTTTTTTCTCGCCCATGCCCTCCAAGGCCAAAAAAGCAGGCCAGCCAGCAGCAGCAAAGGCCAAGCCAGCCCATCTGACCGAGCAACGGACGGACCAAACGCCTTTTCCCTCAACCACCCTCTGACAAGCCCTCACTTAACCTTGTATTCCCTCCCCAATTTGCCTCTCTTACACCGTCTTTCTCCCCCCAATTCTATCCTCACCAGTCACAATGTTTGCTGCCTCCAGAATCCAGACCCGGGCTTTCTCTGCCTCGACCCGCAACGTACGTTTATTCCCACAGCTTCCGGCCGTTGAACCCTTGAACACCCCCCTCGCCGCCGACATCCCGGGAGCTCTGCAACTCTCCTAGCGTCATGGGCGTCTGTCATTGAATTCATCCCGGTGACCAATTGCTAACTCTTTGACTGGCGTCTAGCTCTCCAAGGTCGCCGTTCTCGGTGCCGCCGGCGGTATCGGCCAGCCCCTCTCCCTGCTCCTGAAGCTGAACCCGCGTGTCACCGAGCTCGCCCTCTACGACATCCGTGGCGGTCCTGGTGCGTTAAAATACATACCCTGCTGGCGCTCCTCGTTGTCTCACATTGCGATTGCTCTCGTGATTGCAGTTTGAAGCTTCGCAGATGTGCCGAAAGGCCTCGTTTCATCCCAGTGCCCCCAATGCTAACCAGTTTTGTCCTTCCAGGTGTCGCCGCTGACATCTCCCACGTCAACACCAAGTCCAACGTCACCGGCTACGATCCCACCCCCGAGGGTCTTGCCGCCTGCCTCAAGGATGCCGAGATCGTCCTCATCCCCGCCGGTGTTCCCCGCAAGCCCGGCATGACCCGTGACGACCTTTTCAACACCAACGCCTCCATCGTCCGTGACCTTGCCAAGGCTGTCGCCCAGTCGGCCCCCAAGGCCAAGACCCTGGTCATCGCCAACCCCGTTAACTCGACCGTTCCCATCTGCGCCGAGGTCTTCAAGGCCCGTGGTGTCTACAACCCCAAGACCCTCTTCGGTGTCACCACCCTCGACGTTGTCCGCGCCAGCCGCTTCGTCTCCGCCATCAAGGGCACAGACCCCAATAACGAGAACATCACCGTCGTCGGCGGCCACTCCGGCGTCACCATCGTCCCCCTCTTCAGCCAGAGCAGCCACCCCGACCTGAGCTCCAACGCCGACCTTGTCAAGCGTGTACAGTTTGGTGGTGATGAGGTCGTCAAGGCCAAGGACGGTGCCGGTTCCGCCACCCTCTCAATGGCCATGGCTGGTGCCCGCATGGCCGACTCCCTCCTCCGCGCCGCTGCCGGCGAGAAGGTCATTGAGCCCACCTTCGTCGAGTCTCCCCTCTACAAGGACCAGGGCATCGACTTCTTCAGCTCCAAGGTCGAGCTTGGCCCCGACGGTGTCAAGGAGATCCTCCCCGTCGGCAAGGTCGACGCCACCGAGCAGGGCCTCCTCGACGCCTGCATTGTCGACCTCAAGAAGAACATTGAGAAGGGTGTCTCCTTCGTTGCCCAGAACCCCGGCAACTAAGTGCATCCCGCCACCTCAACCTGGTGTAAAAACGGATGGTCGTCCCGTTGGGCAGGCGTACCACCGCGATGAAATTGCAGAGTGACCCAGCCCAGAGACAACACGGGGTCTCTCTGCCTGTATGAAAAAAACGTCGCATTGTAGGATGAAGGGAGGAAAATGAGAAATGGAATCTTGAGTTCGAAATACCACGAGCAGGAATGGGGCTCAATGATTTTGTGCTGGAGCTCACGGCGTCATATGGCCTTGTCTCCTTGTCACTTTCTGTTTTAACATGTATTCGGCTCGAGCTTAACTTCTAGACAAATAGAGTCTGAAAGCATCACTGATCACCATTGCGTTGAGACAATTCCAAAGGTATAAAGCATAATGTTCACTCACTTCCAGAGTGCGAGTGTGACTGCCATCGAGCTCAATGCAACATCTATTCATACAGAAAAATAGTAATAAGATCTCTGAACCTATGCCGCAACACCCATAGTAAAGTGTATATACACAAATTCCCCCCATCGTCTATAAAACCTCCCTTTGATTCCTACTTCTATTATTCTTCTCATTTGCTTATGTTTAAAAAAATGACTTCTCAAATCACAACGTCGATTGGCACTCCAGCTCGTTCACCTAGGGCTTGTCTTGCCCTGACTCACTGACGCTGACGGCCGGCGCGCCACTCCTGCAGCTGTCTCTTGCGCTCCTCGACCTTGCGCTCAAATTCGGCCACTTTTTCGAGACGCGCCTGCTCCTCCTCGACAGCCTTCTTGTCCGCAATGACCTTTTTGCGGGCAGCCTCGCGCGCGAGCTGCTCGGGACGGCGCTCAGCAATGTCGCGCGGGCGGTAGTCGCTGAAGAGGGACTTGAGGACGACCTCGATGACCCAGCAGACAACAAAGTCGAGGGCCATGACGACGGTCATGTTGACCTTGAACTCTTGAGAAAAGGGGACGAGCTTGATGCCCTCGTTGATCTCGGGGATGAGCTCGGTGGCGCAGACAAAGGCGAGGCCAGAGACGCCGACGATGCCGTAGAACATCGCCTTATTCTCGGTGAGGGCCTCGCGGAACGGGCGGCCTTGGTAGTTGATGGCAAAGGTGGAGACCTGCTGCACGAGCTGCAGCAGGTAGATGGCCGAGTTGAGCAGTGAGGGCTCAAACTCGGCCTCGAGGTCGACGTCGTTGGAGCGCGGCTCGAGACGTTCGCATAGGCGCGCGACGTAGATGAGCGTGACAATGTGCACGGCGAACTGGCCGAGGATGGACCCGATGATGTAGACGTTGAAGATGTTGGGCTGCGGGCGCTCCTTGCTCAGGCCCTCGACGACCTTGGCGCGTGAGATGCTAAGGAAGCAAACGGACATGAGCATGCCGCTGATGGTGTACTGCGTATCGCCAAACTTGATGCCCTCGAGATAGAGAACAGACAAAGAGTAGGCGGAGATGAGACAGTTGAGCGCGAGGATCTTGTACATCTGGATGGTGGCAACCAAAGTGCAGCGACCCTGACGGATAATGTTGGGGATGGCAATGACGTCGCGAAGTTTGGATGTGAACGGGGCAGCAACTGAGGCATCTCCGAGCTTCAGTGTGGGAGGCTCGTCCTCGCCGAGTTCGGCTTCCATCATTCCAGAAGAGAGCTTGTCGGCGAAGCTCGCGGCCTTGGCTTGGGCAGCGGCCTGGCGCGCGGCGCGAGGGTCGCTGGAGTTGATCAGCTGCTGAGCGGCGGGCGAGGTAATGGTCTCGAGGGGGATGCCAGCGGCCTTGACATATTCCTCAACAGAGATGCCCTTCTTCTCCGCCTCGCGTTCAATAGCCTTCTGGTAGTGAGGGTTGGCAGGTCCGGGGGGGTACAGATGGGCAATGAGGACAGGGGCAGGCGGCTGGGGCTGATTGAAACGCTTCATCAGATCGCACTGCTTCTGGTACATGTCCTTAAGTCTGGTGTTGCGAGCATGATCCGCGATGCGGTTCAAGTCATCCTTTGTACCGTTCAAGAGAGCGACACCAATGTGAGCCTGCTTGAGGGCGCCGACATCGTTGGTACCATCACCGGCCATGAGAGTGTAGTATCCCATGTCCTTGAGGCTAAGCAGGATATCTTCCTTCTGCTTGGGCGAGACGCGAGCGTACACCCAGGCGTGACGAATGACAGTGTCCCATCCAGGCTGGCCCTGGAGCTTGGCAAGGGCGTATCCGGTCACACAGAGGTCGTTGTCCTTGATGATCTTGGGGTCAATAGCCTTGGCAGGGTCGACAGAGATGGTGATGCGATCATCAACGCTACGCCAGACGAGGTGCGCGGCTCCCTTGTCGTCCTCAGGGGCGTCCAAGATAAGAACATCACGATCGACAATCTCGACTTCACGGGCGACGTGCACGGCGGTAAGAGGATTGTCACCAGTAATCATGACAACGCGGTGGCTGCTCTCGTTCAGCATCTGGACCGCCTCCTTGGCATCCTCCTTGAGAGGGCAGTGAAGGATCAAGAAACCAGCAAACGTCAATTCAGCTTCAACCTTCTCGCGCTTGAGGTCGTTGATCTTGGCAGCGCCAAGCTCAGAATCGACAGTCAGCTGCTTGTAAGCAAGAGCAAGAACACGTGAGCCTTTGCGAGTGAAGTACTTATACGTCTCTTCATAATCAGCAGGGACTTCAACCAGCATCTTCATGATAGTCTCGGGTGCTCCCTTCACGCCAGCGAAGGTGCCCTTGATCCTTTGGCCAGTCTTGGCGTTGGTACCGTTGACCATGGCAATGGAACTTTGGCGCTTCAAAGCAGAGGAGAACTGGAAACGACGCTTGATCTGGACGTTACCAACGGTGCCCTCGGCCTTGGCAGTGCTCGACAGAATATCCTTGCGTCCGAGAGTCCAGCCCAGAGAAGTAAGGGTGGCCTTTTCCATGGGGTCTCCAACAATGTCGCCTTCATCGAGCTTAACCAGGGCATGAGCAGTGGCCAGAACTAGCTGTGTTTCCATGCTAGCTCCCTTGACAGGAATAATGGTAGAGTGGGCGCCGTCAAATTCCTTTGTATCCTCGACATCGGAGTGGTTCAAGCCAAGACCAGCAATGCCCTCAACAACGAGGTCCTCGCCGGTCAGAGTTCCAGTCTTGTCAAAACAGGCCACGTCAACGCGGCCAGCGTAAGGAATACGGAAAGGCTCAGTGCAGAAGATGGCCAGTTTAGCCAAAGCGGCCAAACTGGTGTTGACAGCAAGACTGAGTTCCATTGGCAGCTCAGGGGGGACGACACTGGTCACAATCAAGATACAATCGAGAAGAAGCTTGGAGCGCTTGCGGTCCTTGCGCACACCTTCATCCCAGACATACCAAGACGCGGCAATGGCAAAAATCAGAAGGAACAGAATGAAGAGCAACGCCTCGACGTTGTTAGCGGATACATGCTCAGTAGAGTAGATCATTGTGCGGACGAGGCTGCCCTGAGAAGTCTCGAAGCCGGTCTTGGTAACAATGGCCATAGCACCATTGTCGGGAGGTGTAGGGATTCCCGAGGAGAGGACAGGCGTCTCTTGGTCAGCGGTGCCGTGGGTAACTTGGAGAACCTTGGTGCCACCCCAGAGGAAGGCGTTCTTGTCAAGACCGTCGGCATCAAGAGTCGCATCGGCGGGGCGAAGCTGGATTGAATCTTTGAGAAGAGGGGTACTCTCGCCCGAAAGCATGGCCTCGTTCACAATAGCGGTGCCTTCGACAAGAATCATGTCGCAGGCAACGCCACTGTCATCCTTGGTACGGGTAACGGAAACAAGGTCGCCGGGAAGGAGAGCATCGCTCTGAACCTCGGTCCAGGCGCCGAGACGGTACACCCACATATCGTAGGGTTTGATGCTCATTCCTCGAAACTCGGTCAGGGTGCGCTGGCGCTGCCAAACAACGGTGCTTTCGAAAGCGACGAGCATGAATAGGGTGAAGAGCGAGTAGTACCAGTAGTCGTCGAGCATCCATAGACCAACGCAGAAGATCTGGAAGACAAAGAAGGGCGCAACGGCGTGCTCTTTAAACAGCTCAGTGAAGGTCGGGACGGGAATATCGAAAGTGTTGGTGCCATAGTGGTGCTCCATGCGCGACAGCTCGGACTTGTTGGCGATACCGCGGGACGACTGAAAGTCGCGGATGAGGGGCTTCGGCTCGGAGTCGATGGCATACTTTAGGGTATCGAAGGATTTGGTATCGGGATTGTACAAGAATCGGCGCTTCTGAAAGAGGAACGAGAGGTTTGTTTTTCCACCAGCCTGGCGTTGTTGGTTAGTAGGTTGTAGTGAAGCTGACGTCAATGAGCGCTACCCACGTTGTCGCGAACTAGTTTGCAGATTTCGGCTGAGCCGGCGTTGGCGATGGGGATGACCTTGATGAGCTGGGCATCTTCAACAGACTTGGCAGACTGCGCAGTAAAGATGGCATCGAGGTTGACGCTCCAATGCGTGCTCAGCCAAACCAGAGACTGAACCGTGATGATGGATCCGACCCAGACGAAGGTCCATTCGGGGGCGCCGATGTGCTTCTCGTAGAGGTCGGGCGTGAGAAAGTATCGGAGGAAGACGGGCCAGACAATAACAAAAGGCCAGATGTATGCGCGAAAGTGAAAGGAAAGCGGATTCAGCAGCTGCGCATGCTTAATCTGCGAATTTTCGACCAGGGGCGCCATCATGAAAGATGTTGGGAGGGCCGGCGCCGGCCAGAAAGCCAGGGGGTGGGAGGGGAGGAGGAAGGACGCAGCGAGGGGCGCGTCAATTAGCGATGGCGTCTGCGAAAGAAAGTTCCTGCGCCGTCGATGGCAGGAAAGAAGCCGAGGAGCAATCACCAAAATAACCTTGATGGTGATACGGCGGCAAAGCGAAGAATGGGGGGAAAAGACTTTCGGCAAGGTCCCGCGATCTGTACTTTTCTCAGCGTGGCGTGGATTTTGGCTGCCTTGCGCTAGTGTGGCTTAATAAATAAAAAGGCCGAAAGAGGGAACTTTTGCCACACGTGGCTGGTGCAGATCGGAACCTCCATCTTACGGGCTGTCCTTCCCAGTAATACAATAAATCCTTTGAATATGGGTGATATTCCTCATGATATGAGAGCGTCTTGATCATTCGGCATCATGTCAAAATGAAAGATGGGCCAAAATTGACTCTCGTTCTACGAATTTGTAGGACCCGTCAAAGCTGATCTATGTATAAGTCAGCTCCAACCTTCACCGGCAGGTGACCGATGCGACGGTGGATATTATTAATATATTCTAGCAGTATGTCAAAAGAAGAACTGCCTAAAAACAAAAGCTTGAAAATAACTCTATTGTATTGGCCATGGTACCGAGCCTCGTGGACCCAGCAATAGCTAGCCTCATTGTCTTGGCACTGCAGCTGGCAAGCCAAAGCACCTTGATGTCCATGTTCATGAAGCCATAGTAGCCAATCTGTTGGTCTTTTGGTATTCGAGACTCTGCTTTTTTTCTAAATTTTCTTGGCAGCGTAAATGGCTGAGAAGCTAGCAATTTTATTGCTCACCACCTGACGCTGACGACCGGCATCGTCGATGTTGGCCTACTGCCGGGTTCACGAACTGGTTCTTCTACCCACTTCCAAAGGCTAAAGATGCCAGTAAAGAACGCCTTATATTGTAAAAATGCAAAAATGGCGCACAGTACTGTCTTGGCAGGTACGTAGACGGCCATCTTGACCGCCGTCCGCAATATCGAGGTGCTGAGCATCGCCAACCATCTGGCTATATATACCTCGCTGAGTTTCCTGTCCTCAACGATTTCTCGAATTCCATGCTCATACCACATACATCCCCAAAGGTCCTAGCTATTAAATATGAAGACGCCCAGCTTTCTTCTGGCCCTTGTCGTTCCGGGCCTCATGGCCTCGCCCCTCGCGACCGACAAAGCGACGCCGACAACGCTCGTCACCACCCCGACGGCGCCGCCCAAGGCGGGAGGCTATAACTGGGCCGATGGATGGCAAGCCTCGTTTCCCATTCACTCCTCCTGCAACAACACGCTGCGCTCCCAGCTCCAGGGTGGCCTTGACGACGCGGTGCAGCTGGCCCAACATGCCAGGAACCACCTCCTCCGCTTTGGCGGCAAGTCTGAGATTGTCAAGCGGTATTTCGGAAATGGTACTCTGGCAGAGCCCATCGGCTGGTTTGATCGAATCGTCGCCGCGGACAAGGGGGTCATGACCTTTCGCTGCGATGACCCCGACAAGGTCTGCGCGTCGATGCCAAGTACGTGTTCCAGACAAAGTATCTCGGGTATCAAAGATGAGACACGCTGACAAGGTGATATTAATAGCTTGGGGCGGTCATTATCGTGGAATCAACGCCACCGAAGAAACTGTCATCTGTCCCCTGTCCTTCCAGCTGCGGCGATCGCTCTCGTCGGTCTGCAACTTGGGCTACACGGTGGCCGGATCCCCTCTCAACACAATCTGGGCCGTCGACCTCCTTCATCGAATGTTTCATGTCCCAACGATCAACGAGAATGTGGTGGACCACTTCGCGGACGGGTACGACGAGATCCTGGCCCTGGCGAAGAAGGACCCGGCCAAGACTGCCAGAGATAGCAACGCGCTCCAGTATTTTGCGATCGATGTTTGGGCCTACGACATTGCGGCTCCAGGAGTCGGTTGTACTGGCAAGGCGAAACCAAAGGCCTAGACGGTACGACGGATGAGACAGCAGGGGGAAAAGGTGCTTATCGGTAGCTTAATGCAAAGCATAAATGCCAATATCGTTGTCGAGTCGTGGCCCCGGTGATGTTGGTCTTATTGTATGACCTCGCTATACTATTTTGTTTTCCACTTGGCGCGACGATTATACGAGTCAAAAATGAAGACGATTCAGAAGCCGAATGAATTGGGTAATTGAGACTAGACTGATGAAAAGACTGAATGCTGTGTATGCTCTGTATGCTGTAGAACTTCTATAATATCGAGTGCCGGCTATGCAGAAAATGAGAAAACAAAAACGAATGAACACGAAAACTCTTTTGTGTGGACCGTTGGAAAAAACCTGATAATGCAAGAGATGTTGGTCTAGTGATCTTCAACGTCTTCATCCCGGCCAGGGTACATGATATCCTGGATAATGACAGCCCGAACCTGGAAAGAAAGAACAAATAAGTAGGCACAGATCATCATAATACTCATAACAGTAGTACACCATGCGAGAGCGTCGCTGCCAAACTCTCTAGCCATAGTAATTGAGGCCAGGGTGAAGCCAGTGTTGGGGAAGACGGCAGCCCACCAGCCAAGATGAAAGTACTTTGGGGGTGACTGAATCACGGCAACCACAGCAATGCCAAACCACCAGAGGCTGAGCGCCCAGAGGAAGACTGCCCCGATCATGGCCAGGTTGTAGAGAACAGCCTTGTCAAGCAGCGATTGGCTGAGCGCCGTTGATGCCTCAAGAGACTTGGCCATGCCGATGATGGCCAGTGCTGTGAAGGCAGGGGGACCGACGCACATGAAGAGACCAGGCCGGTGCTCCCTGTTGGGCAGGCCAGCCTGCATAAGTCGTCCAATCATGTGTGCGTACATGAGCATGGCGACGGATAGACCGAGCCCCTGGCAGGTGAGGCCGGCGCCGACGACAGGCAGGATGGAGATTTCAGCCTGCGTCTTTGCGATGACAGATGCGATAGTACCCGACAGCATGATGGGGAAGATGGGAAGAATCCAGGTGGGCATCATGGTCTGCAATTTGTGGCTGTGTGAAGCAAAGACGAAGCTGTACTGGCCGATGGCAAGGGTGAGGGTGAGGAGAACGTAGCCCCAGTACACGCCTTGGATGGCCCACGAGAGCGTCCCGTCATCGTTGGGTATCCAGTACCGATGAGTGCTCGTGATTATGGTGGCGAATGAGAGAAAGGCAGTCGGGACAAAGAAGCCCTCTCGTGGGTGACTGATGGAGCGTGCAAAGTCGCCCTTGTGAAGCAAGAAACGGAGCACGAGACAAGTGGTGACGGCAAAGAAGATGACAAGGTTGATGAAGTATACGACGAAGCCGATGGTGTTGAGGCCGGGAAACGTGTTGATCTGGTTGCCGATGAGCAGCGCCAACCCGCCAGTGCTCATGGGAAAGGTGTACCAAGCCCATGTGAAGTGATGAAGGCGTTGTTTGAAGGGAAGGCTGGGGCGGTTAGGGTCGTATGGGTCTACCGTGGGCGATGAAGAAGATTTCTTTTCGTCTAGTTCGGAGAAGTCGTCGAATGCGGAGCCGCCGTGGTGGCGATGCTTGGGCCGTTGAGCTTCTTCGTCGAGGCCGGAGGTGGCGGCATCATGTTGTTGGCGATGTTCGGAATGGAAGGAGTTTCTTCTCGTGGGCGTGTTGGAGTCGACCCAGAAAGGAGCGGCGCCGGCGACCAGCTTGCCGAAAGAAGAGGCGGAATCGTTTCGATTGTTCTCGTTCATGGTGCCTGACCAAGTAAACGAGGGGGTATATGAAAGTCGTAAAGAAGAGATGAAGCCGGTTGAGAGACAAAAAAAAGTATAAAAGGATTGACTCTATAGTTAAGAAGAAGTTGATCTATGATCTTTCGGAGAGGAAAAGCAACGGATTTTATCATCTTGTGAGAAGACTGCCGGGGGAGGCCATCCCTTTTAACCAGGCAAGGAGAGAGAGAGAGCATTAGACGACCCTTGACTGCCGGTTCATGTCTACAATCTCAAAGTACTCAGTATGGGTAGACAAGTGGACAAGTGATCGGAAGCCTCCCTTGCCTAGTTGGGCACTGCCCCCCCGGTCAAGGCCCAAACGGAAGGCCCGACAATCCAAATACTGACTAAGATGACTGAAATGATAAAGATAATGGTGCAACAGAGTAAGTAGATACGGAGGCCACATGTCGTTGCGTTGCTGTCGCAGGCGCAGAGCCTCAACGCGGCCGGGGCCCTTGAAGCATTGGAGCGACAAGCGTATGTCGGCTGGTGGGGCGGCGAGGACGGCCGTGCACAAGGTGAATAGAAAATTCCAAGTCTCGTTTTCGTCTTGGCATTTGCAGAGTTGTAACGGGTAACATAGGGGGGGTGGTTGTCGATGAGCCAGTTAGAAGCGAGGCTTCATGGCGTGCTGTCAAGCAGACTGGTGGTTGTGAATGCGAGAGTAAATGCCAAGGCTCGATGCGCAAGGGTGCTGATTATTTTTGCCTACATTGCAAAGAAACCAAAACGCAGTTGTTTTCTTTTTTTTTCTATCAAATGCCACCTATAAATATCGTGGAACTTGGTGTGTTTCGTCCTTGGCAGCGTCCAAGTGGGTGGGCTTGTTGGTTTTGCGAGGGCCGGAGTGGGCGAGTTTTGCATACCCAATGGCCCAACCTGCAGGGATCAACGGAAGGTTTGGGGGCCAGGGATTGATTTCCCATTTGGCAGTGACAGAGGCAAGAAAGAAGAAGAAGAAGAAAAAGCCACTGATTTCTGTTGCTGCCGATTGTCATATCCGGGACGGGCAATGTGCTTGGCAGCGTGCCAGTACCACTCTTGCGGTGGTGGACTTGACTCGATGCTACCCCCTGATTTATCCAATCAAGATGGTTCTGGCGAGGCCGCCGGCTCTCTTGATTATTATTATTATTATTATTAGAGTGCTGACAGACAGGTGGCTTCGTCTCTTCAAGATCTGGTTAATTCCGGAGGTGCAGCAAGCGGCATCGCTTTGCCATGAGTAAATCCTCGTTCGCCGCAGAAACTCGTCCAAAGGGCAAGTCAGGGAAAGGAGGGCCTTTTTTTTTCGGCCATAACCTTATCTACATACACCAATGCAAAATGTGTTTTATGAACATCAATTTCGAGGTGAAACACTTTCGTGGCCTCTGCACCGCCGCAGAACCCACCGCGATTTTAAAAATAAGAGTAAAAAGAGGAATAAATAATAAATAAAAAATGCTACCCATGCACCCATGTCCATGATTAGATTCATTGCCACTAAAAAAACTTGTAACCCTTGCTCGGTGTCGCAAAGTGCGTGGCCACCTTGGCGCAGAGTGTGGCATTGATAACACCACTACTGCTGGGAACCAACCCCATTGGTCGGTTGCTCACTTTGACCAAGTATACTCGACTCGACGACGGACAATTGGAGGCGACTGCATCTTCAACTTGAGCAAAGATTTGCACGTGGCAGTTTATACTTGGATACGGAGGCCTTCTTTTGGTACACGCCAGGTATGAGCAACCCTCCCTTTCCCCCCTCAAGTATGGACGGGACGGTCACCGAGTGCGGCTCTTTTCACATGGGCATGGTTAGAGATGCAGTGTCAAAACTTTTGACCGGCCCCTTGTTCAACGGGCCCATGATCGTAATCTATTCACCGTCTCCCGAAAAAAAAGGCAATGGTCTCTAATTTTTTTTCAATGCGGACCAGGGCGAGACGCAATGCCCTTGAGTTTGGGAGCTGAGCGTGGGCCGACGTGGATTACGACGCTGCCATCCAACGCGACTCAACCTTCTTATTCGTAAGCATGATTTTGAACTTTTTTTTTTCTTTATCTTCCTGCATCTCCCTTGACCTCTCCCAGCAAGAAAAACTGGATACCGCCGAGATATCAGGTAGGTAGCCAAGATATCTGCGATGTAGCGAGGTTGTCGTGGGCCCGGTCGATGGATATGTGTCCACAGAATAGCGTGGCCATCATCGCCACGCTGGCAGGGCTCAGAGTTTGTAGTAATAACGGAAACATTTGAAAATAAAGTGACGGGAGAAGACCAGGATACTGGTGGATTACCATTAAATTGGCGAGACGGGCATTGTCGGGTGTAGCCACGACCTCGTCGACTGCAATCCCTGAGTATATTCGCTGAATGTTCATGGGATTGCCTCAGGAACCTTCTCGATACCGCCACGGCTTGGCTCGTAAACAATTGATATATGCAAGGCTTACTTTTTTCGTGCCATCGACGCCTTCAACGTGTCAAATTGCGAATAACAGACATTGGACGCAATGCTCGCAAGGGAAGAGAAACGTGCGGCTGTCCCCGACTGGCCGTCCAGCCAGATGGTGTCACTGAGCCCCAAAGCCACCAACTGAAATCCCAAATCATTCCTACCGTTACATCAAAGTGCAAGCTTACTAACTCGGCAAGTCCAACTCCCGGATGCCCGGATAGGGCAAATCTGAGGCGGTGGACTGGCCGCAGCTTGGCGAATGGGTCGCTGTTTCCCGTTCGCTCGTCCGCCATCACCGAGCTGCTCCACGGGCCCCAATTCTCCTTGTCTCCCAAGCCATGTATGTGGCATTTTCAATCTATTACTGGTTGACCGGCCAAAAAGACAGGTGGACCAGAAAAGTACGAGAGCCCAATCGCCAAAAGTCTGCGCCCCAACTCGACGGGCGCGGGTCCGGCTGATAATAAAGGACGTTCGATGCCCGGGCGATGGTGGCTTTTTTTATGTCGATGGCCGCGCGCGGTGGCGTCTTGTACCCCCACCTCGATCGCCCGGATAAGTGAGTACTTTTGGTGGCCAAGAGGCTTTGAATCCGGCTTTCGCCAACCGCAGCAAGTTCGGATCATCAAGATGGCCCTTTGGCTTCGTGCCAAGCAACTACTGCAAAGTATCAGCACTGCCACCTGTGTCGCGTCCGTGTGAGGGATGGTGTCGAAGCGCCAGGCACTTGCGATGTCCTAGGGTAAACTCTACTGTTATCTGGTTGTGAACAAGGTGGATGTTGTTGATGGGTAGCGGTGAATTATCCACGCTGTAGCTAGAGAGCATAATTGCCCGGTCACGGTTGAGAGTATTTCCTGGTACGACGACGAGATTCCATATTTCGGATTATCTCATGATTGGCCACCTGCTATCTGGGACGACTCGATCCAGGATGACTGCATCTCAAGTCTTGGACATTAATTACCTTTCCCAGTAACTACTTCGTATCAGTTCTGCCGAAAGTGTAATGTAACATCAGACAATCCAACTTCAAGCCAGTTAAATCAGGGAAATTTATAAAACGTACGCTCGCGTGCTGTTACATCGCTTCGCACGGTGTCCAGCGGGTTCCTTACAGCCTGGCTGAGACAAGTCGCCCAAACCTTGGCGGAGGAACCGGACGTGTCATGGAAATTCCAGAACCACCAATGTAACCCGACCAACAAGCTCGATTTCCGCCCATACCACGCAGTATCTGCTGATTCTTTTCAACTTCCAAAATTGTACAATATCAATTGTAAAAAACTTGAAACCAGAAAATGGAAGACGAATCTCTTGCGTAACATGCGGTTATAAGGCGTGACTTGGCCGGCGCGGGTAATTGCGGGGGGCGCTTCAGTGAGCCTCGGCCCAGGGCATGTGCATCCAATCTCGGACTCGACCAACATCTTGGAGTCTGCGAAACAGTATCGCTATCAGTCCTGTATATCAATATCGAGTCACCATGTCTGATACGACTCCGGATGGGGGCCACACGGCTGCCACAGCCGCAAAGGCTACTCAGGTGCAGCGGGTAGATGAAAATGTCTATGTCGTGGATTTGAACCCGGCATTCAATATTGGCGCCGGTAAGTTATAAGATTGAGTGTTGAATACGACGGCCTCTGCTCTATCGCCCCATTTCGATCCGCGCATCCCGCTGACACCTCCGGGAACACCATAGTCCCCAACGGCGGTTACGTCGCCGGCCACTTCCTCGCCGTCGCGCTCGCCCACGTCGCCCGGCGCGGCCAGCGCGACGTCATCTCCGCGCACTGGGACTTTCTCAGCCGCTCGCAGCCCGGCCGCGGAACCATGGTCGTCGACGAGGTCAAGGTCGCGCGCAACATGTCCGTCCTGCACGTCGCCCTCTACCAGGACGGCCAGCTCTCCGCCGCGCCCTGGGTCGCGCCCACCGCGCGCCGCGTCATCGTCGCCTCCGTCACCTGTCGCGACATGGGCACCGAGGCGGGCCTGTCCGTCGACGGCGGCCTGCGCAGCCCGCTTGCGTCGCTTCCGCCGGCTGACCTGGAGCTGCTGCCGCTCGGGCGCGACCCCAACTGGGAGCGCTTCGCGGCGCGCAACTTTCGCAAGAACCGCCAGTGGCACATGTACGAGCCAAAGGATGCCGGATCAAGGCCCACGGGAGTACGCGACATGTGGATTGAGCATCAGTCGGGCGACCCCATCACCAACCTCGACCTGGCGTACCTCGCCGACGTCACGCCTGCCATCTGCATCCATGGCCTGCAGCAGCAACACGCCGGCGCCAATGCCGCCGCCGTCGTCCCCTGGTACCCAACGCTCAACATCCACATGGACTTCAAGAAGAGCCTGCCAGCTGACGGAGTCCGGTGGCTGCGTCTGCAGACGTCCGTTCGGGCCGCCAAGAATGGCCGCTATGGCTGCGACGTCGACATCTTCGACGCTGACGGCGATGTCGTCGCCCAGGCCCGACATGTGGCCATGATTATGGACATGTCGCGCAACACGGCAAAACGAAATACATCAAAGTTAACCAATCTGTGAATAAAACATCTTGAAATAGACTTGGGATGGGGGTATTTAGACTCGGGCAGCAAGGCGTCAGTTAGAGCTCCGCGCAAGCGCAATAGACATGCATGGGCGGTAACATTCGTATCTTCTGCGCACAACGCATAATAAGAAAACAAACCTACATGATTATGCCAGTTCCCGTCCACCAGCCGTGACTCGACCAATAAACTCCCAAGCCACAGTATGCCGTGTAACCGCACCGCATCGATGCAAGCTGAACCCGGGAACCAGGTTGGTGGAGAGTTGGAGCGGACATGTCTTCCGAACGAGACTGCAACCGCAGACAGACAAAATTGGCATTGGACACAGAGAGAAGAACTTGTTACTACCCAATACAAACACGACAATAGCTGTGCTGCCTGAAACATGACCAGATAACCCATCACGATTCCTCCCGCCCATGTGTAACCGCGGCAACAAGTCGTTCACGACCCATTCAATGACCGGCGGTGCCGCGCGTCGGTTTCACCCGTACCCTCCACTTCCTTTTCTTCCCACACTGCCTCGATAAACGACAGTCTTCCCGCTGTTTTGGTAGCACCCTTCCATCGGAACCGCAGATCAGCCTGCGCAAAGAGCGACGCCCAGTCGCCCACCTCCCGCTCCCGCGCATTGCAGACGGTCCTCATCAGCAGGTCCATGGTCCGGACGCTTTTCTCGTCACTGTGAGACAGGGTCCCCGGCGCGGGCAGGACGTAGTCGTTGATGACCACTCGCGCGCCGGGCTTCATCACCGAGATAAGGGCCTTGAGCGCCGTGACGGCGTACTTGTCGGAGAAGGCGTGGAACACGTGGCGGAAAAAGTATACGTCGGCCTGCACGGGCTGCGGATGGAAGCAGTCGTGCGCCGTCAGCTCGACCCGAGCAGCCAGATGTTGCGGAACCCGACCGATCGTCTGCTCGGTTCGCGTCTCCGCCTTGTCTTGCACGATGAAAGACAGCTGCGGGAAGGCTTCCGCGAGCGCAAATGCGACATGCCCCTGGCTACCACCAATCTGTTGTGCGTAGATATAGTTAGCGTCACCCAAAGCAGGATCTGATTTCGGGTCGGGTGTGTCACATACGTCGACGACCCTCGCGGCGCCGAGTTCGGACCAGGGGTAGCCATTGGTGGTATGTGACAGATCAAATCCATCACGGTCACCTTGCGCCTTCATGGCGAGGCCGTACCGCTTCGTTCTCGCGTGGTCCGCCTGCATGAACTCGAAGAAGGGGGTGTCATTTCGGTATGCAATGTTGACGCCCTAGAAGGATTGAACCACGGTTAGCACAACGGATCAGCAAGAATCTCACCGGTAATGCGTACAGTCTCATTGGGCTCTTGAGAGCCTGGCCACTTTTTCATGGCCTCCACAGTGTTGACAATGGGCCGAAGAAGATCGGTGGTGAACATGGCGACCCAACTCGCCACACTCGGGTCCTCCAACATGAGCAGGGATGATCGGCTGTGTGCGACGTGGTCTGGGATGGGTTCGGAAAACAAGTCATTTGCCATGGCGAGGCGCAATATGCACTTCAAATCAGGAACGGTGACTTTGATGCCTGTGAGCTGTTGTATTTTGGCGGCCAGATCGACGTAAGAGATGGGTCCCGAGGGAGGCACAGCCTCGGCGACGCGGAACTCGCAAATGGCTTCGAGGGGAATGTAGCTAACCGACTGCCCATTGTTTATTAGAGACTCTTGGCCATGTGTCGACATCCAAGTCAAGGTATACTCACATTCCAAGCCAAGTTCTTGAGGGTATCCTTAGGGCCAACAAGCAAGTCATGAAGCTCCTTGGTAAGGGCTATAAGTTCATTTCGGGTAGCCTTGTCCTGGAGGTCCAGCTCATCCAGGGCAAAGCTTGCAGAACCACCAAGCTTGAAAGATGGTGCATCGAGGTGCTTCTCGTTGAGGCTATTGGTGAGAAGCGCGGTTTTTGTGTGAATTGCCTCAGACAAAGAAGTAAGGTGTGTGACTGAGCTTTGGGGCGCCACGCCGTTGCCGTTTGTCGCAGGCGAAAGAGTGTGAGAGGTAGTGCCGGGCATTTTCAGTGATTTTGGACTTTGTATGAAGCTGAGGACAGGGTGAAGGAGATTGAATATGCCATGAGATGCTGAATGCTGGCTCTTTAAGTAGAAGGACAAAAACACCCTGGTCAGGCCTGGCCTGGCACAGCCCAACCCTGTCAAGGTGGCGCTTCTAAAGACTCACCATCTTGGTATCACATCGATAAGTCCCACTGGAAACGAGATGGAAACTGCGGGATGAGATAGCGTCGCACGTCGCAGGGGTGGCATTGAGTGCTCATGTGTGAATACGTGGAACATGATGAGTGCACATAGCAGCGCCTGCTTCTGAGATGTGACCAAATGTTGAATAGAGTGCGGCCGCCTTGATTTACACAGCTCTGGCACAGAGCCGTTGATCGCTTGCCGTCCTGCCGTTTTGGAGACGGCGCTGTTTTTTGCCAGTTGTGAGCGACGAGGCTGGACAGCGCATGCATGACCGTGGATACGGTGGTGGGCACCTGTCGTTGCCTTGTGACCAAACTATTGGCGTCTTCTTGTTGTTTTTTTCCTTTTTCAAACCAGGTTTCCCAGATCTTGGAGACCAGCGCGTAGGTTGGGTCTGCCGTTGGGCGGCGGCAGGGCAAGACTGGGCCAAATCTGCGCGTTGGTCACCATTGTTTCTGCGCATCCATGTTGGCATGCATGGTTGCACAGTGCAAACATGCTTGCTTTGTGAACAAACCATCTAGAATGACATTGATAGGTCGACTCGCGGATGGCACTTCTGAGTACGGTCTCTGAGACCTTGGTCACTTCCGATGGTGGCAGAGACAAGCTGCGGGCGTCAGGCTGCACGGGCAGCTTTCACCGCCATTGGTTTCGGCTAGGAAGCATCTTCGGCGTCGAGTAGAATCGGCAACGGAAAGTTTTGCATCGGCATCTCAAAGGTGGTCCCAAAAACGATATCAGAGTGGTGCATGCAGCACTGTTGACCCGATGACTAGGATGGTGGTTGAGCCAGTTAGTACCTGGGAGAGGACCTATATTGCTATAGAGGTAGACGTTAGTAGGGGCGGGCGGTTAAGGCGAGAAGGTTGCCACCAGTTGCCTCTTAGCTTCTCACCACCGTCCAAAGTGTGGGTGGGAACGAGCACTAGCTACCTACTTATGCCATCTCTTGATGGGAAAACGAACAATGATGCGTACCATCTCGATACGACCTCCTGCCTCGAGTTTCAATGCTGGTGATGCTGACTTTCTGCCCAGCGCTCGGTCACGCGTTCTCCAGGCTGCACAACATGTCCAACGGGGCTTGTCCTGCGGCTTGAGGCTGAACTGGTCTCGCTAGCGAATTATGGCGCGGAAGCAAAAGCCGGACCAGTTCAAACCCACACGGCTGCAGCCGAAGTTAGTAGCTTGCAATTTCCGACCTGCAAGATACCTCGCTCCAATGCAGACACGACTGCCGTCATAATTGTTGCTGAATGCATCTCAAGACAGTTTGAGGCCTCGAAGGAGCTCCTCGACCGCTCCAGACCGACCGACACGGCTGTAACGGGGGGCTACCGCAGCTGTGGGCAAACTCGAGCTACCTCACAACGCTTGTCCGACGCTTCGAGCAGCGGAAGCGGCCATCGGCAGTCGAAAAATCGAAGCGAGACCACGAACGGATGCCAGCATGGTTAGCTCAGAGGTGGTTGTGGCCATCGTGGCACTCATCGTCTCCCTCGTTGCTCTGACGGCAACCTTCATGCAAGTTCTTCAACAGTACTATGCATCAGCTGCGGGTTATTCTCAGTGCAACGAAAAGGTCATGGGCGGTTGGGCAAAGACCAAGACAAGACGTTTCTCCTGGGAGGAGCTGCGATATGAAGTGCAGTATGACTCACCCGTCATCTTCGTTTCCCCCCCGCACAACAAGCGCGGCCCGATCCCCGACGCCCCGATATACTTTCTCGACGGCACACCACAGAGCTTCGAAGACACATGGACCACCTCCGAGCTGGACCCGCGCAAGGAATACCTCAATTTATCAACCAAGGAGCGCATCCACACCGCGGACAATGAGCGGGCATCGTGGTCGGTGCTCCTCTACGCCGTCCAGAGAATGGAAGCCAAGTCGAGTGAGTGGCAGGAGAAGCAGTACGGCCCTCCTGGATCGCTGGCGGCCAGGTACGGCCTGCCCAGAACGCCCCCTTCGCTCCGTGAGCACCACACTCTGACGGTAGCCCTTCAACGCAAGAGGAAGAGCTGGGATACTATGCCACTGTCCATGACAAAACCTTATGCGACAACGACCATGTGCCATATGATCGAGATGCTTGCGGCGCTCGGAATCTACTGGAAAGAGTTTGACCGACGTCGCGATCGCTACTGGGCGGAGGGAAACGGGTTCCTGGTCCTTGGCGAGCGAAACGACCTGGGAATCGTCTTTTCGCTGCAAGTCCACGGGCAGTGCACCTTTGAGCGCAACAGAGTAATCCCCGTTGACTACGTCAAGGAGCTCACTTTTGGTTATGTGCCTACCATCTATCGCGACACCATTGACCAGAGCCGACTGAAGGTGCCGAGCGACATGCCGGAGAACCTCAGCTCACTGCAGATGGGCCGTGATAGAGAGTTGGCTGAGAGCCTGACGGTGATTGGGTGCAGCACCAACGCCGTCAACTGCTTTCTGGAGGACGGCAATCGCACATCACACATCTTCCCCCTCGCGTTCGAGATCCTTGGCATGCTCAGCCAAAACTTCCACATAATCAACAGCAGCTTTACGTACATACCGAACCCGACATCGTATTCCTTCGACAAGCGCTCTTTTTCACTACGCAAGCTTTTGGAAGCGTTCAAGTCGCACTTTGACGGCGACGTTGATACCACGCGCAACCACATCATTGTCGATGCGCTCCGCCGCCGTGTCGACGAGGTCCTAAAGCACTACTGGGAAAAGGATGGCCCGCAGCGCCTACTCTGCCTCCGGGTCTTACATATGGCCATCGATGATACGGACGAGATCCTGACTGCAAAGAGAAAGGACCCAGCAGAAACATATGCCAGCAACCCAGCCACTGCGACCGGCGGCGTTGCCGTGCCCGTGGTGATCTGCTCTGAGGACCAAGGCGAGACAACGCTCCAGAGCCTGCGACGGGAGGCAGTGCAGGACGTGCTGCGCTCCCACATCCAAGAGGTCCTGCGGCTGCTCAACGAGCGCGATGACCGAGCTGACACACAGTCGCTGCACGTGAATCTCGCCGACCGGCCGCCAGTCTCGCCGCTGCAGCCCCGGGCGCTCCACGAACGCATATTTGGCCTGCGGCCGACGCCACCACCTCGCTTCGAGGACGTCGACGAAGCCAGCCCTGACGAGCGCCAGCAGCTGCTGATGGACGTGTACTTTGAGGTGGTGCGCCCGCGCGTCGTGCCCAAGGCGGCCTTCTCGACGGACCGTAGGGCGAGTCTCGTTGGCGGCCAGCGCCCGCAGAGCCTGCCGAGCATGCGTGGCGGCGGCCGGAGCATCTCCCGCGGGCCTAGTCTGGCCCCACGCCCGGGCTCTAGTTGCGGTGGCTCGTCCGCCGGCCGCGGCAGTCCCGCGGCCGACCACGCGCCAGCAGTATCCGCCGTCCCCGACGCCGCTGACGAGAGCGATGCCGACGTAGCCGTGGCCAGCGACAGTGACGACGATGCCGACGATGCGGAGAACGGCGCGGCGATCAACGCGGCGACGGATCGGCACTGGAGAAGCCGCGTGCCGCTCGCAGCGCAGCCGGCCTCGCACGACGATATATGGTGCACGCTCGTGTTTAGGATGATTTGCTGGCTGATGCTGCATGACTTTAACAAGCTGGACGTGCAGCTGCCCAAGAGTGAGCTCCTGGGCAGCCGTGTGCCCGTCTACATTGCATAAGACCGGCGATTCGTTTTCATTTGGCATACATTCACAGCGAGGGCTCTTTTTTTGGGATACTTATGTAAATAATGGAGGTAAATAATTTTTGGACTGTATACACATGAATCTTTTTGTATCGCTTCTTACACCGAGTCTTGCGATGTGACCCGATCTTCAAGATAAGGTCTGCTCCCAGACACTTAAGAAGGACATGCCCAACTGGGGATTCATCTCGATGCGTTTCTATTTTCAGTCAGGCTGCGGCATGAGAGAGGGACAAAAAAGTAATACTGCATTCCGCCTCGCAGCCGCAGGTGATGATGTGGAGCTAGCCGATGCTGCTCCCCACTTCCTTGAATCCGCGACGACTAAAAAGAAAGGGTTGAGGATAGTTGCTATAAAATACACTAAGGTGTCCGTTGGGAGGAGTTCACTGCTTGCGATCTACAGTCTGACTGCATGGAGCTGCGAGCTCCGTGCATTGGCTTAGCGCTTGTCGATAACTCTCTGTACAAGAGATGGAGTGTGGCCACATCTAACTGGTGTGCCATCGTCAGGGGCGAGAGTCTTGGGTGGCGTGTAAGTGTCATGACAGAACCTTGCTTGACGCCGGGCATCGCGTCGTGTAACAGGAGACTATTTCGCGGCAAAAAGTATAAAGAAACCCGAAAGTAAACATGACACCGGGGCGCGAGCGGTGGTACAACAGACCGGAAGGCGCACGGCTTGGTGCGGATTGACAGGAGGCCCGTATCCGCAAGCAAGCCGCATTTAGCATGTC
This sequence comes from Cordyceps cateniannulata, assembly GCA_028828415.1. Lineage (NCBI taxonomy): Eukaryota > Fungi > Ascomycota > Sordariomycetes > Hypocreales > Cordycipitaceae > Cordyceps > Cordyceps cateniannulata. The sequence goes on from JAPHMX010000008.1 coordinate 1,838,089, forward strand.
AGGAACTCTTGCTGGCTACGGATGTAGATAAGGCACGCGACGCGCGATGAAGGGGGGCGCTGTGAAAGCAACCTGTCAGACTAATGCAGAGTGCCATCGCACTACAGCGCCGGGCGCGAAATCGAGGTCTCTGCGTGGTTGACGGGCCCTTGTTTCGATGCTGTCATCCAAGACACCTGGGATGAAGTGGTGCAGAGCGCCTGAAGAGGCACAGCCGGTCGAGAGCGTTCACCGAAATAAGAGAGGCGGAGACAGCTTTGTGCTCCTCCTGCTCGCATGCTCCGGAGGGGGCCACCCGAGCCAGCCAGACGAACCGCATCCGGTTTGTATAAGCACCTTGAGGGACAGAGGTGGCATACTATGACGGGCTCCTCGTCAGTCAGCGTAGTGTTTTTGACTAGATACCAACAAACGTGAACATCAAAGTTTTTCTCCTTGTTTGACCGAGTCAGGCGACACACGTCGGTGTTAGAAGGTGGCCGATGGACGGCTTGATGTGAGAGGCTACCTTAGCGCGTGCAAGACAAAGGTGTTTTGCCTTCCCTTCATGTTCAAATGGCTGATTTTTTTCCCCTGGGCTTTTTGCCCTCCATCCAGAACCAAGGAAGCGTCCCAGACCGGGAAATAAATAGCCCCTTCATGATCCGCCGTGATGCGAAGAGCGTGGTCGCTGGGGGGCTGAAAGGATTCTCGTCGCGCGCTGCGTGCATCAGATGAGCGTTGCTTTTCTGGTCATCGGCGGAAGACGGGCAGCATATATTAAAATCGCGTTATTTGTGCGTGCGTGTGCGTGCGTGTGCGTGCGCATGGCATCCTAGCAGCAACGTTCACGTTCCTGATAATAAATCAGGCTTGGTGATGCAGAGCGTTTGCAGAATTTTGGTGGTTGGAAGTTGCGTCTAGTCTCGGATGGCTGCAGCGGGCAAGTGCACTGGCTGGGCAGTTGGTGGACGCACTGGCAGTTTTGCTAATCAAGAATGCACCTGGGAAGACGTCAGCCAGCCAGCCAGCCAGCCAGCCAGCCTGCAGTTTTCCTACCTACCTATCTTATTGTTGCTTGTTCTTCTCCTTTTAGCTGTCTTGTTCGCAGTAGACTTTATCACACTCGCGACCTGTTCGCCGACTCATCAACATCACAAATACCTGCCACGAAGTGACAGGCAAAATACAGAAGTCTAGGTAGAGCTTGGCGTTGGATTTGTTTCGTTCGGTGCGAAGAGATGGGTCGCCTATGGGAGCGAGCGTTCTGCAATAAAGGAAGTGCGGAATTGTTATGTGCTTGGGGTAGTTAACGTAGCCGTCTTCGTTTTATCATTACTATAATCGATATTGTTGTCGTCGTTGTCGTTGTCACTATTATCATACATATCTGGATCGTCACGGTAACACTCAACCCAAAGCGCCCTGGAAGGCTGGAAGAGGCTTGTAAATGCGTCAGGTAGTCCCTACTACTTAGTACCTACCTGCTTTGATACGGAATGAACTACCTATCTAACGTTATCTTACTGCTACTTCTATATGCCCAGTTACAAACAGAGGCCTTGTTTGTAACAACCAGCCGTGGCAGCTTTTCCAACCTTTCAGGCGCCAAGGTACCTACCTTAGTACCTTATCCTACCAGGTAGGTACTAAGGTAGGTACCTGGACAGTGGCTGTGGAAATGGAAGCCTCTGTTTGCAATTACAGGTCACTTCTAGGGCGCTTTGGGGAAGACGACAGGGCCAACTTGGAGCGCTCTCACAAAAGGTTGGCCACAGTGATTACTTAATAGGGTAGATAGCAGGTAGAAGGAATACATCACAGGAAGTTTTAGTTTCTCTTTTTCTTCAAAACAATTACTGCATGTATAGATGACCTGCTAATAAAACATCTGGAAATGGTACTGTCTAGAATAACCCCTCGCTGGAGAAGGGGTACTAAGTCATGAGGCAGGCAACGTACCAAGTACCCAGTATAAAAATGTTCCCTTAGAAAGCCCCAGCATTCTCTTAGCGCCTGATCGCCCCTCTCGTACCGCCCAGACCCCAGACTGGGTATGCTGCGCTGGCTTTGTGCCTGGAATGGCCAGCAACCAAATCCCGCTGGGCTTGATTTGGGCAGTGATACCACAGGTTAGTAGGTAGGTACGTAATGAACAAGATGTACTTGTTAACGGCATAGGATATCCTTCGTCGAAAAAAAGTACCAGCCTACCTTAGTAGTCTCTTGTCGTGCTGTGCTGGCGATGACAAGCCGGGTTGGGCCTGCCGCACGCACCACAGCCCCGGCGCCTACCTACTAACCTTAGTACGGGTATTGAACCTCAGGAGGTACCTCTCACTTGCGGATGTTGGGCCTTTATTATGGGCACGTACTCAGTATTAGTACGGGCTGGACTGACGCTCCGCCTTCAGCCAGCCCGCGACCTCCGTTTGCCAGCCAGTCATGTCAGTCAGTGTCCACTCTATTCTCTCGCTCCATTTTGCAAACCCCCGACCCCGACCCTCCGATCACAGGTCTTCTGGCCAACACATCTTGACGCTCCGCCATCCTTCTCCCCCTCTCCTTTCTCGTGCCAAGTATCTCATGTCCGACGCGGCGTCTACCCATTTGCGCACTACAACCACCGCCGCTGCTTTAACTTTGTTTGGCTTCAACGGTTTAGTGCTTCTTCGCAGGCCGGCTAGCCCGTCTGCCTCGCGCTACTAAACTCTGTCCATTCGAACCACACTCGCGATCCCGAACCCTCGACGCGGCAGACGGCGCCTCTCCCCTCATCCAATACATCCCGCCAACAAGGTTGCTGCAGCGTACACTGTTGCCACTATGAGGGCATCGCCGTCGCCGTCACCCGCCGCTCCACCGCGTCCTCTCGACGCCCGCCGCCCGCGTAGTGCTCAAACGCAGACGGTGGCCGTGAATCTGGTTGAGACTCCGAGCCAGCAAGGTACTCATCACTTTCAGCTCCATGTGAGCGAGTGTGTTGAGACTAAAACCGTTACCACCACCACTCGCCTCACTCGAAAGTTCCCTCAAGTCTTTGTACGGGATCCCACGCCCTTGTCCACCCTCGATGCCAGAGAGTACCCGCTCGCGATGAAGCCCACGCCACCCGAATTGGCTGGCTTCTCCTTGACAAATCCTGGCCGTGTCGATGATGAGCAGTTTCTTAGACAGGAGGACCCGGAAGAAGCAGAGGAACACGACCATGTTAAGCGCGAGGTCAGCGACGACCCTCTCATGCCTGCCAACCACGTTACCGTACGCAAATCGACCCCCCGTGGCAATACAAATAGCGGCATTGATGCGCTAACTCGTCGCTCTTGTCAGTTCTCCCATGGACCAAATATTGGACATAGCCGCCCCACTTCGGAGCCGCAACCTTCGGCCTCTCGGCCAGCAAACGTCCTCCGCCGCTCCAGCCGACATTCCTCCATCTCCCCTAGCGAGCCTCTCCCTCGCCGCACAAGACAGTCCAGCCGACCATCTCTCGCCGATTCCTCTACTTCCGTACCGCAAGATACGAAGCCGCCCACCACTCGTCAAACGCGATCCTCCCGCTCGCAGTCTCTGTCCAACCGTCTGCGTCGATCTGTTGCCCAGTCACAGCCAGGCACCAGTGGGCGACAGCCTAGTGATGGCTCTCGTGTGGACGGCGGTGCTGGGTTTCTTGCTACCCCGGGGACCTCCGGCATCTTGGGATCATCACAATCACGGGTTGCCAAAGGCAAGGCCCGTCAGTTGGACGTCGTGCAAGATTCGCGAGAGACGACACCCACGACCCAGCCTCAGTACGATGCTGGTAGCCCTGCTGGAAGCGAAGCTCATACAATCTTTAGCAGTAACGTGGCGACACCTCCAATAACTGATGCTGATGCCGAGCCCTTCGGCGATGCCGATGAATCGCTGCAACGATCGATTCGCCTACACCAACGGCCCTCAATTGATATTCCGGCAGCCCAGGATGCCAGCCTGCCAAGCCCTCGCCTCTCGCCCACCTTGGCTGCCGGGACGCTGCCGGCGAGAAGCGATGCCGAAAACGCTGATGAAGATTCAGCGTTCGATACTTCCCACCATTCGGCTTGGCCTGCTACTCAGTCAACCGACAACGTCGGCTCCATGGAGCTGGCGCCCATGGGCTATATACATGAGGACACGCGCGAATTGAGTCGAGCGCGCCACCCCTTCGTTGCTGACACGCAGGCTTTACTTGAGACCTTCGACGCAATGAAAACGGAGATGAAGACGTTCATGATGTATCAGTTCCTACGGCGCTGTCCTCGCGCAACGCTTCGTGTCATCGCTGATTGTGTGAACCCTGCTCTCAAATGCGATTTTCTGAAGCAGCTACCTCTCGAATTGGGCTACCACGTCCTCGCGTATCTAGAATATCGCGATCTCTGCCGGGCTGCTCAGGTCTCCAAGCACTGGCGTAACATGGTTGATCGCAACGAAACTGGCTGGAAAGAACTATTTGATATGGACGGTTTTGTATTACCACCGGGCGAACTCACCAAGGCCATAACGCAAGGATGGGGTTGGCAGGACCCAGTCGGTCCAACCGGCCACGAGCGTGATTTGAGCATGCACAGTCGTCTCGTTTCCTCTTCACGGGACCTCGTTCGTTCTGTCAAGAATGAGCAACTGTCCAAAACTCGAAGCGCCAAGCGAAAACGAGGCATCAGTGTCTATAGCGTGACTGAACGATCAAAGCGCCGTGCCAACGAGGCAATTGGCTCACGATACGACGAAGAGAGCGAGCCGAAGCAGCACAAGTCAGAAGGCCCCATCTCTGCAGCCAACGCTGCTGCTATCGCTGTGCCAGACCCGCAGCTTGGATTTTCCACCCTTCGACAGCTGCATCTCTACAAGTCCCTCTACCGCCGGCACCACATGATTCGACAAAGTTGGACAAGTGGGAAAGTCAAGCCTAGACATGTGGCGTTTGCCGCACATCCAAGGCATGTCATTACCTGTCTACAATTTGACGAAGAGAAAATCATTACCGGAAGCGACGACACCTTAATTCACATCTATGACACACACACGGGCAAGCTGCAGAAGAAGCTTGAGGGACACGAGGGTGGTGTCTGGGCTCTGCAGTACGAGGGCAATATTCTGGTATCCGGATCGACGGATCGATCGGTTCGAGTGTGGGATATTGAACGAGGCTTGTGCCAGCAGGTATTCTACGGCCATACTAGCACCGTTCGCTGTCTCCAAATTCTCATGCCTGCAGAGACAGGCCGTACCAGTGATGGCAAGCCCATTATGCAGCCAGAAAAGCCCTTGATCATAACAGGATCCAGGGACAGCCAGCTCCGCGTCTGGCGTCTGCCTGAAGTTGGCTCTCGACGCTACATTCAGACAGGACCGCCAGCACATGAATCCGACTGCCCGTATTTTATTCGAGTCCTCATTGGCCATACACACTCGGTGCGTGCTATTGCAGCACATGGAGACACCCTCGTCTCCGGCTCCTATGACAGCACCGTGCGAGTCTGGCGCATCAGCACCGGCGAAGCTGTTCATGTCCTCCACGGTCATTCCCAGAAGGTCTATTCGGTTGTATTGGACCACGAACGTAACCGATGCATCTCTGGCTCGATGGACTCGTATGTCAAGATCTGGGATCTTGACACTGGCGTGTGCTTGCAAACGCTGGAGGGCCATAACATGCTAGTCGGACTGTTAGATTTGCGCGACGAGCGTCTTGTGTCAGCCGCCGCAGACTCGACATTGCGCATCTGGGATCCTGAAAACGGCAAGTGCAAGCACACGTTGATGGCCCATACCGGAGCCATCACCTGTTTTCAGCATGATGGCCGCAAGGTCATCAGTGGCAGCGAAAAGACTGTCAAGATGTGGGATATACGCAGTGGGGAATGGGTTCAGGACCTACTGACCGATTTGCGTGGTGTTTGGCAAGTTAAATTTGACGAGCGACGATGTGTCGCGGCTGTCCAACGCGGTGATCTAACATATGTTGAGGTATGATCTCTAAATACACCCGCCCATGGCAAACGCAATAACATGCGACTAATGATTGTATAGATCCTTGATTTTGGCGCTGTTCGCGACGGCGTCCCGCCCGAGGAGCTCGGTACGCGGAAACTCCTCAACGAGGCTGAGATTAGAGCCATGCTCGAAGAGGAGCCGTAGTCTACGCCTTCATTTGTGCCATTCATTTCCTGGGGCTGAAAATCGAAGCTACAACATTTGCTGAGCCATTACGTTACGAAGCCACACAACGACCAGCACCAGCGTTTGTGCTGTGGCAACATCTGAATGATTGCTGACAACACGCGCGTTATATTATATATCCTTATCATTTCCCCCCGTTAATTCACGGAGGCCGCTCGAAACTATGATACACACTGCACATGAAATACGTGCTTTATGAAGTTTGATTTTTCAACGTTGGTGGCGTTTTTGCTTTCCCTGTATCGGGGGGGCTTGTATTTGTCTTTTCTTTCGCACGAGAGGGAGCTGTTTTTTTTTGAAGGGGGGGGGGGGATCTTTTCGAAGGGGTGTTCTCGTTGCATCTGTTTTACGGAGGGACATGATTAACGAAGAAAGAAGAAGCAAAAAATCACGAGCACAAGAGGATTGCTTTCCTTTAGGGAAGGAGAGACAGGGACGCGGCTTGTTTTCATTCAGCCTTCCCCCATTTTCGATAATCAAGCTTTGGGACAAGCAACTATTGCTTGGTATATATGCTTTTCTGACTTTACGCAGCTGTTTCCTACGGGGTACGTTGTAAGGCTTCAATTGAGCTTTCGGTTACAAGACAAGAAAAAACAAACATCCATGTCGGAATACTTGTAAGAAACAAAAATAGGCCGTCAACAAAAATACAATCATGAAACAAATGTGCAATCCCACAGGCATGCTTGTTCTTTTCCCACGTAGTATTTTAGCGCTGCTGGTTCGTGGTCAAATTCCAGCCGCCAAATGTCTGGCGTGGATTGGTTGGAGAGTGGCGGTCGAGAAAATAACAGCCAAAGAGAACCTGTCTACTAGGTTAGAGCAGTGACGGGTCGGTGAGCTAAAATGAGCATGTAGACCGTAGATGTATTATACGAGTGATTTGTCTGCTGTATTAAGCCCGAGTTGTGGTTGTTGGAGACTTTGTCGACTGGTCATACACAAGCTCTGCTGCCATAGACGCCAAAATGTCCCAGATGCCCAGACAGACGCAGTTTTAAAAAATACTTTATTTATTTACAGATGAACAATTTTTTTATGATGTACTTTGAGTTAGCTTTACGATCGATTCTGATCCTACGATCCCAAGGTATGTTGACGTCGGGGAACGTGCGCGCGAAATTAACACCCACATGAAGCGGCTTATACGTTGAAATAGACTATAAACAAGGGTCTTGGTCCCAAAACAACCCATGAACAGCCTCGCAGCAGAGAACATCGCCGTACGCGCATCTGTTCATGAATCGCGCGGGGCTAATCAACTGGATGAATACCAGTTCGTGGGAGAAGCGCGAAGCCGCAAGTCTTCCGCGCCCATACGGCTCGCTGTCCAGCTCATGCGGCTTCAAAAACAGCAAAGGCGACCTTCCTCTAAACATCCACGGTCACACTTGGGCTGTGGCGCCTCCGTACCACCACCGATGTTAGCCCCGGAAAGCAGAGGCATCCGGCCAAGGCCGCAAGGCCGACGGCCTCCGGTACTGTGACGCCACGACGGCCAACCTCGACGGCATGGCAGGCGGCCCCGGGTCACGCTCACCCACCCACCGACCCGCCGAACCGCGTCACCTACATAACACTCACCAACGTAGGTGATCCACCAGTATCGGGAGAGTTGCCGAGGGCCTGCTGCCCCGCGTCGCCTTATAGGTTGTCGTGTCTGGACGCAGTGATGCCTCGGCCACCCAATCGACGTGCAGGTCGCGGAGTACCTCCCCGGGCAAGGCGACACTGTCATCGTCTTCGAGGAGAACGTCATCACCGGGACGAGTTTGACCCGCTGGACAGCTCCGCCACCAGGTATGTTGCCTCCTGGCCCACGGACACACGTAATATAAGCGAAGCTGGACTAACTGGCGAATGTAGGCAAGAGGCGTGGCTGCGTCTGAGCACGCTGGACTGAGGGCGGTAAGACATGAGTCTCAACGTGGCCTGGCCTGAGACGGGATGATCCAACTGCTGCCTGTGATGATGATGCCCTAAACCTATGAAGAAAAAGCAAACACATCCTGCACAAAGTCATCATGAAAATAGTTGTCATTCTCTGTCATTCATACATGTGCGCCGAGCAAAAAGGAAATTATATACCCCAAACACAACCCACCTCTTATTACCTTCCAACTCCTCCCATTACTACGCCTTCTCGTACTCGGCCGCCATAGCCTTGCCCGCCGCACGCCCCGAAAAGATGCAGCCGCCCACAAAGGTGCCCTCGAGGGAGTTGTACCCGTGCACGCCGCCGCCGCCAAAACCCGCCGCCTCGCCGGCCGCGTACAGCCCGGGGAAGGACGTCTGGTCCGCGCGCATAACGTTGCTGTCCAGGTTCGTCTCGATACCGCCGAGCGACTTGCGTGTCAGCAGGTTCATGCGGACCGCGATGAGCGGCTTGTGTGCCGGGTCAAGCAGGCGGTGCGGCGGCGCGATGCGGCTGCGCTTGTCGGGCCAGTAGCTGCGCCCGTTGTGAATGAGCATCGCCTGCGCGTCCTTGCTGTACGGGTTGTCAAACTGGCTGTCGCGTGACTCGACGACTGCCTTGATGGCCTCAAAGTCGAGCGTCGGGCCGGAGCGCTCCCTCGCGAGCGCGTTCATGCCTTCGACGAGCTCCTCGAGCGTCTCGCGAACCACAAAGTCCTTGCCGTGCTTCTGGAAGTTTTGTACAGGGACGGTGCCCTTGCTGCTAAAGATGCGCTGGGTCAGCATCTGCCAGATGCTCTTGTTGGTAATGTCCGGGTTCTGCTCGGAGCCAGAGAGCGCAAACTCGCGGGCAATGATGGTTTGGTCGAGGATGAACCAGGTGTAGTCGTATCCGGTGGCGCAAATGTGCTTGAGCGTTGCGCGCGTGTCGGTACCGGGGAAGAGGAACGGTGGCAGTCGGTTGCCGGAGGCGTCGAGCCAGAGGGACGACGGCGCGGGCAGCACGCGGATGCCGTGGCCGGGCCAGATGGGGTTCCAGTTCTGCAGGCCCTCGGTGTAGTGCCACATGCGGTCGCGGTTGATGACGTTGGCGCCGGCCGTCTCGGCAATGTCAATCATGCGACCGTCGACATGCGCGGGCACGCCGACGACGAAGTGCTCGGGGACCTTGGGCCCGAGGCGGTCGATGGGCCAGGCCTTCTTGACGGCCTCGACGTTGCCGCCGATGCCGCCCGAGGACACGAGCACGGAAGAGCCGTAAATCTCAAAGGTGTCGACGACCTTGCGCGACGACTTGACGCCGCGGGCTGAGTCGTCCTCCTCGAGGATGCTGCCCCTGACGCCGACTGCCCGGCCGCTGTCGTCCGTGATGACCTCGTCGACTTGGTGCCTGAACTTAAAGGTGACGGTGCCCTTGTTCTCAGCTGCGAGGACCGGCTCCTGGAAGACGCGGACGACCTCCGGGCCCGTGCCCCAGGTGAGGTGAAACCTCGGCACGGAGTTGCCATGGCCGTCGGCGCGGCCGGCACCACGCTCTGCCCAGCCAACGTTGAAGACGAAGCCCATGCCACGGGCGCCGACATAATCCTCCATCTCATCGGTAGCAAAGTCGACAAAAGCTTTAGCCCATTGACGCGGCCAGTGGTCCTCGACCTCGCGGTCAAACTGCGCCGAGTCAAGCCAGTCGCGCATGGCAAGCGTGCGGGAATCCTTGATGCCGAGACGGCGCTGCCGCGATGAGTCGACCATGAAGACGCCACCGAGCGACCAAAATGCCTGGCCGCCGAGATTGGCGCGGTTCTCCTGGTCGAGGATGATGGTGGGCACATTGCGCTCGGCCAGCTCGAAAGCGGCGACGAGGCCGGCCAAGCCGGCGCCAACGATGATGACGGGCTTCTTCTGGGATGACTCGGCTGGTGCCATTGTGTGGTATTGAGATGGTGTTGATTTGAGATGATGGAGGAGGAGGAGAGGAGGGGCCTTCAAACGGGAGAGCTTAGCACGAGCTCCAAGAGCAAAGGACCGACTGAGGCGGACGGCGGGCCGAATCTGGGGAAGTCGCGCGAGGTCTTGGGGTAGCTCACTCCACTTGAAGGCAGAGTGGTTCGGCCGATGTCTATCACGCCCTTGGTGCCGTTAGGTGAGAAGTAATGATATCTAAATCAGATGGTGCCTGTTAATAACAGACAAGGGCTTTTCGGACATTGACCAACCTGCAGGAGATGCAAGTGAAGAGGAGAGAGAGAATGCTGCTCCTGTCCAGAACAACTCCGTCTACAATCTCCGGTCCCGCTTTTCCCCAACCGCAACCTCGGTGATTACAGTGTCCTCGTCGGCTGGTTAATGGTGACTTGCGTAAGCTATTCTATAAATGTACAGGTAATATCAAGATTTACTGCATATTCAATATTCCTATTAAAAAAAAAGAATTGGTGGCGATACTGTGTATACACTGCATGTGCCCCCCATGCTGGGACCATATACCTGTGGGCCGCTGTCGCCACTTGCATCAATAGGACAACCAAGCTGCAAGTTGCAGACAGCAGCTGCAATCAGCATGCTATCCTGGAAACTTCCGTTTCCTGCTTCCCCGCCCCTTCACATATACATCAACATAACCAAACAATAAGCCCAAAACGCCCAAAACGCCCGAATGCAAAAGCATCAGCAGCAGCACTACCGCCGTTGGTCCAGCCCAGAGTCACGGACCTCTCTCAAGTGCCCTTCTATTCTTCTTCGGCTTGCTCATCTCCTTCGGATATTGAGTCGACAATAACGCTACCCTCGGGCGGAAAGTGAGAAAGCAGTAATACGCTCACGGCGACAACCGCAATTGCCTAGCATCATGTTAGCGCAAGTGACTTTGGACAATGACGTCGTTGATGCTCACCGCGTTGCAAAAGAATGTCGCATACGCCTTTCCAACGTTGGCGAGTGCCGCAAACACAAATCCAAACAGACCCTGAGTGGATAGACGCGCAATGTTCTCGACCAAGGTGACGGCATTCAGAGCATCGGCTCGCTGGGAGTCGGGGCACATGGACGTGATGACTCCCTTGGCGGCTGGCGCAGATCCCGAGCCAAATGGGAGCAAGAATGCGGCTGTGACAATTTTAGCAAGACGTCACGGAACGCAAGACTATAGGCGGCGACATACCCAAGTAAATATGCCAGGGCTTTGTAGCAAACGCTGCCACTGTTGTAAAGCCGCCATCGACGATGAGGCTCCAGCGCAAAAAGATTAGGTCAAACTGAGGATCTAATTCGTCATCCTCGTTTGATCGCGCCGGTTTAACAGGTTCGTTGCTCGGAATCGTTCCCATGCTCGAGTCAAATTCTCTCGGGTCTGTCGGCAATGAATCCGGCGTCAATGTTCCGTCTGTGCCGTAGCCCTCTTCTCCTACAGGTTGCGGCTTGTTGTCGCGGGTGCGCTTTGAAGCTAGCAACCGTCTTCCCAGCGTAATGATGCGAGGGAAGATGAATAAAAGGAACATGCCCCTCATGAGCGCAAACTCGGACATGAGTAGACCGTTGCTTGCTTGGTTGAAATTAAAGGCAGCCGTGGCATACATCTGGATCAATAGAGGGGCGTAATCGGTAGCGAGCTGCAAGGAAATGTCAGTATACAAGCCCAATCATCTGTAGAATCTGCAGGTCAGTCACCACATACCACTCCCAAGAAAATACCGGCACAGAGAAAAATGACTCCATAGTGCTTCGTCAGTTGCCCACTGGCTAGCCGCAGGTTCTGCGGAACCAAAATGCGCAATGGCGCAAGGAAGCCGGAGGAGCGCTTGCTCGACGTGCCGGTGCTCACGGGCGGCGGGATGTAGGGCAGAGACACGAGTACGTAGACGCATGATAAGATGAAGAAGCAACATGCGACATCAAAAGGCGCGCGAATGCCAAAGGTATCTCCCAACAAGCCGCCGGCTACGACATGGTCAGCGATCTTGCGGTAGTATTGGTGCCAGGTACGAAACATACTGAAGTTGCCCAACGACTGGCCCAACATGAAGCATCCTTGCAACATGCCAAAGACAGCAGTGCGGCGGACTGGAGTGACAACCTCACCAGCAATAATGTTGATGACAAGGCTGCGAGGTGTCAATACGGATATGGGATGTGAGTCTACTACCGGAATACATACATGTAGCCGACTGGACCACCGAATATGGTAATCAGCTGTGTGCTTTGAATAATGTTCATTCCCAGTGTCTTTCCGGCGACGACACCGAGGATTTGCGCGAGGACGCGGACGGCTGGGATAAAGGTCTGGATGAGTATTGCGGTTTTGGCCCCCCATTTCTTGACGGCCCATCCGGCGACGAAGAGATTCACGGTTCCTAGAGAGCGTGTCAGCGTGAAAGGATTGCAAGGCACAAGGTCGTAAAACTAGTTGACAATTACCACATAGCGTAGTTGTTATCCCGAGAATGCTAAATTGCGTCGCAGTTCCTGCAGCGATCTGGTTGAGGGCGCATCGGTCGCCGTCGCCGGTATACGGAGGGTGGTGATCGTAGTAGGCATCGCAGGTCATGAGCCGAAAGACGTAGAGTAGGCTATTTGGGGAATGTTGTGAGCGACAAAAAGAAATAGGAAAAAAAAATTTAAAATCTAGGGGAGCGCAGGGACATACGGAACTTGGGTAAAACTAAATGACAAGGAAATCAAGAAGCCGGCAAGGAGGATGCGATTCTCAACGTGGAAGATGGTGTCCAGACACGACCTCCAGCGACTGTTTGGCTGCTGCTCCTGCTGTGACTGCTTGGCGCTGCCATTCTCATCAGCAGGCGGACGAGGTAATTGTGCTGCTCCGGAACCGCCCGGGAGTAGCGGTGTTGTCTCGTCTGATGCCATAATCTTCCTCCCGCCGACAGGATTGCAAGTTCAAGCGGGAAAGGGAAAGAGGAAAATAATAGAAAAAGAGGAATACAAAAGATAATGGGAGGGACAAAGACGAAGAGAGAGATAGAAGATCATCCGCTCCCCCACCACGATTCTCGGAAATTGCGGGCAATTGGCAGGTCAGACGGACTACCTGAGTCTACCTACCTAGTAATCTGTAGTGAGAGAGGGCAAGTTGAAAGGGAAGCATACCCGGGCTCCGGGGTCTTGAAGGCAAAAGGTGGACTTGGATTGTCTTGGCCGCCCCGGGGCCGGAGACCAGGCCCGCTTCAGCTGCTGTCTTGAGAGACAATGTTGCTCTACTGAGTACAGATGATAGATACTGTGAGTACTGGGAAATACCACCTCGAAACTTGTTATCCGTACTCGGCCCTCGAACAAACTAAGTAGACGGTAAGCAAGCCATGGTGGATCGAGGTATTTGTGCTAACGACCAACTGATTCAGAGTCCGCGGAGCAACTTGCCCACCTAAACCGCCTAAACCACCTAAACCACCCAGCATCGCCGTACAACGGCCGGTGGAGGGGGTGAGAGGGGGCGCGGAGGGATTGAGGGGCTTATTCAAGAAACTATCTAGCCTAGCCTAGCACGCCTAGTAAGTAGGTAGGTAGTCTCTGATCAAAGTACCGGCATGAACAAGGCATAAAAGTCATTGCGGCCGACCGCGTGCAAGGACGGGCCCGATCCGAGACAATCTCTGCAACCAGACAATATATAGAATGCAAGTCTGACTTGTTGTGCGCTGGCGGCCCGGTCTTGCGAGACAGCTCCGATTCGAGGTCTCGGGTAAACTTTTCCCTTTTTTGGTTTCCCGTCTTTTCGGCTTCTTCTGTGTCGTCACCTGGCCTCATCCCCTGTCATTAATGTCTAGCAACTGAGGCTCGGCTGAGCTCCTAGACACTGCCCACTGGGGGAAAAAAAAAAGACGAATAGAAAAAAGTTTTCCGGATGCATTACCTAGCATGCATTCCCCCCCGCATGCCGGCTCACGAAACTCTCAACAAGTCTTAACCCTCACATTGTGGACAAACTCCATCTTCCCCCATCTTCCCCGAAACTGCCGACTACCTATCCTCTTCACCTTTCATCAGTACTACCCTACCCAAGTCAGCCATTTATTGGTTTCACCAGTGAGCTTCCCCTGTCGCCAACCGGATCACCTATCATCAGACAATGGATTGGGTATGTAATCTGTACTCTGGTTTGTTTCATTAATGCATCTACTAGCTTTGTATAATTTCCCGGGATATACTCCGTACTCCTCCCAATTATCCTTATTCATATCTCATCACTCCTCCAAAGCAAGTATCCACGGGATGCAAACAGTTCATGCTCATGCCCTCAATCAAGCATCTAAGGGTATCCTTCCACATCATCCCAACGCCGACCGACAACCTCTGGCACCGCAGCCCTCTACTCGTTCCTCCAGGGAACCTGGACGCCAAACTCATCAGCCACCCTCATGGCCGACACCACGCATCCCTCCAGCAGCACCATACCGTCCCAGCACCACGAGCCCGTAACCCACACGTTGTCCTTGCCGCTGACCCATGCTTCTTCGCGATCCACCATCTCGCCGCCGGTAGTCGATCTGCCCTGGCCCACGACCCGCTCGACAATGCTTCTGCTCTCGACAGTTCGCAGCGTCCTCGTGAAGTGCGCCTTGTGAAGGACCGCCCCTTCGTCTGAAGCGTACCCGTACGGGCTCGTTCTACAAATCGCCCCCGTGGGCAGGTAGTTCCACGCCTCCGTCTGTGCGCCCGCGTCGGAGAAGTGCGTCCTGAAGACCATGAGCTGCGGGTGGTTGTTCTGCGAAAACAGTCTTCCGGTGGGCGCTTGTCCCCGCTCCTCGATGGACACGCGCTTGTACAAAGGGTCAATGATGGTGGCCTCGATGGGGGCTGTGGGAATCGACGACAGCACGTAGCTGGACGGGCTGAACATCTTGGCCGCAGCGTTGGGCGTCACGGCGAGCACCACCCGATCAAATACCTCCTCCACAATCGCCCCGTCGCCGTCCTGCAGCCGTTCCCACTGTATCAATACCCCCTTGCCGACGTTCTCCACCTTGCTCACTCGCGCCTGGAGGCGAATGTCCTCGACGCCCTGCACCAACTTCGACTGCAGATCGTGGACGCCATCCGTCATGTACGTCTTCTGCAGCGACGACCTCGTCATAAAGTTAACCACGTCGCTGGCCGGAAAGGCCAGCAGCTGCTCGTGCGAGCATGTGCATATGGCGCCCAGCACCGGCAGCAGGTGGTAGTCGACAAAGCGCCGCGGGACTCGGATCCGACGCAGGTACGCCTGCAGCGACTCGCTCGTTTTGGACTTCTTGACGACACGCGGCTCGATAAGGAAGCACGCCGAGAGGAACCAGAGGTGGCAGACGGCCAGGAAGAGCGCCTGCCAGAGCTGCTGCAGCCCGCTGCAGTTGAGCCGCGCCGACAGCACGGGCTTGTAGAGGTTCTCATAGGCAAAGTATGTGCCGGCCATCGGATCGGTGCTTTGCGGTGGGAGCGGTCCGGGTTTCGATTTGGTCGACTGGATCTCGGCGTACAGGAATGTGTACCGCACGGTGCGGAGCGGTATCCGCAGGAAGTCGTACATCTGGGTCAGGTTCGGGTAGTAGCCGCGAGTGACGCTTCGCGGGGGTATGTTGACTCGCTCGCTGACGCCCGTCACGGCATTGCGCAGGGTCACAGATGCTGCGTCAAGAGATAGCGTTTCCGCCTGTTTCACCACTGTTAGGGGGTGAGTTGGGGAGAGGGCCTGGGAAACTGCCCGAGAGTACAAACCTGTTCAAAGAGCGCAACGTCAAACCTCGCCTTGGCATCATTTTGTAGCAGGTAAGCCGTTGTCAGCCCAGCCAGTCCAGTACCAACGACCGCCACACGGGTCCTCGAGCCGTGGGCTGCTTCGGGCTGCTGTTGCGCCATGCCTGCTTCGATCGCAAGCTGTCTGAAGCAAAAAAGGACGAATATCGGATACTAGCAAACACACGAAGCCCAACAATGCGACGAGAAAAGTGGCTTTACTTATGGCAAAAGATGAGACCCACTGGCCGTGCCCGACGCTGAA
Source organism: Cordyceps cateniannulata (assembly GCA_028828415.1). NCBI lineage: Eukaryota > Fungi > Ascomycota > Sordariomycetes > Hypocreales > Cordycipitaceae > Cordyceps > Cordyceps cateniannulata. The sequence continues at coordinate 1,854,179 of JAPHMX010000008.1, forward strand.
TGCCTCGGGGCCGGCGGGATGATTATGCCGGCGGGCAATAGAGTGAGGCGAATAATCAGGTGGCGTCTGAGATTTGAGGCGGCCCCTGGTGCCCTGGGGGGGCCACTCACGTTGTGTGATAATGTAATCCATCGCATATTGGCCTGTGTTGACCAGATTAACCATGTTTGGCGCTCTATATTAATATGGCAAACACAGCCGCGGTATGCGTTGCGAATCCACAACAAGATTTTTGTTGGGCTGCATGAAGAATTCGCCATCTACATCATAAAAAGCAACGTTTTTGACATGTGAAATACTCACTACACACATCAATAACTTTCTTTGTTATCATACGGTTTTTATGAATACTGACGTTGTTCCTAAACATTCAGTTGCTGGCCCTCTTCACCCTGATTACAACGCCGTCGAGTTGGCGCACCACCCAACCGATAGTAATCAACCGTCATCGTTGAGCTACTCCTCGCCGGTCACCACGCCGTCGGCCACGCCTTTTCGAATCCGGGCATAGTAGCATTCTGCGTTGACCAACTAGCGCTCGCGCTGGAAATGAAGGCATTTATTACATCATGGACGTCTCCTGCCATCTCCCTCCTCACCCCTGCAGCCTTGCGCTAATCGCACCACCTCAATCAAGTGACAAGGAAACTAGCCGATTCGACGCTCCAAAGTATCAATGATCTAATCGATGCCCCTCTCAAAGGGCACTGCAAGGGAAGGATTTATTTTGTGCCCTCCCGCAGCACCCTCGTAGGACTCTGACAATACCCACCCTCCAAGAAAGCAACCAACCAACCAAAGAACCATGGCCAAGATCACCGTCCACCACCTGCAAGTCTCCCAATCGGAGCGCATCCCCTGGCTTCTCGAAGAGCTCGGTATCTCCTACGAGCTCCGCACCTACAAGCGGGCGCCCCTCCTCGCGCCCGCCGAGTACAAGGCTCTGCACCCCTCCGGCGCCGCCCCCGTCATCCACGATGCCTCCGCCGACCTCACCCTCGCCGAGTCGGGCGCCTGCGTCGAGTACCTCGCTCGACGCCACGGCCACGGCCGCCTCTTCGTCGCGCCCGATGCCCCCGGCTACGCCGACTTCTTATACTGGTGGCACTGGAGCAACGGCACCTTTCAGCCCGCCGTCGCCCGCGCCATGTACGTCCGCGACGCCTCGGAGGACAGCCCGGTGCGCACAGTCTCCAAGGAGAAGCTCGGCCGCGCGCTGGATGCGCTGGACAAGCAGCTGGCAAAGACGGGTGGGTACCTGGTCGGCGCGGAGCTCTCGGCGGCGGACATCATGACCGTCTTCTCGCTCACCACGATGCGCTACTTTTCGCCGTATAGTCTGGGCGAGTACCCGAATATTTTAAAGTACTTGGAGCGCATCCGCAAGAGGGAGACGTACCGCACGGCTATGGCCAAGTCGGACCCAGACATGGAACTGGTGCTTGGTGCCGACCCGCCCAAGTCTCTCCGTTAGCCGTGGGCCATGGCAACTAGATAAATGACAAGATTGCAGTTCATGGACAATTAACCTATTCATAGTTTTATGGCCATAGTAGCCGCATGACGTGCCATTTAGGAAAGAGAAGAAAAAAGTCTACTAGGACATGATACTAAGCAAAACCAACGCCTGTCCCAATGCACCCTGTCATGTTGCACTTGCAAATCCATCCTCCATTATATATGTATCACAAGTCGTCACACAGTAGCTCATCGTCTTCCACCACGGCCGCCGCCACCAGGCATGCCTGGCATGCCCGGCATTCCGCCGCCGCCCATGCCCATCTGTCGCATCATGGCCTGCATGTCCATGCCGCCAGGCATACCAGGCATGCCGCCGCCACCGCCACCGCCGCCAAGCATCTTCATCAGCGAGCCCATGTCGGGCATACCGCCTGCACCGCCAGCACCACCCATACTGGCAAGACGCTTCTGCATAGCCGCCATCTGCTGGGCCTTGTTGCCACCGCCCATCGCTTGCTGGGCGCGCTGCATGTTCTTCATGTTGCCGCCCATCTTCTTGACCATGCCAGCCATCATGCGCTGTTGCGTCAGCAGATCCTCAATCTCGCGTACTGACGTGCCGGATCCACGGGCGATTCTGGTCATGCGCGAGGGCTCATCCATGAGGATCTTGCCGTCCGAATCCAGTTCCTTTTCCGTCATCGAGTCGCAGATATAGATCATGCGCTTGAGCTTCGCGCCTCCCTCTTCATCATCCATGCCCTGCATCATGTTACTCATGCCGGGAATCATGCCGGCCATCTTGGATAGCGGCCCCATCTTCATGATATTTGAGAGCTGGTCGCGCAAGTTGCGAATTGTGAAGATGCCTTCCTGGATGTTCTTCATGGTATCCTGCTGGTTCAGGTTCAAGCTTTGCACGTGCTCCACCAAGCCAGCAATGTCGCCCATGCCTAGAAGCTTCTGGATGAACTGCTGAGGCGCAAAACGTTCGAGGTCCAGCATATGTTCACCGGTACCAATAAAAACAATAGGGGTATGTGTAGCAGCGACAGCAGAAATGGCACCACCACCGTGTGCATGGCCGTCAGTTTTTGTAATGATGATGGCACCAAAGTCTGCAGCCTCCTTGAAAGCCTTGGCTTGCGATTCAGCCTGTTGACCAATCGAGGCATCCAGCACCATGATGGTCTCATCCGGTTTGATGGCTTCTTGGATATCAACCATTTCCTGGAAGAGCGCCGACTCTTGTCTGTGTCTTCCGGACGTATCGACAATAATGATGTCAAACTTTTCCTTCTTGAACTGCTCAACACCGGCACGTGCGACGGCCGCGGGGTCGGTCTCGGTAAGCGAACCGTAGTATGGAATCTTGGCCTTGGTGGCATTTTGCTTCAGCTGATCGAAAGCACCGGCTCGGAAGGTATCGGCGCAAACAAGGCAGGCCCTGAAGCCTCGTGTCTGGTAGTGGCGGGCGAGCTTTGTACACGTTGTCGTCTTACCAGCACCCTGGAGACCGACAAACATGATGACGTTCGGCTTACCCTTCTTGGGCTTGAATGGCTCCGCATGAGGGTCGACGAGCTTCACCAGTTCGTCAAAGACAGCCTTTTGAATCAATCGCTTCTTATTCACTGCAGGAGGGATGTCCTTGAAATTGACTGTGCTTTTAATCGACTTTCGTAATTGGCCGACGAGTCGAACGTTGACATCGGCTTCGAGGAGGGCGGAGCAAATTTCCTTGATCATGGCATCAAAAGCCTATACGCCGTAGTTAGCGACGTGTTCATAATTATTATGTGCCGCTTGCGCTGGCCAGTGTGGCGATTTTTTGGCGGGGTGGGCGGTCGCAAGAAGACAGAGGATTGTACCTTTTCATCGAGATTCTGCTCGCGGGTCAGGTTAGTGACCGCCGAGTTGATACGGCGGCCGAGATCTTGAAGAACCATGCTGGAGAGTTACGTCGCTCGTGGCGAGGCGAGGCAGCTATGGTAAGGGTATCGTGGTTCTCTGAACTTGAGAAGTTGTGGCATGTCCCACCAGATAGTAGGTAACGTTAGGAGGTAGTCGATGGCACTGTGTGGAGGCGGGGCACCAAGGGCTAAAACATTTCTCCGCTCCGCGTTTACCCTATAGACAAGATATAATGTGCTTTTTAGGCGAATAAAGCAAGAAGAGCCAAATAAATACAGGCTGATATTTAATCATTACTTGTAGTACTCTTTGATGGGCAACTGCGTGCATGTGAGGCCGTGTTAAGGCGGAAGTGTGCTGCAAAGCCTGTGCTAGGTGCTTAGACCATCAGTAACGCAGACCACTATAGCTTGGATGAAATGGCAACCTCCTTGGTCAAAAAGTCGCTCGCCAGCTGCGCAACCTCATTCGCAATTCCCCAGCCCGTCTCGTAGCCTCGACCTCCCGCACCATAGGCATGCAGCACTGTCGCTTGCCGTCCTGATACGGACCCTTTTTCCAGCTCAATCCGCATCCCCCCCTCTCTCGTGGGCCGACGGCCGACGACATCCGCAATTACAGATGCATCTTGTGAAGCGTTAGCAGAGGAACCGGCAAACTGGCGAAGCTCTCGCCCGCCAGCCAGCAGCGAGGCACGCGTGTCTGCGTCTGCTTCTGTGGACCACTCCCCCGGTTGCTTGGTACCGCCGACAATGGTGCCGCCCGAAAAGAACCGAGGGATGATGAAGCTCCAGGTGCCATCTTTGTTCTGGCGTGTTACCGTCTTTGTAGCATCCTCCATGTCGGTGACGACTGTCTGGCCTGGGACATAGTGTCAATAGAGCCCGAGGAAATGCGTGCAAGTCCCTAATCGTACCTCGCGTCGGAAAGTATTTCGGGTCGCCAAATCCGGTACCGCTGGCATTAATCACCAAGGCGACATCTTTTTGCAACCCAAAAGCTTCCCATTCGGTCTTGAGATCTCGCTTTAGAGTCTTGCCGCCTCGCAGGATGAATCGGCGGAGCAGTGCCTGGCAGTATACCGGAGCGTTGACACAATACGTCTCATACTCGTAGCCGAGAACCGCATTCTTGGGGAGTTCCGACTTGGACCATTTTCTATATCGCAGAAGGCCAGTCTCCTCCAGAAAGCTCCTGGCGTCTTGATTTTGGTAACCATCGTCGGGAGCCTCCAGAAGCTCAATACCCATGCAGCGGGTGATGCCGCTCCACGGCTCTTCTTCCATTTCAGAGCTGAATTCTGCCACTGTCTGCTTCAGCCAATTTGCTTCGCGTCGGAGCTGCTCTGTAGTTGCAGGAATTGGCCGCACATGGGCACCCGCCCACATAGAGGCGTAGTTGGCTGAGTGCTTAGAGGGGGACCCAGGAATTGAGCTGGGCCATTCCCGTGCCACGAGAAGCACCTGGATATCATCTCCACCGCTTGCCTTTCGGTCGGTGATGGCCTCTTGTAGTTTAAGGGCTGAGGATAAGCCTATGACCCCAGCGCTATATGCGTATTTCCAGGTTAGTATCTCGGAATGCCTTGATGGCGGGGTTGGGCATACCCAATGACCACTACTGTCGGAAGACGCTGTACCCTGATTTGTTGCGACATTTTGGAGGAAAAGAGTATGCTGAAATGCGATACGCAAAGACGTATTTGCACGAGGATAAAATTACAATGATTTTAATCTGGACAAGAGCTCCTAAGAAATGTATAATATGGCTACCTTCATGAGGTGAGGCCGTGGGGTTGTGGGGTAAAATCCACTTGATTCATTGCCGTGACCGGAGCTGAAGAAGCACTGCCCCCTAGTCAGCCTCTCCGAATTCATACAGATTGTGTCAAGGGACAAGTAGTTTTTACAGTTCGGATGCGGGACTTCTGGAAACTCTGTAATTACACGAACCAGCAACCAATGAATCGCGACATTGTCGTCGACAGTCTTATAGTATTGGCGCAGGGCAGCCAAGCATGGGGAGGGGCTGAGGTTGACCTGGGCTGAGGAAAGACACTGCAGAGATTTGGTTGGTAGGGAGAAGCAGAACGAAGCAGGTGAGTTGATAAATAAGTAAATTAGAAGAGGTAAAAAGAGAATATCTTGAGAATATCTTGTATAATTTATAATATCCTTTATTCCTACATCTCTGAAAAATTTAGGCGGTGCATTCAGCGTCGCCTCCACGCAGGGCTCATCGCGATGCTGCTACGATGCTACGAATCTACGATGCTACGATGCTATGATGCTACAATGCTACAATGCCACGACATTCGCTTAGAGAAGTTATGCGAAGAAAATTCTTTGGACGCACAATCACTCGCACAATTTCATTAAAATCATGGATTGACAAAAAACAAAACAATAAAATTGAAATCTATCAAATGATAGCGCTGTTGTTTTCATGTCGAAATGAAAACGGGGTATAAAAAAGACCCATGAACCATAACTCCAAACATAACTCATCCAAACACAACTTCATCCAACCGTTGTGGGTATATATGTCCAAAATCAGACATGACAAAAATTCCCCAAAAAACAGCCAGTTATCAATGTGTGTATGTATGTGTGTAAGATAACTGGTGGGAAAATCGCTGATAGTACAACAGAGTACCTCGACAAACCCTGCGCTGGAGAAAAACAGAAATATTTTTTTTGGGTTGGTCTTTTTATTTTTCTCTTTTTTTTTGGTGTTTTTTGGTGTGTGTGTGTGTGTGACAATGGCGACGCTGACCCAAAGCTTGTTGTAGATGTTGCAACAAGGATCAATGAGTGCCGAATCATCCCAATGTCTCATGGAAAAAGCTTGATGAGCTTAATCCTCCGCATCCCACAGCTCATCATCAGGGCCCCCAGCCTCCATCTGCAGCTCGTGAAGTCTGGCGTGGGTCGCATCGCGCTCGGCGGCCAGATCCTTGATCCGATCAAAGAGGATGAGGATGGCCGCTTCACGCTCAGAAACGGTTTCAATGGGACCAATGAGCCTCTCCACTCTTTCAATAGCCCATTCGCGCACACCAATAACGGCCGCGGAGTCGGCAAGGGCCAGGAAGTCGGGAAGGTCGTCGATACGGTCAATCAGGCCTCTGTAGAAAGTCTCGCGAGCCTGCTCCCGTGCCTCAAACCTGGCATGGGCATCATTGAAGCTGGAACTTTGCCAGGCACTCCGCGATTGCTCCTCGAGCAGGCGGTTATTCAACAAGGCAATCTGCTCGTCCTTTTGAACCAGTAAGAGGTCGCACTGAGCCTTCTCAATGATCTTCTCGTCCTCTTTCTCTAGCAACTGGGCCTGAAGACTGGCCACATGAGCGGCCCAGGCACTACGTTGAGTCGTGTTTTGAGCTCTGAGCAGTCCAATCTCCGCATTTTTGAGCTCCTCAATCGCCTCAGCCTCATTTTGGAGTCTGTTGGCCCGGGTCGAAGCCCTGCGAGCGACATGGTTGTAGTACCTATACTCGTCTTCCTCGCGCTGGTGAAACCGCTCATTCAAGTTGGCTAAATCTGCCTGAGCAGTCGAAGTGGTGGCCTCGGCAATGCCAATTCGCTCCTCGGCAGCCCGAAGTTCCTCCTCGGTAGCCCGACTTCGGTTCTCAGCGGCTTGATACCTGTGCCTGGCACGCTCCAATTTCTCCATGAGATCATGACGCTCGCGGAACAGCGCAGTACAATGACGCTTCAGGCGGTCGTGCGCACCAAGTGAGTCATCAAGGCCTCTTTTTAGGCTTCGGGACTTACTCCGCTCCTGACTGCAGTTGCTGCAGTCATTGGCAGTGGAGGGGTTGCTGCTAGGTTCCAGCACCTGAGGAGGGGCGTGGCTATCGATGGTCACATCTGAGCTGCTAGAGACAAATGGTGCCAGGTCTGGACTCAGCCCTCGTACGTAACGAAGGGCTTCGTCAGAGTCACGTGGCGAAATGTTGCTTGAAGAAGACATTTCAGTTTGTGTAGCGCGTGTTAAAGGCTGTGTGTTGTCGGTAACAGTGTATAGTGACGCGCACTCAGAGCTGGCGGCCAGGCTGCTTTGGCGATAAGACTGGATCGTGTAGTGGCTGTCAAGATAAAGGCAGAATAAGAGATGTGTCTTGATAGAAAAGGAAGAAGAGATCTTTCTTGGCTAAAAAAAAAGAAGAGATCTGTCTTGACGGAGGGACGAGAAGAGATGAGTACTGATGTAAGTACAGGGATAGCTCGTACTTGGCTGTGAGCACTGGATAGAGAAAATGAGAATATCTGGAGTGCTGCGAGGCCGATAGAGCGATGTGACGTAAATGGAGTGATATCAAGTAGCTGGACTGATGTCAAGTAGGCGGGAAACTGACAAGTGGATTGGAATGACAAGAAAAGTCTTCGTGAGAAGTCGGGGGGGCCATCCTCCTCTTATAGTTTTTCTGGATAATCTCTCCAAAGGAGTAATTGCTTGAGAATATTTTCTTGATGACAGGTGGTCTACATAAGGTTCGCAAAGTTGGGCATCCAGAACATGTGGCTCGCCATGAAGGTAGTGTATCACGTCAAAGTAAGGTTAAAATACTCTTTTTGATGCATAGATTAAACTATCGTGAAGTTAAATACGTAATCATGGGAGAGATGTTCTCTTTGAAGCATAGAGTAAATTCTAGTGAGGTAAACTATGTAGTTATGGAAGAGCTAGAAGAATCCAGAGAAACCTTGACCGCACAGTAACACTGTACAAAGGAGTCAGTGTCTGAGATGAGAAGGCTTGGAGTATTCGGCCACAAATGAACCCACCAGGAACGATGAACCGAAAGACTGGACTTGAGGGAGGAACAAGATATGACGGGACGACAGGCGAAAAGCAATGGGTTCGCAATGCTCTGCACGAAATCATTTCGGTGAACATCGGTGGACGGAGACCAATTGAACTGCATAGTACCTGCAGAAGGAAGGGAACACCGCGCGAAGGTGGCATATAAGAAAGATTGGGTTCGAAAAAAAATTAAATCGAGTTTAATACGGTGTAAAGAGGGCTTGACCGGCGCGACCGCAGTAGGCTTCAATGACGAACATGGCTGCCTGGGGGAGAGAAGCCCTACTCTTGTGGCTATGGAAGGCTTGAATAGCGGACACAATTGCCTGCCTGAAAACTTTGCTGAAGGATTGCTGAAAGTTTGCTGTTGGAGAGTTCCACGAGACACTATCACACGGGAGACCCAATTCAAAGAGACAGGGGAAAATTACTACAATAGCAAAAATGGGAATATTTAGAAACTGCAATGAATGCGAAAACAGAGGTATGTATTTAGATTACAAAAGCAAATTTGGGATAAAATCAGGCCGCAATGGTAAAAATGGGATGTACTGATAGGGCTATTCCTTCCATAAGAATCCAGGATGAGTCCAGTCCATGTCTTCGATTTCCTGCTGTGGCTTGTCTCGAAGCTCGCCATCAACATCCAGGGCACGTCTTCTTCTATTATCTGCCCGGATCCACAGCAGCGTGAGTGTGCTGATGAGCAGCCCTGTTCCTGCCGCGGCCAAATTCAGGCCATTGCCAATATGGTAGTTGGGCGCGTCAAAAGGCAGGTAGGACCAGCCACTGATGAGGCCACCAACGTTGCCAAACATGACATTGGTGCCGATAGCGGCGCTGCGAGCCGTGTCCCCGACCACATTGGCAGAGACCTGTGCATTCGTGAGGGCACCAAGGGAGAAGGCGGACGAAGCAATTAGAAAGGTGGCCCCATATCGCACCGACGCGTCATGAGTCCCGAGGAACATACTGTAGCCAACCATGACAAGCGGGGCTGACAGAATGAAGAAGATTTGGCGTCGGTCGATGCGCCAGCTGATGAGAGGAAAGAGCACAGTGAAGAAGGCTCCCACGACGTAAGGGGGTACAGTGAAGAGCTGCTTCTCAATCACGGTCCTGTCACTGTAGATTGTAGCGACAATGGTGGGCGCGAAGAAGGCGAGACCTTGCACGGTGATGTTGTTCAGAAGAAAGACAAATGCGGTGCTAAGCGTGACTGGGTTGAATATGCCACGTTTCAGTTTCTTGGTGTCAATTCTGTCCAGCATCTGCGTGCTCCCGACACGCTCGGACTGGATTCTCGCGATGGCGAGTCTCTTCTCGTCTGCGGAGAGCCAGACGGCCGTCTCGGGACGATCGGTAAGGATGGCAAAAGCCACAATGCCGAGGCCGATGGTAATTATGCCCTCTATGGCAAAAATCATGCGCCAGCTTTCCAGGCTTCCAAAGTTCTTGAGCTTGAGGATGGCCGTGGCCAGCAGTCCTCCAAAGGCGCCTGCCAGCGGTGCCATAACGATGTACAGGGACAAGCGAAAGGCCAGCTCTGACCGGCGATACCAGCGGGAGAGGTAGTAGGCAATGCCAGGCATCATCCCGGCCTCAAAGATGCCGAGAAGGAAGCGTACACCGGCTGCCTGGGGCACCGTGTCAACGAAGGCAGTGCCTACAGAGGCGACGCCGAAGAGCACGGTGAGGAGGGGGATGAACCAGCCAGGGCCAATCCATTTGCAGAGAATGTTGGAGGGGATCTCGAAGAGGATGTATGATATGTAAAATATGGATATAATCATGTTATAGTCGTAGCCTTTCATGCCGAGGTCCTTGTCCATGCCGGCGATCTTGGCGTTGCCTGCAGGCGGGACATAGTGTTAGCATTGGTCGCCGTGATCGGAGGCAATTCAATTACGTACCCAGATTAGCACGATCAATAAAGCAGAACAGGTAGAGGATGGCGACAATTGGGACAATGCACAAGTCAATTTTCAATCGCAGACGTCGTTCGAGCCTGGGGTCAAGGTTTACAGACTCCCCGCTATGGAAAAGACAAAACGTTAGGCTGCGAGTTAATTGGCTTCAGAATTTGGGACGGGGTGTACGCACTCTCCGACGGCCGCATCAGCATGGCGAGAAACTGCCTGCATTGAAGCGGCTTTGAGGCTGTCAGAGCCGGCGGCGGAGGGATGTCGCTGATCGTAACTCATGCTGTTGGCTGACGACGAGAATGATGTGGAGGACGGACGGGTTTGGGGGAGCAAGAGTGGCGGAAGTGCTGGCTCATATATAGCTGCGGGGAAGGTGAGACATTGGCATGGGTAATGGCAATGGGACGATGAAAGAAGAGACGAATTTGAACTGAGGAAGGCCAGTTGAGCCTGCCAGGTTGTGCAAGGTGCGACCTGGGGGTATGAATGTGGAGGGAAAAAAATGGCATAGGGAGGCATGGAGGGTATGAAGTCTGAATAAAAAATCTGGGGTATAGTAGCGCTGTTGGTTAGCGCACTCTTGTTCAGTGGAGAAAACTCTTGCCGAACGCCAAGGGGGTGTCGAAGTTAAATTCTAATTTTATTGCCAATGAACAGGTATCAGTACTAGTAGCATCACGTACTGCACCTTTTTGATATTTTCCATTTAATGTTATCACCAAACTTTATTCTTGAAAATTGACGCCGCAGCACTGCTAGAGGCATACGGTCATTTCTGTTCTGTTATTCAATGCGTACCTCCCTACCTACTACAGGTACCTTAGTAGGTACCTACTAACCTACTACCGACTAAGGTAATAATGTGCCGAGATCAGCCTTTATTCAATGCCCACAGTGGCTGATCTATAGGTAGCATGCGTAGCCCCCATAAACCGCTGCTGCGTGGCGCTTTTTAGCGGGATTTCCCAACCTCGAGGTCTCCGTGATCCTGTCTTGATCATGGCGACAACAGCAGATTACTCCCTTTTCAAGAAAAAAAAAATTCAATATTAAAGGGGAAGATTTCTTCAAATTCTTATAACAGAAGACCTGAGGATGTAGCAGCGTAGCGGCTAGCTATTGCGCATATATCACAGGACAGCAGTCTCAGTGTACTTGATGTACTTAACCCCCAACATGTGGCTTGGCTTGCCCAAGGTGGGCAGTAATCATACTGACAACCATCAGCCACGCATCTTACCCAGATAACTCGCCCATCTCGAGTATTTGTCACTGTTTACATCAGCCATTACCCCGGATTTGACCCCAACATCCCCGCCCTCCGCCCCGGTATCCCGCGGTATCCCGCACTAGTAGCAGCCGCCTCCGACGTACACAAGCCATTTACTCGGCAGATTGCATCGGCAAGGCCCCTTTTGAAGGATAAATCGAGACCACATGGAGACACCCAGATTTTCAGGACTCTTATCTACGAGCCCGCGTTGTAGCCTAGGAATATCGGCGGCATCAGCTTTAGTTCACCAAAGCATCAGTCAAGTACCTACATTGGTAGTCTGGCCGCCGATCCTCATTCACGCTCAAGAGTCGCCGCGTCAGATTTCCCGGCCTAGTTCATCAGTTGTCAAACCAGCCTGGCAGCCTGAAAATGCGCGTATAACAATGATGCGGCTCAGGCTAGCATAGCAGTAGCGACGGAAATTGTCCACAGACAAACCCTGCGATAGTATTCGCAGATCCTCCACGGGGAAACACCGAGTCATGGCTCAACCAAGGATTCGAGTCGCCATCATTGGCGGTGGCTTAGGCGGCGCTTGCATGGCAAATGCCCTGGCCAACAACCCTCGTCTGGACTTCCAAGTCTTCGAATCCGCCCGAGTTCTCTGAACGTGGCGCCGCCGTAGGTCTCCCTGAGCATGCCATTGGTGCGCTCGAAGCCATCATTACCTCGGCTAGAGAGGTCGTCTTGGACAAGGCCGGCGCGGTGCCTTCCAACTCGTCCCGCATAATGTTGGTATGTATGCCATCTACCCGCTGTGCATACCCGTCCACAACATCGGCTCACTTATTACTGTTGCCCCATGTAGGCATCTGGTCCACACGCGGGTGAAAAGGTATTCGACATCCCGACGAGCGACAAGAACTTCATTGTTCATCGAGCCGCCCTGCTCTCTGCCCTCATAGCGCCACTACCCAGCGCAGCCTTACATGTCAGCAAGAAGCTTGATGTCATCAGCACGCAGGGGAGCAAGCTCAGCTTGACATTCTGCGACGGCGCCACAGAAACCTTTGACGCCGTCATTGGCGCTGACGGTATATTTGGATCCGTTCGCAAACACGTTCTCCAATATGGCGCTTCGCTTCACGCCGCCACGCATGCAGGCTTCTGGGATTGCCGATATCTGGTGCCGTTCGAAAAGACTAAGGAGACGCTTGGCGCCAGATACTTTGCGGAGCATCGGCAGTATGGCTGGTGCGGAGACGGCGCCTTCATCATGCACGACGTTCTAGATAACGGCGAAACCGTGCAGTGTGTCGTGTCCGCTGTTGAAGAGGACCAGCCGGAGGACCGCAGTCGGCTGCTGACCCGTGAGATCCTGGAAAAGACGCTTGAAAAATGTCTTGATGGACCTATTGCGAGAAACATGATTGAGGTAGGCGACCACTGCTACCATGTCTTTAAAAAAATCTGGCAGTGATGTTTTGCACCAGCTTCTACTTGAATGCCCAGATTTGCGACTTTATTCACAGTGGGAGCACAAATCCATGCCTACCTATGCCAATGGTAAAGTGTGCATCATGGGCGACGCGGCTCATGCCTCCACTCCGTGGCAGGTCAGTGGCGCGGCAATGGCAATTGAGGACGCCGCCATCCTCGGTGCGCTGCTAGGTAATGTCGAGGCATCAGAGGAAATTGGTATTGCGTTCCAGGCATACAATCAGGTGCGGCGACTGCGTTGTCAGAACATCGTTGACTCGAGCAAGGCCACGGGAAAGCTCATGTGCTGCCAGGGCCCTGCAGCCACTGTCGACGCAGAAGCCATGCGTGGTTTGCTGGGCGAACGTTGAGCCTTATTACAGATTTTTACATGGTCGACGAAATGCACAAGGCAGTGGCACGATTCAACGAGCTGAAATAAAGACGACGGATGCCTCCTTGGAAAATTGCATCGATACCTCTGCGGTGCGAATCACCCGCATACGAACCGCATGATAAGTACACTATTTGCCCTGTGGCGATACATTTTATACAATGTTTTCTACAATGACTCGACTTTGATGTTGGTAGTTACATTGCCTTGAGTAGCGCGACTGTAAGGACACGTCTCCTTTGTCTTCTCGACCAGCTTCTGCAAGTCCTCCTTCTTGACGCCCTTGACCTTGACGAGCATGTCGACTCTGATACCCAGGTCCGCCTTCTTGAGGTCTCCCACCATGTGCACCGTCGTCTCTATGACACTGTCTTCCGCCTTGGATGGCATCTTGACGCCCAGCCGCGGCGCGACCAGTCCCATGGCCGACTGGAAGCACGCGCCGTAGCCGGCTGCGAACAGCTCCTCGGGGTTCGTCTTGCCAGGCCCGCCGGTGCCGCCGAGCCCCTTAGGCATGGTCAGGTCCAGCGCGAGGCCCTCGCTGCCCTCGACGTGCCCATTGCGCGCACCGACGGCCTTGGCGTGGGCAGAGTAGAGCATCGGCGCGGTGTCAGTGTTGAGGAGGCGGCGGTGCGCGGGGACGCGGGCAGGGTGGGGAGCACAACGCAGTAGGGGGCGGATGACTCGTGATGAGGACATGCTGGAGCGTGAATGATGGAGAGTTTTTCGGTGTTATGGTAGTGTTGAATTGAGTTGGAGTTTGACGAGTAGCAAGTTGGTAATGAAAGAGCTACCTCTGGTTCGGTACGGCATCTGCGGGAAAGCCATCTTATCACTAGGTAGGTAGTTTCTGAGGGCATCATGACGTCAACGAACAGCGGGCTGCTACTAGGAAGACGAAACCCGAAACAACTTTTCACTCCGCTACAAATCGATACACACTGGCATAGTTGAAAATGAATTGATGAATTGAAGTTCTCTGCCATGGCCAATAGTCATCTTTTTTGAGGCACCCTGCACTTACACAACAGTGGTGTTGGGGTGTTCAGCCACGCCCCACCATAGCTGCATCGTGATGCAGCTGAATCTAATAATCCCATCAATGCAATCGTATTCTGTAAGTTACTGGCTGGCAGTGGATTGACACCACCATAGCCCACTGTACCTGCACTCAGTCAAGTACCTACCTACTACTCTGTAATCTTTGGGGACTTGTGGTGTTCACTTGTTGACCCCAGTCTATTCCTCTCCATGCCAGGACACGATAAATTCCTACGACAGGCATTCTGCCTTTCAAGGGATCATGCACGTGCACTCATTCAGCTTCAAGTCTCCAATTGCTGGATTTATGGACCAGGGTTAGCTACGGATGATTCATCAAAGAACTGGAGGGGTCACTGTCTGTGTCGCAGTACGTTTGGCAGGGGTCGGCCGGTCCTTGTTAGGCTGGTCTGATCGGGTCTCGGGCAAAATACCCATGTAGTCTTGGATTATCAAGAAGCCTATGAATCATTTGCTGTGTGCTTTGAAAGCTTATTCCGCGCTTGTTAATGACTGCTTACAAAGGGTGATGAATGATTCGCTGGAAGGACGCGGTCCCAAGGACTCGCTGCCCAAGATCGCGTGGTGCTTGCAAATAAGCTGGCATTTATTGGCTGCTTTCACCCCGCACAGTGATTGCAGCCAATCACAGCCCCGCCAATTTGGCCCCCCAAAGTCAGCAACCTGGGCCGATCGCAAGCGCTGTGGGCCTTGATTCCAAGTATAAAGACGTCACTGTATAGCCTGCAACAAAGGGTTTATTCTTCAAATCATCACAGCGCCCCCTTCAGCCATATCTGCAGCTTCAACTCCCATCATCAAAAGCCTCTCTTTCCTCAAGACCTTTCAAGACCTTTCTCTTACCTTACCAACCTTCACCATGACTGCTTTCAAGGCTTCCACTTGCTGCCGCCAGGGCGACTCTACTGAGTGTGCTTGTGGTATGTTTCACACAACCCGACTCGAATACCGTATACCCTGCTAACTCATTTCCAGCGCAACAGGCTACCTGCAGCTGCGGCCAGAAGCCCGCCCTCCACTGCATCTGCGACAAGGCCGCCACCGAAAACTCCATTCAGACCGGCGCTCGCTGCTCGTGCCGCGCGCGTCCTGCTGGCAACTGCACCTGCCAGCGCTCTGCGACCGAGAACGCTCCGCCTGCCGGCCCTACATGCTCTTGCGGTCTCCGCGCCGCCGATGCTTGCACCTGCGAGAAGGCCGCCGACGGTGGCTTCAACCCTGCCAACGAGATTGACTTCACCACGCGCAAGTAGATTTGGCCAAAAGCATGCATTGTTTTCCGCAACCCGTTCTTATTTGGATGACTGGTTTGGAGGTGCACATAGGATGGAGCTTGGGCGTTTCAGGGTTTATTTTAACAAACGTGTTGACGGGAAGTACTCGGGCCTCCGCAGAGGCTTGTTTGAGTAACTCCTGCAATCACACATGGGTCAGACTGCAGCATTTACACAAGGGTGCGGAAACAAACAGAGACGCGGGCAAGGGATCTGTAGCCTCAATATACCATCAAGCCGGACCGTGCAATATCGCGCATTTTTTAGGATAGTCATCGATGACTTCATCAGTCGAACAGTGTTTCGTGCGAACTGTACTGTGTTGGTGACACAAATGTTGAAATAAATCAGGTTTGTTGCACATGGTGTACACAGTAACGGTGCGTGCTCACCGCCTGGCGGAATGACCGAAGTGTCAAATTCTGCCGGACAATTGCAAAAAGTTGCGCGGGCGGTCAGAGCTCAAGAGCTAGCCGCTGGTGGTGCGACATGGTAAGCTCACCCACGAGTGGCTCTAGATTACCAACACGCATTTCGTCGCTCCCAGCCAGGAGAATCAAGCTTTCCAGCCTTCATTCCATCAAGCGGACATCGCCTTCCCGTTGACTCCGTCCGCTCAACGCGTTAGTTACTTGACTAGCTGTCTCATTTGCCAGCGCCCCGTTCTTTGAAAGCAATTCATTCCTTTTTGGCGTGCTTTTCTTTCGCGCTGTTTTTACTTCACTGTCTCGCACTGCGGCTCTAGAGCAAACGTTGCGACGCCAAATTCCAGCCGTCGCCCCCCCCCCCCCCCCCCCCCCCCCCCTTTTCCACCAACCCCTTTTACTTTCCTCCCGTCAAGATGCCGGCTGCAAAGAAGGCATCCGCAGCTGCTGCCTCAACGAAGAAGGCTGCCGCCACGACGAAAAAGGCTGCTGTCCAGACGAAAAAGGCCGCTGCCCCGACGAAAACGCCAGTCGCAAAGGTT
Organism: Cordyceps cateniannulata; assembly: GCA_028828415.1. Taxonomy (NCBI): domain Eukaryota; kingdom Fungi; phylum Ascomycota; class Sordariomycetes; order Hypocreales; family Cordycipitaceae; genus Cordyceps; species Cordyceps cateniannulata. Next base: position 1,870,680 of record JAPHMX010000008.1, read on the forward strand.
GCGCAAGCCAAGACTGCCACGAAGCAGAAGATGGACACCGCGCTGAAGCCCAATGGCAACGCCGCCGCGTCTAGAAAGCGCAAGGCTTCCGTTGAAGCGACCGATGAGGTGGAGCGCATCAAGAAAGCCAAGTCGGAGACGCCTGCTCCCCGTGCTATTGCCGTTCCCAAGCCCAAGAAAGCCTTCCCCGATATTGGCAAGATCGTCAACGAGGTTCCTCACCAAATCCTTGATGTCTATGTGTTTGGCGAGGGTAGCTCTGGAGAACTCGGCCTGGGCAGCAAGAAGGTGAACGGCAAGAAGCCGATCGACGTTAAGCGACCTCGCCTCAACGACAACCTCGATGCAAAGTCGGTCGGCGTCATCCAGATTGCGTGTGGTGGCATGCACGCCGCGGCCCTGACGCGCGACCACAACATTCTCACATGGGGTGTCAACGACCAGGGCGCACTCGGACGCGACACCAACTGGGATGGTGGCTTGAAGGATATGGACGGCGACGAGTCCGACTCCGACTCCGACGGTGATGACACCGGTATCAATCCCAAAGAGAGCACACCCACTGCGGTCGGTGAGGAGTTTTTCGCGCCGGGCACCAAGTTCGTACAGGTTGTCGCTAGCGACAGCGCTACCTTTGTCCTGACGCAGGATGGACGCGTCTACGGCTGGGGTACTTTCCGCTCCAGCGACGGTGTCCTGGGCTTTACCGAATCTATTAAGATCCAGCCGCGGCCCATGCTTCTGCCTACCCTCAAGAACATCAGTGCTCTTGCCGCCGGTTCGAACCACATTTTGGCTCTCGACACCAAGGGCAATGTCGTTGCCTGGGGCTGTGGTCAGCAGAATCAGCTCGGCCGCCGCATTATTGAGCGCAACAAAATGTCGTCGCTGACCCCTCAGGGTATGGGACTTCCCCGCGGCAAGATCGCCAAGATTGCCTGCGGTGCGTACCACAGCTTTGCCGTCGACAAGAATGGTACTGTCTGGGGCTGGGGTCTGAATAACTTTGGCGAAATTGGTGTTCAGTCCAACGCCGGTGAAGATGATGCCGTTATCCTCAAGCCTGCCAAACTGACTGATCTGGAGGATCACGTCATTACTGATATTGATGGTGGTGTTCACCACTCTCTGGCCTGCTCTGACGATGGCACGCTCTTCACCTGGGGCCGTGTTGACGGCTTCCAGGTCGGCTTCGAATTCGATGAACTGAACAAGGATGATGTCATCTTTGACGAGAGGGGCTCACCTAGAATCTTGGTGAAGCCGACGGCCAATACTAAAGTGTCGGGCATCTGTTCTGTCGCTGCGGGCTCTGACAACAACTTTGCCGTCGCCAAGGACGGTAGAGCCTATTCCTGGGGTTTCTCCAGCAACTACCAGACTGGCCAGGGCACGATCGAGGACATCAAAACTCCTACACAGATTGACAATACTGCTATCCGCGGAAAGCAGATCATTGGTGCTGGTGCTGGTGGCCAGTTTTCTGTGCTCATTGGCAAAGCGGATGGCCAGACCAATGGCGTCCAGACGAATGGAACTCACTAACCACCACCAGTCTGCGAATTGAATAAACGCGGCCAGGGAGGCGCATGTATAATTGTATCTTCATTCTAATTTCCCTCTTCCTGTCTTGCTACCCTGGGTCACATACTTTCCTATTTTTCGCTAGAATGCTTGACAAACGCGGCCAGCGAGTGAGCTGGTTCTCGTCCACACATTTCATTTCTTTGGTATTAGCATGTTTGTCTCGTTTATTCGTTTTTGTGCCATTTGGGGATCAAAGGCCATGGGGTGTTGGTGGTTTGTTAACTGGGGGGGAAAGCTATCAGTATGACGGAAAAGAAATGAGCACGGAAGGGGTGGTCTTTTGTCACGAAATTGTATTTGGATCGACCGAAAAGCATAATAAAAGACTCACAGCATTTACCTCGAACTTCTTTTTCTCTAACCGGTGCAGATAATTCAACGAACAGATCTAGAGCTTTAACATTTTGCATAATTTTTCCTCTGATTTTCATGAGACTAAGCATGCGCAGGCCAATGGTTTTATAATGTGTTTATTTCATTATTAGCAGCACCCTAGGAAGCCTCCCGTATCTCTAGTTATCTTTGAAGTGACTTCTACAGATTGAGAGTCTTTTATGACGCACTACAAATTCGCATTGAACCTCCAAGTCTTGCGATTTCGCTGCGTCCCCTAACCATGGTCTACCAAGCATCCCAACCCGTAAGTGATTCATTACAAAGAAATTTTGCCCTCGCTATGCGCCCAAATGCAAAACCACTATATATATCCCTTGTTCTCGTCGTGTTTGACAGTTTTCCCAACTCTTGTAAGCAGGAGAAACGTACCGATATCCCGCTCCCCTTCTCTTTCGAGACTGCCCCCAAATTGGGTCTGAAATTCTTCAAGAGTTGTTGAGCTTGGCCGCCGCGTTGGCAAGGGAGCCACTGCCGCGGCTGCTAAAGATGCCCATGATGCCGAAGCCGACGTAGAACAGGGCGAGCGGGTACGCGACGAGGGCGCGCATGCCCTTCATGCGGCCGACGGCGCAGAACATGCCACTGGCGCTGTAGGTGCTCCACATGATGGCGAAGCTGGTGAGGATGATGCCGAGCGGGGTGTCCATGGGCATGACGACGCCAAACATGCTGGTAACGACGAGAGGCAGGAGGCAGTAGCCGAGGACCGAGGCGGAGCGCGGAAAGGTCAGCGTGGCGGAGAAATGGCCGCCGCCGCCGCCGGTCTGGTTTGAGCTGTGACCGGGGGGCGGAGGCGGCGCTTCGCTGCCGTACTGGTGGCCGTGGAAGGCGGGGGCGTCATCGCCGGCGGCGGGGGACATGAGGGAGAGGATCATGTGTAGAGACGTCGAGCCGAGAAGGGCGAGGCCGTAGATGTATCCAAAGTGTACCTTGCCGGAGAAGAGGAGGAAGAAGCCGAAGAGCAGGAAGAAGAACATGGGGCCAAACAGGTCTGAGTCGTCCATGATGTGCTGGTCAATGTGTCGGAAGGGGTTCAATACCGCCAGTGTCTAATAGAAAGATTGTCATTAGCAGGGACGTTCCCGTGCCTTGTGTCTCCTTCTCATCGATCGCCATGTCGCAAAAGAACGTACCTTGGACTGGATGTGACCAAAATTGACGCCCAGCTCCTCCAGCAGCGGCGGCTCGCCGTCGTAGCCTTCGGTGGAAAAGGCAGCCAGCCATCCGGTGCGCAGACCACCATGCTCGCCCATGCGGCCCGACACACCTCCCGCGCCGCCAAAGCTGCTCGAGGAGAAGCCGTTCTGCGCGCCGCCAACGCTAGCACCGCTCATGCTGCCGCCCGGGTACCCGTACGCGGCCTGCTGCGGCGTCGCGGCGCCCGAGACGCCTGCTGGTGAGTAGGCTGATGGGTAGAACTGAAGGTTTTGCGCGCCGCCGCCGTCAGCGCCGTAAGGAGGGGCCGCGCCGCCCTGCGCGTAGTAGTTTGACATGGTTGGTTGTGTGTGTGGTTGTGCCGTGCGTGCGCCCGCGCGCTTTGTTCGGATGGGGTGTTGTTGGATGAGATGGGGAGTTCGAGTCGACTGTCGGGAAGGGTTTGCAGAGGGGTCCTAGGGAAGAAGGTGTGATATGAAGTCCGGGATGCTGGTTTTCGTGGGTTGAGAACAGCTTGCGAAGCCGTTACTTGGACTCCTGAATGTGGCCAGCTAGCTCCCTTACCTTGGAGACCCACATGCGCTTAAGTCGCCGCCCTTGGGGTTTTCGCGCAAGCCTACGCAGGCAGCTATTTCAATGTGGCCTTTTTGACATTATTTAGAAAATGAGCAAGCCAAAAGTATAAAAGTGAATTATGCCAGGTATTTTGAGTGTTGATTATCTGGTATGATAGTTGAATGTTGAGACAAATCCCGATACTGTTCGTAAGGATAATCCGTGGGCCATCACGCCATGGCAGCATCTCTTTCATGATCGTCACTTTCTGGTATCTCCGTTTCAATATGGTCAAGCCATTACAGCGCGTATTATTTCCTTCTTGCTCCGAGAGAAGCCGCAGTTGATCTCGCGCTCGCAGCAAACCTATCATAGTCCTGCACCAGCTCGGGAAACGGCTTGAGAATCTCCATAATCTGGGCGCGAAGCTCCGAAACGCGTGCCTGGTTATTTGGTTTGGACATGGCTACCGAGAGATCATGCGTTGCTTGAATGACTGTATCGAAATCTGCCTTGCGTAGAGTAGACTGCCTCGACAACCTGGGTCAGAATAGATGCAGTAGCTTGCAGTGACTGGTCGTGCAAACCTGGGCTCGGTTTCCGTAGCGTGCAACGAAAAACATCGTGTCATCCGCATATCCAGGTACCCCGAGCAGGGCGTCATTGAGGTCCTGCGCACGCTTAGCGCCATCTTCAGTCGACATGTTCACGATAAATGCGGCTATTGTCTCATGAACAGCTAAAGTCACGTCGATGATCTGGCTGATATATTCATCGGTACGTATTAACGTGAGGCTGAGACCACGCGCACTCTTGCGGCCCACCTGCGCCTCGAATGATAAATTCAGCCTCTCAGCCTTAGTAGTTATCAGGTTGTCCATCCCGCACAGCTAAACAAGACAACGAAACAGAATCGGATGAGTCAGCAGTGATCGGCGGTATCCTTCCGAAATGGGAACTTTTTTTTTTCGCCGCCAAAATTCATCATCATCGCGCCTGGTAAACACTCTTTGGTCATCAAACACAACTTGCAGGACATTTTGACCGGCGCAATATGCCCCGAAACCCTCCTCGCCGTGATGGCGGTGGCTACAGACCATCAGGGAGCCGCTTTCGACCTCGCGACGAACCCCCGAGGAATCGCGACAGCTGGCGGCCCGACAACTCGTATTCCGACGGAAGAGACCGCGGCGGCCCTAGGTCCCGAGCTAATAGCCACCGACCTCCGCCGTCTAACCGTTTCAATGTCCCCCAAGGCGATTTTACGTTTCGTATGAATAAGCCAGCTGGTGTGGGAGAGTCGGGTCCTGGTGGCCGTGGCCAGCAAGGCGGCGATGGTCGGCGCGACCAGCGTCGACCCCCAAGAGGTCGCCCAGGGCGTAGGTGGCAGCCTCCGCCTCCGCCGTCTGAGCGTGCTCTCATCTCCGGTGCTACCTTGAATTTACCCGAGGAGCGACCCGACGGCGTCGACGGGCCGAATAAATTCCGCGATCTAGACCAACTGTCAGACGACGACGAGCTTGCTATGGACATCTCATCACATTCTGAAGACGAAGAGAGCCTGGAACCGTCTACGAAAAGGCAGCGGACAGATGCAGCTGAGGAGAGCGCTGCAGAGGCACCTAAGTGGTCCAATCCAGACCCTTACACTGCACTGCCCTGCCCCGATGACACAACAAAGAAGAAGCGCGACGTCGTCAAGCTAATTCGCAAAGCACGTATGGAGGAAAAGGAAAAACTCGGAGCACCCTCGCAGGCCGAAGACTTCTTGTCCTTTGATCCGACCGACGATGAAGACCAAACCAGCGAGATGTCTGAATCCGATTCTGAATCTGAGCCGGATTATGAAACACCCCCTTCTACTCTACCCGCCGAGCCGGTGCCTACGAACGTAACTCTGTCACATGCCCTTCCGCGGCGCCCGCCGGTGCCTGAAGTAAGCTCTTCTGCCAGCACTTCCAACCCTCTTGGCTCGCGAAAGCGGACAATTGATGATGAAATTAAGCCGCCAAACTATGGGCAATTCAAGAAAGCAGGAGGGAGACCTGTCAAAGGCTCCGTCGCAGCGTCGTGGCTGACGAAGAAGGGGGAAGATCCTTGCCCTTGGGCGACGCCGGATCACAGCGCAACGACGGATATGGCGTTCCGCCTCCATAAAGAAATCATCGATTTCTACGAGTATGTTCGGCCGCGAGATTTCGAGCAACGCATTCGAGACAACCTAGTCGACAATTTGAAGCAGGCCATGAAACGTGAAGGGAGGAACTTTGCGAGTGCGCATGTCTTCCCGTTTGGCTCATTTATGTCAGGCCTATATCTTCCCACCGCGGATATGGACATTGTCGTTTGTTCGTCAAGCTTCATGCGAGGCGGTCCGCCAACCTATCTTGGCGCCAAGAGCTGGCTTTACAAGTTCCAAAAGTTTTTGGTTGCGCAGAGAGTGGCCGACAGTGACCAAATCCAAGTAATTGCACACGCGCGGATACCTCTGGTCAAGTTCGTTGACAAACTTACTGGCTTACGAGTCGACATTTCGTTTGAAAATCTCGGCGGTGTCAATGCCATTGAGACATTTGTCAAGTGGAAGCAGCTCTACCCATGCATGCCCATCCTCGTTACGGTTATCAAACACTATCTCCTTATGCGCGGCCTAAACGAGCCAGTCAATGGCGGGATCGGTGGCTTTTCCGTCATCTGCTTGGTTGTAAGCATGCTGCAATTATTACCGCAGGTTCAAAGTCGGAGTCTCATTCCCGAACACCATCTCGGCGAGATGCTGCTCGAATTCTTCGATCTCTATGGCCATCAGTTCGACTATGAGGTTAATGCTATCTCTCTCACATTGCCAGTAGGCTATGTAAAAAAGGTAAGTAACGGAAAACATCGGATGGGAGCGCAGGCTGACCAGATATTAGTCCAATGTTCGTTCATTCATCTACAAGAGCACGGACAGACTCTCAATCATTGATCCGAATAACCCCGAAAACGACATTTCCGGGGGCTCCTCGAATGCAGCGACCATTTTCGAGCGCTTTGGCGACACGTTCATCGCGCTTCGTAAAAGAATGGACGAAGTCGCAGAAAACCCGTCATGCGGCGGCATACTCGACGTAATAATGAAGGGCGATTACTCATCCTTCCACATGCAGAGAGCTTTCTTAAAGAAGGTCCACGAACAGTTCATCGGGCCGTGCTCCAAGTAGTTGGACCAATCCAACATTTTCGAATTCGCTTCATTGTACGATTATTACGCTGCGGTCTCAGCAGGTCGACTTGCACACGACACGACATAGCTTAGGTTCGGTTCGGTTATCAACATGAGGAGTATGGGGATAAGAATAGGCGCTAGGATGCTGTTTTATGCTATTCGGACGATGGCTGCCACCTCATGGTCGACTTATTGCCGTTGAGGATGGCCTCTGGTTCGATTTTCTTCTTGCATTCTTCCGATACCCATGGGTTAGCATTGTTGGACAATCGTCCGGCAGGAAATTTCACGATGACAACATTTTGTTTTCCTTTTTTATATTTTCACTCTCGATTGCTGGCTAACCCCTACAGTGACACGTGGTTAGGTTAACAACCTGTTTTAGGAACATTTTTGTCTCCTTCAAGCTATACGAGCGGCTTATTTTATCTGCCGTTGCTTAGAGATGATATTTTTCTGTGGCTCTTAGAGCCACACATTTTTCTCTCACCGCATTCCTCGCTATACGCAAGGGTGTGGGGAGGGAACTTCTATCAGGAACTTGTGATTTGATTGAGCTGAGCCAGGTATTTAGTATGCTGGTGGTGGGATTGATCTTGATAAAATACAAACGCTGCGGCGTTTTCCTCTGTCTATCCATGGATGACAAAGCTATACAGTTCTGTCACTGTCTCGTGGCCAACTCTTTGAAAAAAAGGGTGCTTCGATTTGTTGATGCTGGCTTCGACGATCTTGCGCGTCAAGTGACACATTTCATCACTGTGCCTAGACATGCCCGTCTTCATGAGTGCCGCCGTGCCGAGCTCTCTGGTTAGGTCGGCCCAGAGCTCCTGCCAACGGGCCAAGGAGCGCAGCAGCGCCGGCGCGGTGAAGGGCATCATGGACATGATGTCGGCGGTGATGGCGACGTTACTCAGAGCTGCATGGTTGCGTTAGCCAGGGCGGCGGCGAGAAGGAAGGTTCGGGAGGAGGAGCAGGAGAGCAATAGTACGGTCCAGATTGCTGTTGATGGGAGGATAGAGAAAAGGTAGGTGGAGAGAGAGGTGGCGTACCGACGATGGCGGTGCTGAGGTCGTGGATGTTGTATGAGTCGCGGGGGCACTGCTCAGCGCGGTTCCACTTGTCAGCCATGAGGATGTCGATGAACTCCCGTATATTGGATTGCGCGGAGACTGAAGAGGACGAGGCAGAGGTTGAACTTGTGGTGGAAGAAGGGGAGCGCTGGTCGTTGCTGGGGCGCTTCTCATCGGCCACGGCCGCGGCAAACTCGGCCTCGTCGGCGGCGTCCCAGACGGCAGTGGAGCATGGATGGTTACAGTTGAGTTCGATGGTGGCCATGATGGGCATGCAGCGGAACATGCCGCATTGGTGCCAGTCAGCTACCGCTGTCCACATGGCGATGCTGGCGATTTCGCGTGTTAGCCAAGGCAGCGGCAAAGAAGGCGCTTTCACACAACGGGATCTCGGGTCAAGAACGTACCGTATACAGGTCTCGCGGTAGATGAAGAGCTGCCAGTCCTCGCCGGGTACGTGCCGCACGTTCATGAGGTCGAGGTGGCGGACCACCCACGCGAGCTCCGGGAGGCGCCGAACACGACTCTGGCGTCGCGATGACACGCTGTTGTTGATAGCGAGCAGATACACGATGACAAGCGCGGCCTGCAGCGCCTCCAGCGCCGCCGGCGTGGGCAGTCGGGATGTGGTGGCAGCGCTGGCAGCAGTGGCGGAGCCGCTGAGGGCGAGTGCGTTGTGCAGCTCGCGAAAGACGTACTCCTCCGCGAGCCGCAGCAGCCCCCGCGCCGTGAGGACGTCGTCAAGCGGCGGGCTGCGGAAGGCGCCTTGGACGGTGAGACTCAGCAGCAGCGCGCGTGACGACGTCGCCCGGAACGAGGGCATGTGGATGATGGGGAAATGCACGTGGCTGAGACGGAAGAAGGTGGCGGCGAGACGGCGCAGGTTGGCCGCGGAGAGGGCGGCGGCGACGGCGGGCGTGGCGAACGGCGGCTGTCCGCGGTAGGTCGGGTCACTGGCGCGGAGCTCCTCGTCTAGATCGCGCAGAGCGTTGACGAGAAGTAGCGAGGTGTCCTCCATGCCCTCCGCGGAGGAGGAGGAGGCAGGAGGGCTGGGTATGAGGCCGGGAATGGGGGCGAAGGGGTCGGCGGCGTCGTCGAGGGATAGCATGTTGATGTCGTCGGCGTCGTCAAAGTTGAAGAGGGCATCGTCGAGCATGGTGGCGTAGCTCCACGGGTACCAATCCATAGGGTCGTCCACGACGGTGGGATCCGAGGGTGGTGATGCTTGTGATGGGTCATCGCCGCCAGCACCGGACAGGAAGCTCATGTCCGGGATGCGCTCCGTCTCCGGGCTGGTGTCGTTGGCCATGTGCTCCAGCATCGACGCCGCGTGCGGGTCAATGAGATTCTTGATCCAGCGCATGCTCTCGTCAGCGCGGGGATTTGCGGTGGTCGGCACGGAGGGTTGCGTCTGGCCTGAAGACGGAGCGTGAGTGTGAAGCGACTCCAGCGCGGCGGAGGACGACGGCGTGGACTTGGGCACCTCGTCGGCGACTTCCCGAGGCCGGCATGGAAGACCTCGGAGAAGACATCGGCCGCAAGGGTGTCCCTTGTCACAGGACACTTTGCTGGTGAAACAAGCTTCGCACGCCTTGGGCTTCCGTCCGCGGCGGAGCTCGGGGACGACGGCCTCGGTGTCCTTTTTGATGCAACTGAGCATGTGCTTTCGACATACATCTCTGAGGGGAGGTTATGGGTTAACAGGAGATGTCAAGTTCATAGAGGTAGGTGCAGATGAAAAGCTTACCCTCGCCCAAACTCCTTGTCGCAATATATACAGCGGAATTTGCCCGTGGTGGCGTCTAGGGAAGCATTAGTACCTTTGCGTGGAAATGTGGCCGCGTGTAGTGAGAATGGAACGGCGGCAAATAGCAGCATAGCTAGGTGAGCAATTCTTTGAAGAAAGGAAGAAGATCGGGCGAGTGGGCTAGAAGGTATTGGGGATGGGAAATCACCGAGAGGCTTGAGTTCCAGGGGACCTCAAGCCCCACGCCTCACATCCCCTCCATGCGGACAAGCTATAGACGCCAGATCGGACCAATCGTGCTCGACTTACGGGTAGCTTCGTGGCGACGGAGGTGGGTGTTTCTCTGGTAGCGTTTGCCGCAAGTCGCGCAGACATATGTCCTGGCCGCGGCGGACGGCGCCGAATCTCCAGACTGACCCGGGTCGTTCTCCGGATTGGGAGGCATGGTCGCTTATGCCTAGGACCTCTACGTTTGAGGAGCCCAAAGAAACCTTGTTCCTGCTACACAAAAATACGGCGGACATAGACAAGCGCGTCGGACGCGCAGCAACAAATCGACGAGGTGGGTTTTCAGAGGGAAAAGATCAAGGGTATTGCGAAGGGTAGACAGTGTAAGAGCGTGGGTTTTCGCCGTCGGAAGTTCCAGGTGGGTTTTTCTCTTAGGCCGGGGGGGGGGGGGGGTCGAGATGAGTGGGGCCGTGCTCTTCCGGCCCTGTCACCGGAGGAGAGAAGTAGTATTTATACGTAGGAGTGGTGCAAGGCTTGGTACCGTAACTTCTTCTTCTTAGGTCTTCCTTTAGCGTGAATGCTTAAAGCCTTCGTATGATTGAAAGGAGACGCAAAATTCAAGGCAGGAAGGTGGCCGACCGAGAACAAATGATCGGCATTCGAGTAGGAGTCATTGGACAGGTACTCCGATCAGCTGGCAGGGGGTTGTTGTTTTTCCAAGCATAGTAGCTGTTAGTATCCTCCGTCAGTGACCAGGACGCTGCATTTTGTGGGAGCTTTCGATGAGCCATCTCAACAGGCCTCATTCCCGCGAGGCGTTCTAACTGTATCTAGTATCTCGTTTAGGAGCGCAACGCTATATTTCATAGACCGCTCCCGGGAGACACAATAGACCATCGGAGGCTGTGGGAGCGGGAATTGATGATAATATCACAATAAAACCGTACTCGTCGGTGCCAGCTGATGGTGGGTGTGCCGAGGCCGCCGCCGCCGACTAACTAGTCACTGGCCGGCCGGCCGAGTCAAGGAGGCATCCACAGCCGGCAGCCGCATCTTTCGGCCGCGGAGCATCCCAACTGCAGTCGGCACACGGCGTTGGAGTTGTGCCGTGGCCATGGAGCTGGGTAGCCTCACCCGCAGCTGGCCTGCGACTCCCGCTCTGTGCGAGACACCGGGCTGACCTTTGGAGCCTGGTCCGACTGACGCCGCAGTACATACGTAGCCTAGCCCGGCGAAGCTTCTTTGATCTATAAATTTCTGCATTGACTCATCTATGCTGAACGTGTTCACTCAACCTCATTCCCAAGTAGGCCGCACACGTACCAAGAATGTGCATAGCTGACAAGGCAGGCTGCCGCTGATACTACATTACCAAAACGAAATGGCCAGAGCTTGTTTCGGCCTTTTGGGTATCGATTATCAAAACGAGAAGATAAGCGGCTGCAGCGTATTTTCTTATTGTAATTCAACCTAGTACGGTATTTATTACCTCTCCATCAACCCTAAGAATCCGATTTTTCATAATGTGTCATTCATGGTAAGTGAGGCAACTCACTCTCAGGGAGAGTTTCCAGTCTTTCATTGCCTCTTGCTGTGCTTAGCAAAATTTATGCTGGCCAGTCTGTTTATTTTTTTTTACTTCAACGTTTAACTTTTCTCTCTCTATGGCGCTTAGCCCAGGGTCCGTTGCTCCCCAACAAAACTTTCCCGTGTCTGGGAGTAAGGCTGGTGCAAGCGGCCAGATTTTCAAGAATATCTCAGTCGGAACTTGAAAGTACAACGCTGCTTGGTTTTTCTGCCTCCCATTTCTACACTGTAACCACCCCAGGCAGTCATGGCTCGTCTATCTCTTCATCTTTCAAGGTTAGTACAAGTACGAAACGTTTGCAGATTTGAAGAGTCGCTCGATTCCTAGGGCTACGCATCAAGCGTAAAAGATAGCGTGTAGCGGGTAAGAGTCCAAGTTATGCTTAGCCACTTAACGAACCTTGAGCGCAAAGTCACTGACCGGTATATAAATCATCAAGATGCCCACTGGGGCTCGTTTTTTACCCTCCAGGCGAAGGCTTCAGTCAAGTTTGCCATCCAGTTCCAAGCACCGGAGCTTCAGTGCAAGATGAAGATTTCTATCCTTGCCACAGCCGCGACCACGCTCCTTACCGTGGCCAGCGCCATCCCAAACTTCCCAGGCGTCACCTATGGCAGAGGCTCCCCGGGCTGTGGTTTCCGTCGAAGAGGTGTTGGTCATGTGACAACCATCAAGTTCGTGGTCGGAGGCTCTAAGCGCAAGTCTGCAATCTTCTTGCCCGGCCATTACGAGAAAGACAGGCCGTCGCCACTGATTCTGGCGTTTCATGCGAATCGCGATGATGCCGATGACATGGAATGGAAGACTAGGTTTTCGAAATGGAAGACCAATCACAACTTCGCTGTCCAGTACATGCAAAGGAAAGGGAGAAAACCACGCTTCGTACTTAAAAAGAACCGGGTAAGTATATGTTCTAGCTTCTCCTCGGATCTCGGAAAGAGATTCACTTGTGCTGACACGGAAGCAGATGAAGTGGCTCGGCGAAAATTACACGGACGCGGACAGGGACGCCGAAGACTTCAAGTACACCCAGACCGTTCTCGACTACACCATGAACAATTATTGCATCGACGTCGACCGCGTTTACCTCGTCGGCGACTCGGACGGCAGCGGGTTTGCCAACATATTGGCCTGCGACCCGCGCTTCAGCTATCACTTTGCTGGCATGGCCCTGTCCGGTATCCCCGCCCATGGCGAGATGCAGCTAGAATTTTGCAAAGACGCCCGGCTTCCCATGCCCGTGATCGAGGCACACGGGACCATCGACATCATCAACCCGTACTGGGGCTGGCGGGAGCGCAACCTCATGCCCGTCCCGGCGTGGATCAAGCGCTGGGTGCGGCGCAACGACTGCGATCCGGTGGCCCGGCGCGATTACCTCAACAGTAAGAAGTACGAGTCAGACAGGTATACCTGCCAGGGCCAGTTCGGCTACGTCGAGCACATTAAGCTCAACGATTGGGACCAGGAGTGGCCGACCCAGAACATCTTCGGCCTCGGCCTGGACTTTTCGGAACAGGCCTTGGCGTTTCTTCAGCGCTTTGTCAGACCGGGAAACTTGACCATTCCTTTGAACGCCGAGGGAAGGTTTGACACTTTGGGCCACAAGAGTACGGGCAAACCTATGAAGTCAAGCAATTTCACAATCTCAAGCAACAATACAACTACAAATAACTCCACGACCACGGGTAACCTCACGACCCCGGGCAATATCACGACCTCGGGCTACGATGCGACTTCGACCAACAAAACGATTTCGCACAACATCACGGCCTCAGGCTACAATACAACTCCAAACACCACGGTTTCGTACAACATCACGGCCTCAGGCTACAATACAACTCCAACTATCACGATTTCGTACAACATCACGGCCTCGGATTACGATTCGGCCCCAACTAGCAATCCGATTTCGTACAACAATACAACCTCGAGCAACCCGACCGCCCCAAGCGATGTTATCTCCTCGGACAGCGATACGACTTCAAGCAACAATACCAGCCCAGACGAATGTGGTTAAACTTCCCCGTTTCGCCGACCTTCTCCACGAGCACCTCTACCTACCTAGACCAGGCACGCAATTTCTACCTCGACTCCCCTCTTGACGTTTTCCCTACTACTTGTCTATGGGTGGTTGAAGCCGGGGTTTTTGTGCCGGTGTTCTTTTTTCATTTCTTTTGTCAGTCAAAGTCATCATGTTTCCATTCTTAGGTTTTTCTTATTCGGGCCTTGCTAGCTAGAGTTTGTTTCCCTTTGTCGGAGATTAGATAGACTTGCAAATTTAGCCAACACGTTTCCTACATGATCAATGTCGTTGAAGATTATCTACATATTGGATCGAGTGCTAGTGGAATTCCCTCGGTAAAACAAATCATGCAAGCCATCACACATGATTTTGATAGCCCGTCGCCCGTCCTCGAGCACGCCGCTCATGGCGGGGAAGATGTGCGGCTGGTCGGGGAAGGTGGCGATGTGCGCGTGCACGCCGGCCTTGCGGAGGCGCTCGCCAAAGGCCTCGCCCTCGTCGCGCAGTACGTCGAGGCCGGCGACGACAATGACGGCCGGTGGCAGCGCGGACCAGTCACCGTGCCAGAGCAGCGGGCTCGCTTCCGGGTCTGCGTGGCTGCCGTCGCTTGGCAGATAGCCGGCGCGGAACCACAGCATCATGTCGGCTGAGAGCGCCGGGGAGTGTTGCAGGTCACGCCAACACGCCGAGTTGGACGGCGTCCGCGTGTTGTCCGTTACAGGGATGTTCAGAAGTTGTGCCGTGATGCGCGGGGCGCCGCGGGAGGTGGCGCGCTGGGCCATAACGGCGGCCAGGTTGCCGCCCGCCGAGGACCCCCCGACGGCGAGGTTTTCGGGGTTGATTTTGAGCCTGTTCTTGCCCTCAACGGCGACCCAGAGGAGCGCGGCCCAGGCATCATCCACCGCGGCAGGGAATGGGTGCTCCGGGGCCAGTCTGTTGCACCGGGTGTTAACTACCACTTGAAGTCATGTACACTAGTATATAAGATGACCTACCTGTAATCCACGGAGACTACCACGCACTTGGCACGTGTGCAAATATTAGTGATAACATCCGTCTCAGAATCGAGTCCACCGACTGTCCAGCCGCCGCCTTGGTAAAAGACGAGGACTGGCCACCCTCCAGCCGGTGCTGACCCAGGCGGTGTGTAGCAGCGGGTCGGTATCGTCACGCCCTTGGCCGGGCCTGAATCCGGAGCGATTTGGATGTCTTCCTTCTTGCCCACAGGTTCCTCCGGGCCGCACCCAGGAAATGAACGGCGGGGAATGGAGCGGATCACGGCAATGGGGATCGTATGGAGCTTGGGAACGGCGATGGCGTGTTCATTGTAAAAGGCCTTGTACTCGGGGTTCAGGCGGTTTTCCTGGGACGGATGAATGGGATGCAGTTTGCCTGACATTTTAGCCTGCTTCTTGGGGGTTGAACAGCTGCGTGGTGAAATTTCGACGATAACAATGGCACGCATCGGGGGATTCGGCTGTTATGAGTTCGCGGCCCCGAGCCTTGGTTGGCTGGCTGATTTCACGGCTGGGGCCGAGCCCATCCTAAAATGGGATAAACAAGGCAGGACCGGGTGCCTCAGTACCTTTGGAATCAACTCTTCACGGCTGACGTGTTTTCAAGATGTTGAATCGAGAACATTTACACCCGGGATTGCAAGTGTTCTCGATTGAGCAACTACCCTGTAGTATCCAAGTGCTGAACAGCCTGTCAACCAGATGGGAATGGTAAACCAAGAGACCCAGAAGCTGTCAGCGAAGTGCTAGAAGCATGGAGTCGAGTCACTAGCAGGCGGTTCCAGGACCGCTAACCTTCGACTGAAATGACCCGTTGTACCCCATATTCCGCTTTGGCGTTCGGGTAGTGGGTGCGACGCCCGGCCACAGTGTGATGAGGGGCATTATTTTGGGCTGTTTTGGAGGGGTAATCAGGTACTAGTTAATACTAGTTTTATAGTAGTTAATAATGTAAGGAGCAGTTGCGTCTTTCAATCTGTGGGGGTCTTGCCTTATGGTATCCTCTCTTGAACGCTGTTTTTCATGCGTCACACAGTGCTCTCACACTCGCAGGATAAATAAATCCCTCGCAGAGTGCAAAAGGACTCGGATTCTAATTCCTTCAACCTACCATTCAGCCTACAACCACAATGTCGTCGTTGACCTACTACGCCGCCTCGCCTCGGGAGGCGCTTGTTTCCGAGTATGTCGGAAAGTCAATCCGCGAAGTGCCTACACCGGCGGCCATCATCAACGTCGCTGCGGTGCGCAGAAACTGCAGCCGCATGCTGGACGCTTGCAAGAGTCTCAACCTGGGCTGGCGAGCGCACGTCAAGACGCACAAGGTATGGCTGGGCGCTTGCAACTCTGGATGAGTCCTCGCTGACCGGGGCATAATTATTAGACTGTAGAAATTACCCGCCTGCAGGTCGGCGACGACGCTACATTCCCAGTCAACATTGTGATTTCCACGCTGGCCGAGGGAGAGTTCCTGCTGCAAGCCCTGAAGGAGTACAAGTCCCAGGGTCGGCAAGTCAACGTACGTTGCTACAAAAATACTTTTTTCACTACAAAGCAGTCGCTAATCTGTCAGCTCTGCAGGTCCTATATGGTCTGCCCATCACTGCCAATGCGGTAGATCGTCTTGCGGCCATTGCCAGCGCTCTCGGCGACGGCTCAGTCTCAATCCTCCTCGACGACCCCGCCCAGCTGCCCGTCGCTGCCAAGCTGTGCCAGGCAAGCGGCGTCGCGCCTCGTGCTTCAATAAAGATTGACATGGGCGGCAAGCGCGCCGGTGTTAACGCCGATAGCGATCGCTTTCTCGAGGTGGCTACGGCTGCCCTGGCGGCGCATCAAAAGGGCGACATCATCCTCTCCGGCCTCTACTCCCACGCCGGCCAGTCCTACGGTGGCGATAGCCGTGCGGCGGCCATTAAGATGATGGGCGCCGAGATTAGTGCCATGATGGTAGGCGCGGACAGAATCAAGGCGCAAGCTGCTGAGCAGGGCGTATCGAACCTGCCTGCCCTCATCCTCTCTGGAGGCGCGTCGCCCACTGCCCTGTCTGTCCAGAATCTCCTGAGCCACGACGACGCGCAGGCTGCATCCACGCCGGAGCTGCAAACCGAAGTGCAAGGCCTGACGACACTTTTCGGCACGGTCAAGAGCAGCGGCCACGTCGTTGAGATCCACGCCGGCGTCTACCCGACGCTGGACCTGCAGCAGCTCGCCGCGCACAGCATGTCGGCGTCGCGGCTGTCGTGGGGCGATATTGCGCTGACCATCCTCGCCGAGGTCCACAGCACGTATCCCGGCCGCGGCGCCGATGGCACGCCCGAGGCCCTCATTGGCGCAGGCGGCCTGGCGCTGGGCCGCGAGTTCTGCAAGGCCTACGACGGCATGGCCATGGTGACACCGTGGGGACGGTCAGGCGCGGCGCTGCCCGCGGGTGACGTCGAGGATTTGGAGGGCTGGACGGTCGGCCGGTTCTCGCAGGAGCACGGCATCCTGACGTGGGCGGCGGGCAAGCGCAGGGGGACGCCGTCGGGCCCGCCGTCGGACATGGTCAAGGTCGGACAAAAGGTGAAGCTGTGGCCCAACCACGCGTGCATTACGAGCAGCCACTTTGGCTGGTACTTTGTGGTGGACGAGGACCGACCTGGCAAGGAGGATGAGATTGTGGATATCTGGACAAAGGCACGGGGTTGGTAGGGTGATGTTTAGCGTAGAGGAATGGTGGAATTGAGGAATTGATAGACGAGAGAGGGTGCCTTGTCGTATATTCAGCCTGGCGTTGTCGTCCTGTCATGTGTAATGACTGTGTCCCCCACGCCACGCCGCCAGCGTTGGGGGGGTCACTGACAGGCTTGGACAAAGAAAACCGCGGGGGTGCAAGAATTTACTTAATGAATTAATTTAAAACGTTATCACGAAATGATGATGCAGCTAATCACTTACTTGCCTCAAGGCAAGGGCTCTTCGTCTCCGCTTTTCCAGAAGAGACGGCCGCAACAAGGTCGGGGGAACGTTGCGTTCCGCCTCTATTCGGAGCCTTTCCGTCCTGTGCCAGATCAGACGCAATGTCTCTCTCCAAATCGAGTTGTATCACCGGGCTATGGTAAGAAAAGAAGGCAAAAAAAAAAAAAACACTGCTGGGAGAAGAATAACAGAATCAACCCATTCTATGCCTTTCTCCCTTGATTAAAAGACGGAAGTCGGGCTGAAAAGCTGGCAATGGAAATTCAGGCTGATTATATCTTCCGAGCTCATTGCCTGTATTGTTGCAATGCTGCAGCTTGTTGTTGGCGCTGTAGGCGCCACCTTGAGAACTTAGTAACCATGGGTGTGGTACATACAAGCCGACGCTGAAAGCCGCCAAACCGAGGTACTAGGACCCAGAAGCTAAGTACCTTACCTTGGGTATTACGGTACCTACCACTTAGTACCCCTAAGGAAGGCAGGCAACGCCACCAAAGCGCCACCACTCATGTCAATCAATCGAGAGACATTTTCAAGCTGCTCTGTCCAAAGGGTCCAGACCACTCTGGCCGGCGTAGCTAAGGTAGGCTGTGGTTAAATCAAGTCATGTATCCGTATTCATTAGAGCGTGGAATTATCTGTAGCATACTTCGTATAGTATCTTGAAGAGTACCCATTTGATTATCAGGTCATCTATTGCTGCAGAAGCGTGAATGAAATGCACTTTATATTAGTTCGATGCCTAGTTAGACTTTGAAGCGAGCGTCACCGAGGATCGCGGCTGACTGAGACTGAGACAGCAAGTTGGGTGGGTGGAATCGGTGCTGCTGTCCTGTCAACTGTGTGCCTGTTTCCTTGTCGCTGAGAGTCGTGGGTGTATCCATCTCGCATTCCGCTCCTCCGATTGGCACTGCCAATATGCCGTGCAACACAAAGAAGCCCTTGGCGAGACGTCGACATCTCGGGATTATATTGGCGAGGTCAAATTGCATATCTCAACACTCCAGCCAGCCCTCGGCTGCCCTGCTCCTCCGCACACCGCTAGAGATAAGTACATGTCATAATATCATCTATCATCTATCATCCAGATATCATCGTGGAAACTCTCGTTCTTAGACGAGTCGAGTCAATGGGGGACCCTAAACTGAGGGGCGTGGGGGGTCGCGGCCGAGCCTACCTGATTACCTCTCCTTAGCGGGCAGCCGCCGCGGGGGAACAAGATTGGCACCAAGATTCGACGGAGAGAACGGCACGTCTGACATTGCGACCTTGCCCCCACGCAGATTCAACCTGTGAACGAATCGTGAAAGCGTCAATTGGATGGGGAAATGTAATACAGCAGTCAATGTATCACGAGAATACAATACTGTGAGTTAGTTGGACTGCTGCCGTCGGACATCACCTCTACCCAGCAGCGATCCGTCACAAAATAACCACAGAGGTGCGGGGGGGGCAAACATTGATGAATGGGGTTTTGCTTTTTTTCTAGATTTTGGTCATTTTGGGTGGGACGGAACAGCGACTTTGAAAGAGACGGGGACCCAACCACCACCGGCTCCAGTTCAACTAAGTTAGTTGCCTAGCACCAAGCACCAAGCACCAAGCACCAAGCACCAAGCACCAAGCACCAAGCACAATGAATAGCCTTTTCCCCCATCCTTCCGCAGATGATACCTTTTCTTCTTCCCTTACGGCTCTTCTCTTCTTTCCATTCTTCTGCATTCCACCTTTGTAACCCTTCCCTTCATTGATTCCGGAATTCGTTGCCATCCAACAGCCACCCACATATCCCATAGATCACCCAACAAGCACACAACAAACAACCACGAGCACCAATGTCACCCTCAGCATTTTCCAGCACCGGCAACGGCGGCACCACTCGGCCGCTGACCCGGGGCATCTACGTGCCCACCGTGGCCTTCTTCGATGCGGACACGGAAGAGCTCGACACCAAGACCACCGGACGTCACGCAGTGCGACTGGCCAAGGCCGGCGTCGCCGGTATCGCCGTGCAAGGCTCTAATGGTGAGGCCGTCCACCTGCTGCACGAGGAGCGCTCAGCCGTGACGCGGGCGACCCGCCAGGCGCTCGATGCGGCTGGCTTCGCCGCGATGCCGCTCATTGTTGGGTGCGGCGCGCAGTCGACGCTCGAGGCAATCCGCCTGTGCCAGGACGCAGCCACAGCCGGCGGCGACTATGCACTGGTGCTACCCCCTAGCTACTACTGCGGGCTCTTTGACGGCACAGCGACAGTGACGGAGTTTTTCACGGCCGTGGCCGATGCCTCGCCGATCCCGGTGCTCGTGTACAACTACCCCGGCGCTACTCCGGGCATCGACCTCGGCTCCGATACGCTGGCTGCGCTCGCACGTCACCCCAACATCGCCGGGTGCAAATTCACCTGCGGCAACACGGGAAAGCTGGGCCGCGTGGCGGCTACGGTCAAACCGGCTGGCGATGACTTTTTGTGCTTTGCGGGCTCGGCCGACTTTACACTGCCAGCGCTGGCCGCGGGCGGCGCCGGCGTCATCGGCGGCCTGGCCAACGTCGCCCCGCGCGCGTGCGTGCGCGTCTTTGACTTTGCCAAGAAGGAGGGTGTGCTGTCGACAGAGGCGGTGCGCTTGCAGGAGATTGTCGCCCGTGGAGATTGGGTGGCCATCCAGACAGGCGTCGTCGGCGTCAGGGCGGCACTCAACGAGTTCGCCGGCTATGGAGGCTTCTGCCGCAGGCCGCTGCCCCGGCCGGACGCCGCTAAGACCAAGGTGATTGCAGACGGACTTAAAGAGCTGATGGAGCTGGAGAATTCGTTGCAAGATAAGGCTTAATGTTTGGATTTGATTTGTTAATGGGCACTCTAATTGCTTGAGACGGACGTATGGAAGCGGGGAGAAAGGTTGCAGATACTAAAATCGGGCGTGTACACGAGGCGAAATTAATAGCCAAATAGAGGGGTTTACAGCCATTTTCACGTATTTTGCATCAAGAATACTAGACGCAGCAAAGGGTTGTTTACAGATGCTTATGATGGC
The DNA here is from genome assembly GCA_028828415.1 of Cordyceps cateniannulata. Taxonomy (NCBI): domain Eukaryota; kingdom Fungi; phylum Ascomycota; class Sordariomycetes; order Hypocreales; family Cordycipitaceae; genus Cordyceps; species Cordyceps cateniannulata. Next base: position 1,891,246 of record JAPHMX010000008.1, read on the forward strand.
TATGATGATGATATATTCATGCCATGTCGGTGGCTATGCTAACTTTTCTTAAAATGACAAAAGATTTGTTTTATTGATGTATTCTTCGGTCGCATTTACAGGACAGCGGTGCACTCAATCTCCACGTCAGTGTTGAGGGGCAGAGTCTTGACAGCGACGCAACTGCATGAAGTATTAGTTCAGCTCCAAGGGTGATTGGCGGGCCAAGTACTTACGTGCGGCAGGGCTTCACATCACCCCAGTACGTCATGTAGATCTCGTTCATCTTGGCAAAGTCGTCCATGCTGGAGAGGAAGACGTTGACCTTGACGACCTTTTCGAGGGTGGTGCCGGCGGCCTCGAGGATCGCCTTGAGGTTCTTGATGCATTGGTGCTGGGGAACTGTTAGCTATGATGGCTGCGTGCAGGTGGGGTGAATGAATTTACAGTGTGAGCCTGGATATCGCCGGGAATCAGCTGCATCGTCTCGGGGTCCATGGGGACAGCGCCAGAGACAAAGACCATGCCGTTGGCCTTAATGGCCTGGCTGTAGATGCCAGGAAGGGGCTTGGGGGCCTTGTCAGTGAGGACGGCTTCCTTGGCTGATGCCATTGTGAGGGATGTGGCTGTGGTGGTGGGAGAAGGAAAGGTGACGGGGATATGCAAAGAGGATTCGAGAGCAGGGAGAAAGAGGAAGATGGAAAAAAAAAGGATGGACAAGGACAAGAGGTGTCAACGGCAGGGCGTGCCTACGACTTTTCTTGTCATGTTGACTCGCATCCCACATTGGCAGCTCTTCTCTTTGCCCCCGCACTGGGATGCTGGATGGAGCTCGCCGGAGAGCATTTAATGGGCTCGCATTACAGTGGTTTACAGCGGGTGACAGCAGACTACAGCGGCCTTTAGTGGTCGTTACCCCGCACAGCCGCCGCTATTGTGCCCTGGAAGGGAGCGCTTGACCTGCTTTATCTTGGGGTTGAAGGGGCCTTGAGGGGTTGCGTGGGGGTTGGTTACATGGACCATGGGGCCAGCAGCTTCCAAAACTGCAAACGCACAACCAAACATTCTCAACTTCTGTCAACCTCATCATCACCACCACGACCATCATCGGCACCATGTCATTAATAAAGATGTGTCTGCACAATCAGCCATTCGGCCAACGCCGGTCCTGCAACCGTCGTCTCTTCTGACCCCCATTCAAGTACGAGCCGTCTCATGACCCCCAACCCCCCCAAACCATAGTTCTTTCTCTGACTTCCCCAGAACAGGAAAGGCTGGCACGCCGTGCTTTCACCACCAAGTCTGCTCCGGAATCCCAGTGGAGAGCGAGAGCCTCGAATCACTTCCGCGGGATGCGGCCATCACAGGCATTGATGTGGGCTGGGACGAGACTTGGTTCAGAAACAAGTCAGACAAGTGCCGGTTTCCCAGCTCTTGCCCACAACTGTAACCAGTCGGGCTCCAGAAATGTAAGCCCGCAGCCACTACGTAATTATGCTTCACAGCTGATTTTCCGGGGAAGGTCTGGGGTTGGCACAAGAACGATCGCGCAATCGAGAAGTCAAGGAGCTGGGGAATCGACAGTGTCCTGAATGATATGCCAATTGATTGACATAATCACTCGGTCGCTGTCCGTTCCCCTCAGTTCCACAATCCAGTTCCCGAGTCTATCCCTTCTAACAGACAACCGGGCCCTCGCTTCGCCCAGTCCTCGTGTGGCTGCCCACTCGCAGATTGTCAACCACACTCTATTTCAGCTCCTAGTATCGTAATCGTGGCGCTGGCCTTCCCTTGCACCGCAATCCCGGCATTCGTGGTTCCTTTGGTCCAGCATTGGCGGGAACTACACCTCGGAGATACTCCAATGTCTCGCATCTTCAGACGGATTTGATTCGGCATTTCTCTTCTGGCGCGCTCGTGGTATAGGATGCGATATTGAAGCAGTCGTCTCACGCTCGATCGGCAGAAGGACAGGTACTTCTGCCAGCCTGGCCAGCCAACACTAGAACTCCCGTTGCAACCACCCACCCTCGGCCATTTTTTAGCGTACCGCCATCTTGCTAGCTACCATGTCGCCTTGCCCTGTGCTTCAGCTCACCTCCCCTTGCCCAGGTTCGAGAAGTAATAAAAAGGGTGGCTACCACCCCAGGTGTTGTTGCAGTCTTGGCCAGCACAAGTGGTTCCTTATCTGGCAGTTACTTCTGATAGCTGTTTTGCCGTGGCGTTCATGCGCATTACCTATCAGCTGCTCTTATCTTGACCACAATTTACAGTTGCGCCGATACCGTTTTATAAAAACCCCCGAATTCGGCGGCTCGCCGACTACCAGCTAGCACTCTTCAACAACACGCAGACACATTTCTATCCCAGCAGGAACGTACTCACTGCGCAGCCATCATGAAGCCAGATCAGATTCCTGACGTGGAAGCGTCCAGCAGCAAAGACAACATGCCTCATCAGACCCTCTCCAACGAGGATGACCTCAAGCAGGGTGCTTCCATCGACGACATTGCACGAGTCATTGACCACGCTGCTGAAAAGAGCTTGGCTCTCAAGTTTGACTTTCGCATCCTGCCCGTTCTTGCCGTCATGTGTTAGTGGAAAGCCCGCTCACTCAATTGGCCGTTGACTAACATTCTCTCCCAGATCTTTTCAACGCCCTCGACAAAGGCAATATTGGCAATGCCCAGACCAAAGGTCTTAGCAAAGGTACGTATCGAAAACAAAGCGAGACCACCGAACTGGCATTAACGCCGCTATATTTCAGATCTCAACTTCAAAGATGGCCAATACAATCTCATCATCTCCATCTTCTTCGTTCCCTATGTCATATTTGCCCCTCCCGTGGCCATGCTGGGCAAGAAGTATGGCCCAGCTCGCGCTCTTCCCATTATGATGTTTTCCTTTGGCTCCATGACGCTTCTTACAGCAGCCGCGACAAACTTCAGCGGCATCTTCGCCCTTCGTTGGTTCCTAGGAATGGCCGAGGCTGCCTTCTTCCCCACCGTCATTTACTACCTCACCACATTCTACCGCCGTGGTGAACTGGCGAGACGGTTGGCCATCTTTTATGCTGCCTCCAATATCGCCAACGCCTTTAGTGGCCTGCTGGCTTTCGCCGTCTTCCACATCAAGGACAGCAAGATCTTGGTTTGGCGCTACCTCTTTATCATCGAAGGTAGTGCTACCATCCTTTTTGCTATATTCGCGTTTTGGTACCTGCCGAGGAGCGCGGCCGAGGCTAAATTCCTGAGCAAGGAAGAAAAAGATCTTGCTTTCCACCGTATCCAGGTCGACTCTTCCTCGGTCGTTGACGAAAAATTTAACCTCAAGGAAGCCTTGAAAATTTTCACATACCCCTCGACATTCTTCTTCCTGGGTATTGAAATCTGCCTGGGTGTTCCCCTCCAAGGTGTTTCCTTGTTCCTGCCCCAAATTATCCAGCGCCTGAAATACGACACCATTAAGACCAACCTCTTTACTGTGGCTCCCAATGTCACTGGTGCTGTCATGTTGTTGGTTCTCGCCTTTGCCTCTGACTGGACGCGCTTGCGCTTCCCGTTCATTGTTCTGGGCTTTCTTTTTACCTTTACTGGCTTCATCATCTATGCCGCCATTGAGGATGTTGAGAAGCAGCTACAACTTGCTTACTTTGCCACATTCATGATGTGCTGGGGAACCTCGGCACCTTCGGTGCTTCTGTCGACTTGGTACAACAACAATGTCGCCCACGAAGGACGCCGCATCACGCTTACCGCTGTTGGTGTGCCGCTCGCCAACCTCATGGGCCTTGTGGCGAGCAACATTTTCCGACAAAAAGACGCTCCCAAGTACATGCCTGCCCTCATCACCACCGCCTCGTTTGGTGCCGCCGGTGCGACGCTCGCTGGGTGTCTCGGCGCCTACATGATGTTTGACAATGCTCGACGCAATCGCAGAGCAGGCAGGAAGACGGACGCGCGCGATGTACCCACACACCGGCTACGGGACGGCCCCAGCACCGAAGAGTTTCGGTGGTTTCTCTAAATGCATTTCCCAGAAGGCCTTATTTTGAGTTATCTGAGCGATGAAGTGTTGATTGAGTGGTATCTAGGATCCCCTGTGCCTGCCGATGTCTATATGCTATTAATGTACAAAATAAAACAGTTCAATAACAAATACAAGAATCGCCAAATCGGCGTGTCCCATTGATCTTTTACTTGTCGTCTCCCTTGACGGCCAGACCTTGCTCGCCGTACCACCAGCGCCAGATGGCCTTGCAGTAGAACCACGTCTCCATGGTGCCGAAGATGCTCAGCACCACTATGAGAAAGACCTTCATGTTTCTGCTGACGCCCAGCCCGTCGAGGCTGAACTTGGGCAGCTCCGGGTTTCCGCTCCCTCCTGCCTCATCCGCTCCTGACCTCTTCGTCGTGTGCTGCTGTTGCGCTGAGACGGTGCTGGCCGAGATCGTCTGGCTCGTCGTTTTGCCCGCGTGGTGCTCGCCGGTACTTGTGGACAAGAGGGCGCGACAGCACACGAGCATGCGCTGGTGGTTGCGGTGGCGCGACGGCCGTGCGACGGGGCCGCGCATGATTGGGCGCACCGGGAACCTCTGCATTGTCGTTTTTTTGTCTCGTGATTTGACTTTTCGGGAAACAGAAGAAGGTGGCGCTCGGTAGAGTGTTTCAATAATGCAAGAATGAAAGAATGAGTGAGAGAAATGTGTAATATTGCATGCAAGCGAGGCTGAGAGCATTGTTGTCACTGTCAACGCCGCTAACTAGTAGGGGCACGGCGCCGAGACGGCCTGGGCCGGTTCATTTTCGTAAGGAGTCATTCTGGATGGCCAGTGCCATGGGATGGTTGTTCTTGGCAGTAATAAACTTGTATTGAGGAGAGTGTTGGAAATTGACCTTTGAAAAAGTCTCTAGGTTCGAAGCCATATATACATCTAATTATTTGCAAAGTCGTATCATTTCCTGTTCACTGTCATCGTTGTCCATACAGGCGCACACAACTCACCTCCATCCCCGGCCGCCGGTGATGTCTTCAGCCTGCAAAAACAGTCCCAGCTCGCTAATCTTCTCGTCCGCCTCCCAGTGTCCGTTCATAAGATTCGTAAAGTACTGGTCGTCGAAAATAATGTCTGGCACGTTGCTCGCCGGCCCCGGAAAGCCCATCATCGGCGCCTGCTGTTGGTGCTGCATCTGCGGTGGCGACTGCGCCATTGTCGTCACCACGGGCGGTGGCTGCCAGGGCACACTGGCATTAATCGAGAATGACGAAGGCGGCAGCGACGTTTGCGCTGCCGGCACCTCGCCGCCGCCGCTGCCGTTCGAGGTGGCTGCCGCTGCCGCCGCCGCGACGGGGAGGCCGTTGCCGGCGTAGAGCTGCTTGGCGTGGAGGCGATCGGCGATGGAGGCGTCGAGATACTGGAAGAAGATGTCGAGGACGTTGTTGTTGATGCGCCAGTACTTTTGGATCTCCTTGAGGCAGATGAGGCACATTTGCGCTCGGTTCTCGGCGATGCGCCGGTTGACGCCCGTGTCACGCCGGATGCTGATGACGTGGATACACAGCGATGTAAAGAGACTCGTGATCCTAGAAGTAGTTTTGTAAGATTTTGTCTCCTCGGTGAAATCAAGAGGAGGGGGGGGGGGGGGGGGGGGGGTGGGGATGGGCACGCACATGTGCATCTGGCCGCAGCCTAGTATGCCGCTCGTGTACATGTCCTCGGCGATTCGGCTGATGCGGCATGCCGACGCCGTGACAATCATACTGCTCTCCGTCTTATCGTTGGAGTGCAAGTAGCTGTTTCTGTGGATGAGGATGCGCAAGTGACTATTTGTTCTCTCGTGTCAGATGTCTGCTCTTCGGTTATATGGTCCAGGGGAGGACATACTTGTACGCCAGGTGCAAGAGGCATGCCCAGACGGAGGTGTTTGTCTCATCCGACAAGAAACGCATGCTTTGTGGCAGGCTGTCCTTCCATGCCTCGAGGGCATTGTCCAGGCTCTCCACGTCCTTGGCCTTGGAGCCAGTTCGGCCTGGTACAAAGTGCAGGTCGATGATGCGGCCAACTGCGTTATTCGTTAGCAGGCCCTGGACAAGTGGATAGGGGACGTGGTACACATACTCAGCCTTGAAACCTCGACCATTTTGATGGCGTAGGTTATGTGCTCGGGCTTTGTCGGCGCAAGGATCGGATGCTCGAGGTCTACGTCGGGCGCCTCGAGGTCCGCCTCGCTCAGCGGCTCAATATCGCAGTCCTCATCTCTAATGCGACTGGGCAAGCCAAGCGATGCCGCCGATTGCCGCTCGCGTACCTGGTGGGTGTCAGCAAGAAAAACATTTCCGGATTCTATATTCTGGACATGCGTACGTAAATGGACCACCATATCCTTCTTCTCATAGTCGGTGTTTCTACAGTCTTTGAAACCGAGCAGGACCTGCAGCGTTGTGAGTCCTTGTACTTTGTGGACACTCTAGAACAGAACTCACGATCTATGAAGCCCGATAGACTCTGACAGGGTAATCACATTTCCCAGCCAGTACCGCACGTCGCGGACGTCCGCCGGCCCGTTCCGCTGAAAGCTCATCAGGAACAGCGACTGGATGAGCGTGATCTCGTCGCGCTCCCAGTCGGCGTCAATCAGCAGCTTTGCTCGCGTGTAAAACAGCGTCTTGGCCTGGAAGCGGTCGCTGAGCCCCATGTCCGCAATCACCGTGTCGTTGCAGTACGTGCAGCCGACGATGAGCATCGCGTACATGAGCACCTTGGGCACACGGTTCTCCGTGAAGCGGCGGGCAATGTCCGCCGCGTCCACGACGGGAAAGCACGGGTGGAACCAGGTGAAGAAGGCGCGCAGCGCGGGAGCGCATTGCTCCTGTGAGGGTAGGTCGAAGACGCCCTCGTCACGCAGGTACCGCAGCGTAGACTCCTTGATGCCGGAACCCTCGGGCTGCGCCGGGTTCGGGCGCTTGGCAGGCAGGTGGAAGGTGTACCGCCGCGGCTGGCTGCCGTCGCCGCCACCGGGTTGGTTGGCGCTGGCATTGTCGCCGCCGCCGTCGCCTCGCCCGCCGGAGACGATGGTGAGGAAGTTGGACTCACCAAAGAAGCGAGCGCCGGATGCTTTGGCAGAGGAGGCGTGCGTTGGTGAGGCGGGAGGGCTCACTTCGCGCGCGGCCGTCTGCTTCCTGGTGCGGTAGCCATGGCCGGCGCCGACATTGGTGAACTGCGGAGGCGGAGGCGGAGGTGGCGGAGGCCCGGAGGAGGAGGATGGGGCATGAGAAGGCGACTGGGTGGTGCTGGTGGCGTGGGCCTCCCTGCGAATCTGGTCCTCTGGATCTGTGCTCTCCGCGGTGGCCGAGGCAGATGCTCCATTTCGACTCTGCCTGGTTCTGGGTCCTTTATGCCGTGGCTTGCGAGGATATCTACCCGGCCAGCGAGGGCTTGGTATTAGCCGCCCCGTCGTTGCGGAACGTTACGCCGGGGGGGGTTCTACTATGCATTTTGGAATGATGGAGACTCACCTTCCTCTGCGCGACGGTAGCACTTCACAGCTGACCCCGGCCTCGGCACAGTTTGTGCACGGCTGCACCTCCATGACGTCGCAGCGGACGCGCCGCGAGTTGCAGACGGTGCAGGCATGCTTTGCGCGCGCCTTTTTCGCCGGCGATGACGGCGCCGCCTCGGTCGCGGACGGCGACGGCGAGGTCAAGTGTGAGCTCATGCGGCGGGGTTTTTGAGATTCAATGGCCCGTCTTGATGATTAATTTCTCCGGCACTTTCACTCGATTTTTTTTTTGGCTTTGCGACGCTTGTTTGGCCGCAAAAAGATTTGTTCGTGGTGGGTTGTTGTAGGAGTTAAGTAACCGAGATCGAGATGCCGAGTGCGCGGTCCACAGTTGGTTCTGCGACTCCGTTGTCGCAAAGGGACAACGCCCAGACTCGGTAATTACCTCACGCTTCACCAGGGAAATATTTGTATTTGTAATTACTTTTATATGACTCATTATGTATTCTACTCTAGTTTCTAATAACTTCTCGGCAGGCGCAGCACTTTTTCGCTTATGTAGTTGAGGATCATCTCGCGACTCACTGGGGCTATGCGCGGCACCAGACACTCCCTGAACCAGCGCTCTACATCGTACTCCTGCGCATAGCCCATGCCGCCGTGGGCCATGACGGCCCTCTCGCATGCTGTGAAAGCAGCCTCGGCTGCCAGGTACTTTGCGCTGTTGGCTGCGACCCCGACAGCGTCCTGCGTGATAGTAGCCGGTCCGGTGGTCTGGGCAGCGGCGGCGTCGTAAAGGCGTGCCGCGTGATACGTCGCGAGCTTGGCGGCCTCGAGCCGCATATAAGCGTCAGCCAGCGGGTGCGCGACGCCCTGGTTCATGCCAATCGGCCGCTGAAAGACGACACGTGTCGATGCGTACTCGGCTGCGCGGGCGAGCGCTGCGTAGCCCAGCCCGAGGGCCTCGCCGGCGAGCAGGCAGCGCTCCGCGTTCATGCCGTGCAGGATCATCTTGAAGCCGCGTCCCTCCTCGCCGATCAAGCTCGACGCGGGGACGCGGTAGCCGTCGAAGAAGACTTCGTTGGCGTCGACTGCGCGCCCGCCCATCTTGCGGATCTTGCGCATATCCAGCCCCGGCGCGCCCTTGTCCAGCGGGATGCAAAACAGCGACAAGCCCTCGCTTGGTTTCCGCGCCTCGTCCCGCGGCGTGGTGCGCGCGAGCAGGATCATGCGCGACGCGACCTGCGCGCAGGTGATCCAAATCTTTTGCCCGGTGATGCGGTACGACGGCCCGTCGTCGGTGCGCTCAGCGCGTGTCGAAAGCCGCAAGGTTTCCAAGCCGGCATCTGGCTCCGTCACGCCGAAGCACGCGCGCCACCGACCGGCGATGATGTTTGGTATCGTCTCCTGCAGTTGCTCCGGGGAGCCAAAGCGCGCGAGCGGCTGTGTGGCGTAGACGTTGGCGTGGATGGCCTGCGCGCCGGCCATGCCCGCGCCGGATTCGGTAATGGTCTGCATCATCATGGTCGCCTCGGCGATTCCGAGGCCCGCGCCGCCGAGCGACTCGGGGAGGGCGATGCCCAGCCAGCCGGCCTTGGCGAGGGCGGCGTGGAACTCGGTAGGGTCCTGTTCCGCCCGGTCCTTTTCCTGCCAGTATGTATTGGGAAACTCGGCACATATCTGAGAAACAGCTTCGCGGACCATCGTCTGGTTTTCGGTGAAGCCCGTCGCCTCCATGATGCGCAGCGGTCGGGTTGTAGAGAGCTGTCGCAGGTGCTGGGAACGGCCCGTCGCCAATTGGCGGCCCAAGACAACCCATGATGACCGCCACATTGCCAAGGAATGGAAGAGGTGAGAATGAATAGCTTGCGTGACTGACGTTGTAAACTTTGCTTACGTCGTTGTTGAGAGGATCTCTTTATCAGTAGCCAAGCTACTTGAGAATCCGGGGTAGTAGTTATGTCGACCAAATACCCGATCGGGCTCTTGTAGCACCAAACATGTGTGAGAAGCCGAGCTACATTACTGTCCTACTATATCATTTTCTCCTGCATAAAAACTTTGCAAAAATATAGACTGGACTTGAAATTTGAATACATAACATCTAACGACTACACAGAGTAAAATCCTCCAAACCAGCTGCTGGTACACTCTGCTTCGGCAAACACAGCTCGATACTCTCACCCTTCAAGTCCTTGAATACCCGGGAATATTCGCGCTGATTGTTGTTAGCTTTTTGCCCTTTGATAACTCGACGTGCACTTACAGTCGCAATTGATATAAAGTCATCATAAATCCCATCAACCTTCATTTTCCTGCGGACCAAGTCTCCTACACCTCCTAGCAGACTCACGACTGTGGTAATTTTGCTGTCCCAGGTAACTAGCGCCGACACGAGCTTACCGTCCACTCTTGTCGACTCGGTGCTGCCATATGGATCTACAATGATTAGCCATCTCTTCATTTCTGATTTCTTGGGACCATACTTTGCATCTTTTTTGCTTGCACCATATTCCACCACCAAGCGAGGCCAACGGCCTTGTCAAACATGATGGTCGGCCACGCGCCATATGGTGTGATGACATCGTGTTCCTGCTCCTTCTGGCTGGCCACGGAAACAATGCCGGCAGGCGAGATATACCCGGTGATTTCGTCGGTGCTTGGATCAGTCGAGTTGTTGACCGACGCGAATAGCCCCGGCACTTTGGTAACTACGGAATTGCAAGTCCGCACACGCTCAGCGTTGTGGTGTAAGCGCCTGGGAGGAGCGTGTTAGCGAACAATAAGTGACGGTTACCCAGTTCGACATACCGGATAATGTCAACGTCAAAGTATGGAAGCTCCAGGACCTTCCATGGCTCATGGGCGGAAAACCAATACCCTACTTCTGTTAGCTTTCTGCAATGCTCCTTGTGTCGTGAAAGCCAACCTACCCTGCTCAACGGTAATGGGCCCGACACCACCCTCGTTATACTCGACGCTGACTAGTTTCGCACGCTTGGCCGTCCAAAGCTTCTCTTTCTCGTCTTTTGACAGACCACTGAAGAATTCGATAAAGTAGGTAAAGAGCTCTCCCTCATACGGATCGTCCAAGTACGCAGGGCTCTCGCACGCGTACGACTGCTTGGGGTCGTTGACTGGCAGCTTCTGGTGGCCAATCTTGGTCACGGCGCAGACACGGCCGTCGCCCTGGTAAAAGACCTTGTCGACTGTCGTCTTGGCATAGTCGAACCACTTGTGCCAGTCTGCGGCCAGTCGACGATCAGAGGCCCTGCAGCTCTTCTCGAGGGCACCGATGCAGCCATAGACAGCCCAGAGCAGCTCGCTATTCGGCTGTTAGCTGATGCAGGTGTTTTTCTTGTGCAAATTTGCCTACCCATTGTCTAAGCCTGGCACTCTGTTGACCCAATCCCAAGTCGGTTCAATGTTCTGTGAGCTCGTCGTCATCCAGGGAATGAAGCCTCCGAAGCCGGGGTAGGTGGTGTTGAATTGCAGGTAGGTTTTCAGTTTCGTCTCCATGATGGAAGCGGCAATCTTGGGCGCCTTTTGGGGCTCGCCAGGTGAGAGAAACCGAGCTGCTTTGGGAGACCCGGCAATGGCGTGAGCATAGACCATTATCTGCAGCGCCTTTTGGGCTATTAGCTGAGGTAGCTTGGGTAATTTGGCTCGATTCATACTCACCTCTTTGCTTGCCGCGCTGAATGGATGTTTCTTGGTGCGCTGTCCAGTAACCCAATCCAGCTGCGTACCGTCGTATGTCATGCCATTGTCGGAATTGTAAGAAACGTCGTTCTGGTGAAACTGTCCCTCCCAATACAAAAGATCCTGTTCAAATTGATCTGGATTTTTTATAATCTCATCTTGCGTCCAGTCCAATGCAAATCGGCATGATGGTGGGGAGGACGATGGTGTTGCCAGCCCAGACACCAGGCCTGACCACAGTAGACACAATGAGACAGTCTGCATATCCAACTACAATACTGGCAGTATTTTTTTTATATACTTTTTTGCAGATGTAATTGATTCAATGACGGAGACTTGTATCTAGCATTTACCTACTGCAGACCGCGGACCCGGATCCTTTTATGTCATGGTTTTTCTCAAGGCGGACTAATTCCGTCTCGTCTCTCTACATCTCGCAGGCCAAGTTGTTATATGCCGTCGCAAGTATAGTTTGAGCCTGGAACCTCTCTCTCTCTCTCTCAACTTGAATATTACCACCCACCTCGCATACAGCTAAGCTCTTTCCATCCAGCTGATGAGGTGACTGTGGAGCAAAGGGCGGAGAAATTGGTGCGCCCTCTTGTCAGCCTCACCGTGAGGGTTCCTTGGACTATGCTGCCAGGTTCTCTGAGAAGGGAAGTCGAGACCGCCGCCGAAAACTCCGGGGATATATCTTGAACTTGTATCCCCCCCAGCCCCAGTCTCATTGTATCTGGCTTCCCTCTGTGTCTTAGATGAATTTCTCCGACATGTCTGGAGAATGGTTGGATCAGTGGCTTCCGCCTCGGATGTAGAAGCCGCGCCGCCGCCGCCAATTGTCAAGGAGCGAAGACAGCTTGGCGCTAGAGCCTGTGACCGATGTCGTCGGAGAAAATGCAAGGTAATTTATTCAATTTCCAGGCAATTCTCCGAAACTTGTCGAGTAACGACCCCTCCTCCATCTAACCTTGGTCTACAGTGCAATCTTCCGCCAACGGGTAGCTGCGCGCAATGTATCGCGGCGAGGACAAGCTGCACGTTTAATCTTCCGACAGCTCGACGAGGTCCAAAAGCAAAGAAGAAAGCCACCTCGGATGGAAATACTCCGAGTTTTTCGGACATTCCGCCGTTGAGATTCGACGATCCTTCGTCTTCCAGCAATGCTAATTTCGGCACTTCAACGACACAGGAACCTTGGAGGTCGGCAAGCGTCACTGCGATTGACACCAATTTGCTGCCGAGCAATATCACAACAAGCCCTTCACTTGCAAATGCAGACGGCTCAGAGGCACCCGTCCTTGTCCTTCAGAGATGGAGGAATCTCGTAGACGCAGTCACAGCACGTGGCCTGGACTTTGACACCATACTCAACCAATGCATAGACCTCTTCTTCGAGTATCTATACCCCCTCACCCCTCTTGTCCATGAGCCGAGTCTCCGTGAGAACCTGGCGTACTTTGTCCCCTCCGATCACCGCGCCACGCCACACCTGGACCGCTGCCCTGACGCCGCCTTCACCCTCGTCACCGCCGTCTGCGCCGAGGCGGCCTTTCTCCTGCCCAAGGACATTTTCCCGCACGGCGATGCCGTTGCCGACGCCTTCCTGCAAGCCTCGCGGGCCTGCCTCGCCGCCTACCTGGAAGCGGATCTGGAGAGCCCCAGCGCCAGCTCCGTCGTCATCCGCTACTTCCACTCCAACTGCGTGCACGCGGCCGGAAAGCCCAAGTTCTCGTGGCACATCTTTGGCGAGGCCACGCGGCTGGCGCAGGTCATGCGGCTGCACGACGAGGCGAGCTACGAGGGCCTGCGGCCGGTCGAGGCGGAGATGAGGCGCCGCGTGTTCTGGATCGTCTACATGGGGGACAAGTCGGCGGCCATCCTGAACAACAGGCCGATTACCATGCACAAGTACTCGTTTGAGTGTGGTGTCACGGCCGGGTACCCTGCCGGCATCGAGGAAGAGCCGACCCAGTTGGCGACGTCTCCCAACAGCATGCACTCTGGCGAGCTGGCTTCGACCAAGCGCCAGAACCTCATCATCGGCTTCAATGCCAACATTCGGCTCTGGAGTGCGGCTTCCGACTTACTTCTGGCCCTTCGCATCATCGAAGATCAGTCCAAGGCACGGGAAGGCGGCCTCATGACCGCGCTCAGTCCGTCGCAGCGCGAAATTATTGACCCCCTGTACATTTCCTTCATCACAAGCCTCGATGATTTGCCGCCATTTTTAAAATCTCATTCTTTCGCGCCAACTGCGAAGCCGGAGACGTCTCAGTCGAACCAGTTCCTAATACAGTGCGCGAACCTCCAAGTGTCGATGCATTGCCTACGCATGGTCGTTGTGCAGAAGTTTGAGCACTTGTCGTATCTGACTGCCGGCATGGAGCAGACAGATCTGCAAAAGACAGACATTGTACGAGATGCTCTGCGAGTTATCCATGAAGTACCTTTTTGGGCTCTTCAAGTAAATGGGGAACCATATGTAAGTCGGACATGTACTTGCATCCGCTCCTTTAGATGCTGACACGATACAGGTGGAAAAGCTTCGCTTGATTGGCGCCAGTTTAATGGCAATCATTCACCGAAACCCAAACTCACCAATTGCAGCACGGGCTCGCGGAGACTTTGATGTTTTGCTTGACATTCTGACGAGGCTAGATTCCAAGGCGTCTGATGCTCTGCGCAGCAATTCTTCCTGGATTTTGTAAAGTCTATCTTCTTTTGTCCCTTTAAACTAGCGTTGTATTTACGGAAAGATCGTGTATGAGTGTCAGTCAATAGACTTTTGTCTTTCCGCAATCAAATCCTGCAGAAGTAGCGCTGATTTCTTCGGCGTCCGCTCCAGAGTGTCATAGTCCGTGTAAGTGACGCCAAACCGAGGACCAAAGCCATCGGACCATTCTATTCAAGTCAGTCAACTGCAATACAATCATAAGAAATAAAAGGACAGGAAAGTTCTTACCCAAGTTATCCATCAGAGACCAAGCAAAGTATCCGCTAATGACCGCACCGTCCTGTCTCGACTTGCCAATTGCGTCCAGGTGATCTTTAAAATATTGAAGCCGGAAAGGGTCATGTACCGACTCTTCCTTTGTCATTTTATCCTCGCCGGGGCAAGGACAGCCATTCTCCGTAATATATATTGGCTTCTTGTAAAGACGATGGACCCTGGTAAGATGCTTGCGAAACATGTCGGGGCATGATCGCAGCCAGTGCACGCCACTCTCTGCTCCTACAGATACACCTTGCTTGTTGCTCTGAAGTTCCTCGAGGTTTCCTAGAACATCGGTCTCGGGAGCATCTGCGGTCTTGTGCTTTGCGAACTGCGACGTGTAGTAGTTCATGCCGTAAAAGTCTGTCTGAGCAGCTGCCAGCGCCGCGAAATCCTCCTTGGAAAAGGCAGGTAGCCGATCTCCCAACTGCTGGCGCATGGAATCAGGGTATTCCTTTGCCAAGCTGCAAGCATCAAATTAGTATCAAAATTTTCCTGAAATCTCTGGTCGACCTACAAAATGGGGTTCGCAAACCAGCCAATGTGGAATTCCATGCGACGCTCCGCTGCTTCTGCATCCTGGCTATCCTTTGCATCCCAGGGTTCGTAGTAATCGCCGTTTAGAGAGATCCCAATGGTCCCTTTCTGGTTCTTGCGAAAATCTTGGTTGTACGCAATGACTGCGCGGGCATGGCTCATGATCAGCGCCTTTCCCACAACCCATGGCTCCCTGGCAGTGTCGCCCTCTGTACACTGCGGGTTTATGCTGCTTCTTCCTGGAGCATTGCCTCCCGTAGCGTAGCCCTATAAGTATTGTAGTGTGTCAGCTTGAGGTATCTTGTTGGGACTGTAGTATTTGCACGTACATATACAGCTTGGATCCAGGGCTCATTGATGGTAATCCAGCTCTTAACCCGGTCACCAAATCTTTCATAGCAAACCCGGGCATATCTCTCAAAATCCTTCTGAGATTCCTCCACATTCAACCATCCACCGTAGCGGTCATGCAGGGCCTGCGGCAGATCCCAGTGGTAGAGAGTGACCCAAGGCTTGATCCCACGGCGCACGAGCGAGTCAATCAGCCGATTGTAAAACTCGATGCCCTCTTCATTCACGGCATCATTTCTTCCCCCGAGCGGTATGATTCGCGACCAGGCAATGGAGAAGCGGTAAGAGCCGGCTCCGTACTTGCTCAACAGATCAAAGTCCTCCTCGAACCTGTGATAGTGATCGCAGGCAACGTCGCCATTAGCGTTCTTGGTGCGTGAGGGTTCCAGATGGCAGAATGTGTCCCAGATGCATTTTCCGCGGCCACCTTCATTCACGGCGCCTTCAATCTGGTAGGCGGCTGTGGCAAAGCCCCATTCAAAGTCGGACGGAAGGGGTGAGGCAGTCATTGCTATGCTTTCGCTCCACGGCTCAGCTTCAGACAGGTAGAGGGCAGGTTTTTTGAGAAGCAGCTCACAAATTTCCTTGCTCAAGTGAAGATGGAATATATACCACGGATATACGGACCACTCTTGAGAACGGAATAATAGCCTAGTGTCAAGCCAGGGCGGGTCGAGCTCGCGGTTGAGCAAAAGCGAAGCTGTATCCAAAGCCTCCTTCATTTCTCCGGGGTTTCGGTGTAATTGAATCACATCGGGTCATGTTCCCTGATCTAAAAGCGCCATGGCGTCCACCTTGCCTACCGGAAAACTGGTCTCCTCGGTGTGGTCCAGTCTGCTGCCCTTAATTCTCCGATTCTCCGACTCACGGTTCGTCTCGGGCCATCTGAACCCCATGGGGATGGCGGAGCGCGCGCAAAACGTTGAAAGTCCATCATCTGGGGAAGAATGCTCACGATTCGAATGGCGTCCTCTGGGGGTATATAATCCGTTGCAGGCCGCTGTCATGAGCATGCGCTACCACCGCGAGTCAAGAGTCGAGCCTCATCGTTTGACCATCTGCCGCTCCGATCCTTACCGGGAGGCATCCTCGGCAGCTAGGATACCAACCAGACCCGCCTGATTTTCCAATATCTCTGCACGATCACGCACAGTGCATGATGGCGCCTTCAGCCGCCCATGCCGTGGACAGCATCATCCCGGTGCTGGACCTGAAATCGGTGCCGCCCTTTTGGCGTCGCAAGAATGGAATCCTCTTGTACTTTCTACTCACGTCGTCGCTGCTTGCGAGTGCGGCCTTGGGTATAGATGGGGTAAGTCCTTTCTTATGCTTGGATACTCGTTGCACGCATGCTGACCGACTCGGGGCTTCTAGTCCATGACAAATGGCATGCAGGTTCTTCCTACCTGGCAGGATCGCTTCGGACACCCTACCGGCTCGAAGCTGGGATTCTTCGGCGCCTCCAATGCGATAGGCGGCGTGATCCCCTTTATCTTCCTCAATTGGATCGGCGATAAACTGGGCCGTCGATTGCCGACAGCCCTAGGGTCTATCGTCATCATTACCGGTGTCATGGTAGAGTTCTTTGCGACGTCGCTTAACATGTACATTGGCGGCAAAATTGTGCTCGGCATCGGATCCTCCTTGATTCAGATGGGCGCACCGGTTCTCGTCACCGAGTTGAGCCACCCGAAAGAGCGAGTCCAAGTCACCACCTTCTACAACACATCCATTGTCTTGGGATACGTTATCGGAGCCTGGGCGACCTACGGCTGCTTCCGCATCCCAGGGTCTTGGTCGTGGCGGCTCCCGACCTTGATCCAGATCGTGCCTTCTGCTTACCAGCTATGTCTCATCTACTTTTGCCCCGAGTCGCCGCGATGGCTCATCGCCAAGGGCCACCCCGACAAGGCACGCGCGATCCTCGTCAAGTATCACGGCGAGTGCGATCCCGATTCGCTGCTCGTCGACTTTGAGTTCCGAGAGATTCAGGAGGCGCTGACCAAGGAGCGCGAGCAAAACATGACCTGGAGAGACTTCTTCTCCTCGACGGCGAACTTGAAGCGCATCGCCCTCTGTTTCGCCACGGCTGTGTTTAGCCAGAGCTCGGGCAACCTCCTCGTCTCCAACTACCTCACGCAGATCCTCAAAGACACGGGCCTCAAGTCCAACAAGGACATTACCCTGGTCAACGGCATGGTCACGCTGTGGCAGTATGTTGTCGCCATCAGCGTCACGCTCCTGATCGACAAGTTCAAGCGGCGCACCTTCTTTCTCGTCGGTTCCGGCGGTGTCGTCGTCACCTTTGTCGTCTGGACCATTGCCGCCCAGCAGTACCTCGAGCACAACTCGCTCGCCGCAGGACGCCTCGTGCTCGCCTGCATCTTCGTCTTCCAGGCCTTTTACACCTTTGCCTGGACCAACCTGGTGGTGACATACCCGCTCGAGGTTGTAACCTACCGGATGCGCGCCAAGACCTGGGCCTTTGTCCTTCTGACGATCCAGGTCGCGTCCATCTTTGGCGGCTACGTGAACCCGATTGCGCTGCAAAACATTGGCTGGAAGTTTTACATTTATTACTGCGTCTGGGTTACCGTCATATTCCTCGTCGTCTACTTCTTCTTCGTGGAGACGGCTGGCCCGACATTGGAGGAGTTGGCCAACCTCTTTGAGGGCGATGGGGCGCGGAGAGAATTCGCCGAGAAGACTGCGAAAGTGGATAATGAAGATGCAATTGTGGAGGAGAAGTCGAGGGTGTAATGATATTGACTGTGGGATTATTATGGCGCATTCTTTGGAGAAAAGTGCGGGTTTATTTTCGCCCATATTCTGGCCCGTGTTAGTTTACTTGCCCTAGCTATCCTTGGCCTTCGATGCTTCACTTGGCATCGTCTCGGCCAAGACGGCACAAGCGGTAGAAGCCGACTTCCATCCATGAAAGAATTATTGTTACTTGATCCTTGAGAGCCACAGGCAACGCCATGTACTCGATAATTCCCTCGCTCGGCAGTTCTGGGACTCGAATTTAAACTACTAACTAGCCCTTGTAACAAGAAGCAGAAGATAAGAATCTATTGCATCAAAAGTCTTCTAGAAAACCACTAGAAACTAGTAACCCGGCAATTGATGTTTCTCACTGTCGATCGGCTACTGAAGTCTGTGCCCGACCATGAAGCGCTGCCACAACCAGGAATCCTTATTAGAAAATCTCTCAGTCTTTTGGCTGCTGCCTAGTAACTAGTGGAAACGCATTTAGCGTGTGCACTGGCCCTTGGATGAGACGATGGGACGCCTACTGGATGAAATGGAGCGCCTGGTGTCTCCGGTTGAGGCTTGCGTTAACTAGTGTCTGCAAGTCCAGGACGCCATATCGGCCCTCCTGGTGCTCTCATTCGACGATCAGTTACCACTTTCTTCCCACTTGTCGGTCCGGGTCGATGGCTGGGTTGCTAGGGGTATTTGGGGAGTTTGGGGAGTTGGAGGTCATTGATGCGGCTCTACGCCACATCTGTTTTTGCCGCCCAAGTTCGCCAGACTGCCGCTGCCGGACTGTTGTCCGCATGATGCCTCAACTCATTCTGATGATGAGTTTTTCGGACTCCCCGCACACCTCTGTTGCCCCAGACATGCATGTACCAAGTTCCCCAGGAATGTTGAGTTGAGTGTGTGGAGAAAAGGCAGGATGAGCGAACGTCGGAGTCTCGCCGGAGCATCAGTCCGCTGAGAGTCCTACTGCTCACGCTACTTGTATAAATGCAACGCTGCATCCCCAATTTAATACCAAGTCCTCCCTTTGCTGGCCCAGTCCGCAAACCTCTCTCCTCTCGCAAACTCTTTTCTTCGCATTGCGCTTCTGCTGGCTCATCATGGCTCAAGACAGAAAGCCGTCGTCCTTGGTCGCGGCCGACATGGAGAAGCCGCACATTGACGCCCTCGAAAAGGTCCATTCCGGTGTCGGGGCGAGCGCCGTGGATGTTGACGACTTCATCAGCGACATGGAGCGCGAGCTCGAGGTCAGTGGCGGCCTCGAGACGGGCTTCTTCCACATCAACTTTGCCAATCCCAAGCACTTCACCTGGCTGCTGGTCGCCTTTGCCAGCATGGGCGGTCTTCTGTCCGGCCTGGATCAAAGTCTCATTTCAGGCGCGAATCTCTACCTACCGAGAGATCTCGGCCTCTCGGAGCGCCAAAACAGTCTCGTCAACTCGGGTATGCCGCTCGGCGCTGTCGGCGGTGCCCTCATCCTGTCGCCGGTCAACGAATACTTTGGTCGTAAATGGGCCATTATTATTTCCATCATTCTCTATACCATTGGTGCGGCTCTCGAGGCTGGTTCAATGAACTTTGGTTCGTTTTGAGATACAGATCGCCCTGGCATATTCGTTTCTAACCTAGTGCTAGGCATGATGGTTGCTGCCAGAGTCATTCTCGGAATGGGTGTCGGTCTGGAGGGCGGTACGGTGCCCGTCTACGTTGCCGAAACGGTCGAACGTCGCATTCGAGGCAACTTGGTCTCTCTGTATCAATTCAATATCGCGTTGGGAGAGGTCCTGGGCTATGCAGTGGCCGCAATGTTCCTCCATGTCCCTGGCAACTGGCGGTACATTCTAGGCTCTTCTCTTGTCTTCTCAACTATCATGTTCTTTGGGTAAGCAATACTGCTCTTGTAAATTTGCTCCGGCGCTAACTATTCAAAGAATGCTCTTCCTTCCAGAAAGTCCTCGTTTCCTCATGCACAAAGGCAAGAAGCTCGAAGCGTTCAAGGTCTGGAAGAGGATTCGAGGTCTCGCCGACGCAGAATCAAAGGAGGAATTCTACATTATGGCATCCTCCGTCCAGGAAGAAGAGACTGCTGTTCAGGAGGGCGCCAAGAACAAAAAATATCCCTGGATGGACTTTTTCACGTAAGTCTTCGCCACGATATATCAGCTGCCAGATGCCGTTGGTCTAACAGCCCTCTCAACAGCGTTCCTCGTGCCCGCCGCGCGCTTGTTTACGCCAATACGATGATTATTCTGGGCCAAATCACAGGTGTTAATGCTGTCATGTACTACATGTCGGTTTTGATGAATCAAATTGGCTTCGCTCCGGCTGAGGCAAACTACATGTCTCTCGTCGGCGGTGGGTCGCTTCTGTTGGGCACCATTCCGGCCATCTTTCTCATGGAGACTTGCGGCCGCCGTTTCTGGGCTATTATGATGCTTCCTGGATTCTTCTTGGGCCTCGTTCTGATTGGCATTGCCAACCGGTTCGACCCGAGTACGAATTTGAAAGCAGCCGAGGGCATCTACCTCACCGGTCTCATTATTTACATGGGTTTCTTCGGCTCATACGCCTGCCTGACATGGGGTATGTTTCCTAAACTTTGGTTGCTCTCTTCCTACAAATCATGCTAACAAGACTACGCAGTCATCCCATCAGAAGTCTATCCCACTTACCTCCGAAGTTACGGCATGACGACATCCGACGCCCTCCTCTTCCTCGTGTCCTTTATCGTGACTTACAACTTTAGCGCTATGAAGGATGCAATGACGACCACGGGTCTCATGCTCGGCTTTTACGGCGGTA
Organism: Cordyceps cateniannulata; assembly: GCA_028828415.1. Classification (NCBI taxonomy): domain Eukaryota; kingdom Fungi; phylum Ascomycota; class Sordariomycetes; order Hypocreales; family Cordycipitaceae; genus Cordyceps; species Cordyceps cateniannulata. The sequence goes on from JAPHMX010000008.1 coordinate 1,911,874, forward strand.
TTGCAGTGCTTGGTGAGGTCTACCAGATCTTCTTCATGCCTGAGACCAAGAACTTGTCGCTGGAGGAGATTGACGAGGTGTTTGAGCGGCCGACGATGGACATTGTACGTGAAAATTGGCAGGGCGTCAAGGAGACAATGCATGATGTGTGTCGGGGAAGATTCCGCAAGATTCTTGCCCAGCAGACACAGAAGCGCAAGCCAGAGGGGAACGATGTTGCTGCGTAGACAGGTGCAGCAAATGAGGAATTATATATATTTATTTGAGAATACATCTATAACTCTAAAAAGTGGCAAGACACTAAAAACATAAAGATCAAAAGAGATGAGAAAAATCCAGAAGACAGGAAAAAGTAGAAAATAATCTACTCGTATACAGATTGCCCCAACCTCACGTCGGCCAGCGGTCACATTTACAACACCGCCCCTAATAGAAGTTTGTTATATAGAGAGCCGACAAGAGACCCTTTACTACCCCCCGCGTTCGAGGCCGCAGCTCGGGCGGCCATGCAGGAGGGAGAGCTCAACTTTACCGACCTTGCCCCTCTGCACGAACGCTTCATCGCCCTGAGCCTCGAGACTCGCAAGTCCGGCGAGCATCATTCGCACGCTGCAGTATCTGGAGGATTGGGCCAAGGATGTGTATTGGCCGTGGCTGCGGGCCGTAATTGAGGGTATCCAAAATGTAGATGCGTAAATTTATGTCCCTTTTTTTTTTCTAAAATCCTTTCTATCTCTTAATTCCCCTAATCTCGCTAATCCCCTTACTCCTTCTATTACTAGAATTATCTTGCTTTTTCCTTCGTATTTTCCCTCCGTGCACATTTCAGGAACCTCCTGCAGCGTAACCAGCCACGTATTTGAACTAACAACCATGCACGTATTCTGGGCCGAGCTGAGGCGGGAGGCGACTTGATAACTCAATCAGCAGTCAATCATGGTGCGGATCTGCGACGCTGGCGCATCGCCACTCGCGGGCGCATAACACATGCCACCTCATCTTGTGAAGCTGAGCGCTCATTCAGCGAGCTTTGTCGGGTTATACGCCCGCTCTGAAGAAGATGAGACATTCGGCACGGAGCAGTGGCGGGTACGTAATCTGTACTACCTCTTGCGACAGCACATGCTTCTGCAAGCACCATGTTGTAGTTACCGACACCAGCACCACTTGAGGTTGGCTCCCGGTGCCCTAGTTACTCGGTAAAGCAGAATAGCCCTCAGTGAGAGCCAACGAGAAGACAACTCTGTGACACCGAAAAACTAAACTCCCCCCCAGTTGTCATCCACCGCAAAGCGCTAACGACGGTGCCTGACGATAACGTGGCAGCGGCCCGACGTGTTAGTGGCTCCACGGGAGTCTGGCATTGTTTGAGTACGGGTGATCCATTGATCCAGTAGCCTATATTTGAGGCTTTTTCCTCTGCCAGTAAGATGTCACTATTTATCCCCTGTCCTGTAGTTACCGCGGGGGGCTGCCAGCAAATCAGGCGCTGGAGGCGGGGTGTAGGACAAGGACATGGGGAGTGGAATACTGTCCGGTTATTGTGGTCAGCTCTCTGTGAACTGTGTGTGTGGACGGGAGGAGCAGACATGAATGAATGACTGGTTTGATGTAATTATTAATAAACTTCTTTCGGCCTCGGCCTTGTGGCGGTGATGGAGTAACCCTGTTTCAGCGCCTGATGAGCGCTCAGCACTCATTGGGCAGCTATTCCCGGTGCTAGGAAGCCGCCAAAGAAGAATAGAGTTGCGACCATGTTTACCCAGTATTATCCTGAGGCGAAAAAAGCACATGAAAGCGAAAGCAGGTCTCATGTGGTGACAGATTATGTACCCGTAGACCCGGGAGCGGCCGCTCATTCACCCGGTGTTATTTCGTAGCATCACATGATGTATCAGCCATCGGCGCTGATGAGGCTTTGCATTGTTCACGCGGTGACGACAAAAAAGGGCAAATCAGCGGTTAGTTCCCGCCACCTTGGGTAGTACCTTATTCGCTGGGCTTCGTGGGTGGTGGTGGTTATAAGAAGAGGAGGTCCTCGAAGTGAATACTACCTGTTACCACCCTCTTCGCCTTTTCTATTCGCACTTATCCTGCGTCTCATTATTAATAATAACCGAAGCCTTTCTCACCGCGACCCCGTGGCCGCACCCACAGCGACATCGGCTACGATTCCCTTGGATGCAAGCCACAGGGAGCCGCCCGCTCTGCTCAAGAACCCAGAAGAGAGAGGCGCATGACCACGCGTGGACCAGGTCTTACAAGACAACCACTCATAACCACCAATTATCGCAAAAGAAACTCCCAGCATATGCAAGGCGAAAGCAGCCCTCTTTGCCCTCCTCCTCGGATGCCCAACGACAACCGAAAAGCGGAGTTGACCACGTTTGATCACCACATCTGCCCGCAGGCCAAGCAACGGGTCTCACCAACAAACTTGGTGCCCCGACTCGAAGCCTGCTGGCTGCTGGCTGCTGCCATCGCCACAAACTGCATACGAATAACGAGGGGAAAGAGAGGGACCAAAAAAAAGGTGGTGTGAGGTCAATATCAGAACCGCAGACCCTTGCAGCCGGAACAGACTGTCACTGGCAACTCGAAAAAGAGGACGATCCCTCTGCTCGCATTTTTGCATTGTCCGCATTTCGATCATAGCTCTCTTTCTTTGGAGTGATTATCGACATATTGAAAGAGTCCAACCACAGCCACCACCACCACGCCGCCATCCCATAGTTATCGCTTACCGATTTCTTTCATATCTCTCGCATACCGCCAGTCCTATTCCTTTTGTTTCCGTCTATTTATCAGGCTACTGCATCCCATCCCCGGTCCCAGACCCAGCCAGGCACCACCACCAACCTACCCAACTACCCTACCAATTAATAGTCTATCCCGTCCCCCACGCGCCGCCGCTCGCATCTGCATCGGCTTCCTGCGGCCAGCACACCTTACCCACTCGGACAACTACAAACTAGTTAGTTGGTTTAAATCCAGCGCTGGCTTGTTTTTTTTTTGTCCGCTGTCTGCTTGGCATCACGGCGGTGCCTTGCTCTCACCGCCGACTTTGCAGCGGTCCACTTCAGTTGAACCCATCCCCATCCATCCCAACAACCACCCTGGTCTGTCCGTGGGTGAACCCGGCACAAAAAGATATTTGGGCTGCTGCTTGACGCTGTATTGTTTTTCGAATCATAATAATAATACACGCCCACTCGCCTGCTCTTTGTTGTGGTCCTGGCCCCGACAGTCATCATCCTCTTCCGTCCTTCTTTTACCCTAACACCCGCCCCCCCAATAATCCCGGGTCATTATACCTCTCTTCCCCGTTGCTGAGGCAGAGCCGTTTCGTTTTGATCCTGGAACGTCGGGGGTACAGACCGCTTTGCAAAGCCCAGTCCTTCTTGCTCGTCATCTCGCTTCAATAGGCCAGGGTTTCCTGCGGTCATTGGTTACGACATAACCTCGCCCCCTGCACCGACAGGCATTCACTCGAAATTATTCTAATCATAGCCGCCATTTCAAAACATACTCATTGTATATATACGCCATCCTCTTTCTCTCTCTCTCTCCCCTTACTTTCTCTTTCACGATTGGCATTTGTTCCTTTCTTCCCACCTTGGATCCCCCCGCGCCACACTCTACGCCCTCCGCCCCTCGCAACAAGCTCGTACGCCCACCCCGTCATCATATACCATACCACACAGTGTGCCACCATGAACCGTCAACATTGTGCCAGCCCGGCCCTGTCGGACACCACATACTACAGCTTCAATGACATTGAGCTCATCGAGCCGCCGGAGCCCCTCAGCGAGTCCGACTGCTACGCACAGCAACGACAGCAGCACAAGCGAGACTTTGATCCCTTCGCGGCCTCGAAGATGCAGCGGCAAGACTCGGGCTACGAGTCCTACGAGCCACCGTCACCGCGGACGTCCATGTCCAACGGCCGTCGGCCCTCAAGCAGCGTGACGCGACGAAATTCCTCCGCCTCCAACCCGCCACGCCTACGATCATCACGGCCCTCCACGCGACGGTCCGCCCGCTCGTATAACACATACTCGAGCGGCACCGGTACCGGCATCCAGCAGCCGCCCTACAAGGTCCGGTCGTACGCTCAGTCACAGCCGGTCGGCTACGTACAATTCCCCACACCAGACCTCGTCGAGCTGGTAGAGCCCGAAACCACGCTGTTGCCGCCGTCGCCGCCGCCGCCTCCTACGACGCACTACTGGACGAGCGATAGCACACGCCGCCTCGAGTACGCCGCCATCGACGCGGCCGGCCGCGGCGTCAAGGGCTGGGTTCGCAAGCACCTGGTCCCCGACTGCCTGGTGCCGGATCAGAAGCACCTGTCGTTTGATGATGACACCGGCAGTGTCCGCAGGTATCGGCTACACCTTGAGGACGACCACGGGGAGAAACATCGTCGAGGTGACGACCAGGCAACACGCCGGAAGAGCTGGCGCTTCTGGCGCGAGTAACCGGTGCCTGTCTTTGACCCTTTTTTTCAGTCAAGGGGCCCGGGTGTCTTCTTCTCTTCATGGGGCTTGACGTTTTAGCGCACGGTTTTAATGAGTGTTTTGTGTGTTTTTAATTTCCTTTGTTTTGATCTCATCTTTCAACAGCGGTGGGCATATTCGGCGTTTTATACCCTTTTTGGCATTTGCACAGCATCGCCACACCATCACAGAGAATGAAGGCATATCGCATATTGGGCTACACATCAAAGAAATTGGATACGACTTGAACGGCATTTTCACAAGCTTAGCATATTCTACCATGTTGCATGATAGAAACTACGACAAACCATGATTTGTCAAAATACAAAACATATACAAACACAGAAGCAAAAGGGCAATTGACTGCATATGATGCAAAGAATATGAGTTTGCAGACAGTGTTATGGGAAAACAACTCGAGGGCTCCGCTCTGCGTTAACGGCGGGTTCATCGAGGCAACCTCCACGGCAACAAAAAGTGACAGCATGCATGTCTTACAGTGAAGAGGATCGAGGCTGCGCTGGCAGTCTCTGAGCCATAGGATGCGTAAAGAGAGGTCGCGGATCCTCAAGAAAAATGGCCTCATCACCCCGATTTCACTGCCCAATACTGTGGGAAGGCGCTGTGGCGCTGAACACTGCAGGGACAAGTACCCGGCAAACAAGGCTTTCTTCCCGAGTAACGGAGCTCCAGCGTGGTGCTATCGGAGCAAAGCCCGGCTCTGCCCCACTTTCTCGGCGCCGGACGATGGCTGCTTGAGAGCTCTGAAAGCTCAAGACCCTGGAAAATTTGGAATTGTGCCGGAGTCAATTCTCGGCTGATGGCGATTGGAAGCCAGATTTCGAATCGATTGTAGCTCCCTCTACTTATGAAAGGGCTTGCAAGGAGAGAATAAGCCAGTTTAATAGGGGCAGCCAGTCATGCACTAACCTAGCACAATTTTGATTGTCCGTTGTTGAAAGCGATAGCTAATTTCTTTGACCGTTCAAGTTCTTAGTAGTTTGCACATGTTATTGACCAAGTTCATTGCGGGACACGCTTTACGCTGCATCATAGCTGGTCGGTCTGTTGGAGGAGCCTGCGGATGTACTCAGACAGTGAGATCATCCACTCAGCACCCAAGGAACACAGCACTTCGTGAAAGATGAGAAAAAAAAGAATGGCAATAACAGCGAGTGTCTCTTTTTTATTACTTGGTATTTGAAAGACCTCTCATCAATGTATCGCGCATCTCGTCCTCGTTGAGCCATCACCAAGAAATGCTGACATAATGCACCCCTGGTTTCTCAAATTTAGCATCAACGCGCTAGAGCCTCCTTACACGTCTCCCCACGAGAGCTTTGGAGATCCCTCCGTCACCACCTTATTTCAATCAACCAGCTTTTTCCATTTCTTTTCTCCTCAAAACGCCAACTACAGTCCTTCATTACCCTCAATCATGACGCGCGCACAGCAAACCATTTCCCTCGCCCTCTTGGTCTCTTCCGTACGTTTTCCAGCGCAGACAAACACCCACCCCTCGCCTGGCGCACGATCCCCTCCCATCTTTCTGCCACGCTGGCAATTAATACTGACCTCAATGAAAATTTAGCTCTACCTCGCACTTTACCTCGAGCTGATCCCTCTGCCCGCTCTGGTCCAGGAGCAAATCGTCCCCGTCGTAAGCCATCCGTCCTTCTCTGTTCCCACAGGACCCAAAACTGACCAGCGCGCGCGCGCAAACACAGCTTCCCTTCTGGGGCCTCGTCTCCTTTGGCGCGCTCCTCCTCTTCCGTCTCGGCTTCGGCGTCCTCACCTTCAACGATGTTCCCGAGGCACAGAAGGAGCTGATGCAGGAGATTGACCAGGCAAAGGTCGACCTCCGCCAGCTCGGCGTCGATGTCGACTAAATACAACCGCCATCGTTTTCTAGCGAGGCCATGTCTCATTACTGGCAGCAACGAAAACGAAAAAGTACTACGAATGCGCATACACACAAAGACGATAGCAAGAGCAGAGGGGAAGAAGAACAGACCTGCAGGAGAGGCCGCAGTCTACAAGAAGCTATCACATGGCACCTAATAATGGAATTATGCAATGGAAGGGAAAAGCTTGTTTCCTTTCAAAAGAGAGTGGTATTATCAACTGGAACCACCCTTGAATAACTATTTCGGTTGGCCTGTTCAATTAGCCAAGAAAATTAGCCAACCTGGGTGGGCGGTGCTGCCCAATAGGGAATTAAAAAAAATGCGAAAAAGCCCCAAACAGATGTATATGCGCCTGCCGCTCATGTCATTTCCTCATATGTGCTATGCATCCCATTACAAATGTCGTATTCAAACACCAGCGTCAACCAACAGCGCTGCGATCTTGCGCGCAGCAATGTCAATGTCCTCACCTCCGCGCACCAGGTCCTGGAACAGGCCGCCGAGTTTCCCCAAGCTGCCGCGGCGATCGGCTCTCCTCCCTGTAGATATTCGGTCAGCACAAAAGTTATGGCGACAGTAGCCATGTATAGACAAGACAAGACTTACACTTTCCAGGTACGCCTTCCAACACCGTGAGCTTGCTCTCCGCTTCGCCCGTCCAGTCGAATTCAATCTTCCATTCCAGCCGTATGTGCGCATTGTCCCTCTGGCTGCCCCCGGACTCTATCGGTATATCGTATGCCTGTTTGCCCATCATGTACCGCAGGTCAGCGCCCCCTAGCACGACCGCTTCTCGCGGCCGCGGCGCCACCTTCTCACTCGTCTGCTCGGCCTGTCTCCTCATCGCCGCCGCTGCCTGCGCTGGCCCACCCTTGGCGAGGACCTCTGCGTCGAGGCGCGCCCACGCCTCCGCGCGCTCGACGGCAGCGCGCCGCCACTCGGCCATGGCCCAGAAGAGCATGCCCACGTTGCGCTGCATGCTCCTGTTGCAGGGCCCCCCGCCGCAGATGGCGTCGACAAACGGCCGCAGCTCCGTCGCGGCGGCAGGCTCGAGCGACAGCACGCGAAGCTCGAGGATGGCGAGTGTCATGGGGTTGACGATGAGCTCGACGCGCGCCTGGAACAGCCTCTCCTTGTCGCGCAGCTTGAGCAGGCGCCGCTGGCGGAACGGATGCTCTCGCGTGGCGGGTAGCGCGGCCACGCTCGACGTCACGTCGAACGGGCTAAACACTTTCAGGTAGGCCAGCTCCTCCTCAGCCGACATATCTATGGGATGGTGCGATGCAATGTCCTTGCTGTCGTCCGTGTCCGGCACCAGCGTGGCCACGGGCTTGCTAAAGGGCAGCAGGCCAATGGGATTTAGTGCCGCCATCATGAGCTGCTGCGACTGCGGCGCCGGAACCATCGAATCTGCAGGGATCAGCGACCGTCGCAGGAGATCGAGAATCTTATCCTTGTTCCCCGGTGCGGCGTAGCGCCCCGTGTTCTGCGTGCTAAGCAGCCGCGCGTTCTCCTGCGTCGCCATCTCCAGGTCCCTCTGTAGTTGCGTAAGCTCGTCGCGGAGCGCATTCCTCTCCTTGACCTTTGCAGGGTCCTGCAGCGAGACGTTTCGCGACGGGTCTGGATGTGTCGTGTCGCGCGGGTGTTCGTCGGCTACGGCGGGCGGATTCGGTCGGCGCTGCAGCGCCTGGGGCGTCGGCACCGGGCTTGGTTCGTCCCCTTGGTCAGGCCGCATCGGTGGCTGTTTGAGTGGTGAAGATTTTAGCTTCGCTCTTGTTCGCCAGCGCGATGGGCTGCTGTGTATGCCTCTAGACGGCGAGGACGTGACTGGGTCTGGTCGGGTTGGCGGTAGCTCTGGCTCGGGTTGTGGCGGGGGGCCAAGCCCAGTGACTGGCGCAGGGCGGGCTGTCCTGGGCACAAATTCGACAGTGGGATCTTCTCGTTCCTCCAAGCGCGACGTCTCAGCTTGGGACGCTGTGCTCGTCCTCGAGGGTCGAGCTGGGGGCGGTTGTTGCTGTTGCTGTCCAGGTGGTGCAAGGATGCCGCCACGGGCTAGACGACGGGCAGCTGCCGTTTGCTGTTCGCGGGCTGGGGCTGTTTGTTCCACGACTTGCGCCGCAGCCGCTTCTGCCGCAGCTGCAGCTTCTCGACGCTCTATTATTTCTGGGTTATGGCGCATCATGCTGGCTCTCGTCGGTGAGGCATACGATGGCCGGCGCCGTCGCGTCCGTGGTGATGTGCGCTGTTCCCGGCTGGGGCTTGACACGTCTCCGGCACCGCCTGTCCGCCGTCGTTTTGGCGACCGTTCATCCATAGCGGTGGATAGATGATTATTGTAGTTTTTACTTATAATATCGCTTTGAATTTCGTCATGCCTGCTTGTAATGGTCGAGATCGCGTGTTGATGAACGTATCAACGGCAGTCGCGTTTCCGCGATAGCGCCAAAGAGAAAAGTGGATATCTACACACAGCCAAAAGAGGAAAGTCTGGATGGATGCGATGAACAACAAGTATGGGATGCGAGAGTCGCGATTATACTGGGCTTTCAACTCATTTTTTAAAGAATGCAGATATCAAGAACTTTCAAGTAAATTGATGTTTATGTTGCTTCCATTTCAAATGTCGCAAGTAATCCAGCCAACACAGACGGGGGCAAGTCGCGGTATGGCTCCAGCTTGCCTTGGACAACCAATTCATCGATGTTCATTTTTCTGTATTCTGGAACTGCCCAAATATCATTTCCTACTAATTCCGTAAGTTTGCCTGCGCCCCATAGCCTGCGATAGTACCACATGGCCGCCGCGGGACTCCCCTTGTCCAGCGCCAGGTCGATCTCTCGATCAATCTTTTGCAAGCTGTGGTGAAACAGTCCTGGCTTCTTTCCGTACTTGACTTCTAAAGCTTTTTCAATGTCTTCTCCCGTAGGCGACAGTTCTGAGATGCCGAATTTTCTGCCAGCAAGATTGGAGATTGGTGTGGACGCAAATATTGAAGCATATGCCGCTGCCACATATTCAAGAGTGCTACCCATGTCAGTCAGTACGTTTGCCTGTAATAATAAGACAAGGTTGGATGGGCCTACCACAGTGGTAAGAGCCGATTTTGGCTATCACCACTGAAAATGAGCCTATTGCCTGTATAATCAATTCCCAGTAAACTGTTCGAAATCAGTTAGCACAACAAGCTACAGTCCAGAAATTTGGAGGCGACTTGCGGCGTTCCAATTGAGGATTCAACCAAGTAGCCCGGGCGAACCAGGGCCATGGCGATCCCGGCAGTCTCTATTGCTTCTTCCACCTCTCTCTTGAGCTTCAATACAGGGATTTTCAACCCTTGTTTATCTATCTCATGCGACATGTCAGATGGCACAAAGAGCTTTACCTGTGTCTTGGGAATGGCCTTGATGAGTCCATGCTGGCGTGCTATCCCCTCATGTCCAACCAGCGAGCTGGCCGATAATAGGCATCAGCCAAGGGAGCACTTCTTGGGTGGACTATAACTTACATGACGATATCAATGTCTTTGAGCAAATCCATTACAGATACTCCATCGTCCATATCAATACTAGTTGTAGAAATATTTTCCGGTAGCATGCTAGTGTCGGATGTTGGTTGGTGTAGCACTCTGACGGGCGCTCCAGAGTTGGCGAGGGCCTTGACGATGGCGGTACTGGCCCAGCCACGGTGGCCATAAACTGCGATTCTATTAAAAGGCATGGTGAGATGAAGCAATACGACACTACTGTCGGGTGATAGTAGTTTAGAGGGCTTTTCAAGATAAAGACAATAAAGACAAAACAAGGCTGGGTTAGACCAGCGCATCACGTGGCTCCTGTCGCGTGCATCTTGACAACATCAGATGCTCGTATACAAGCAAGCCACTCAGCACCCTGCAGGATGGGATTTTTTTTTTTTTTTTTCAAGAATTGTACTCTGCTCAAAGGGACCACCGATGGTTGAAAGTACAAGACATTACGTTAACTGCGCATCGCCGACCTAGAAATGTCCTTCACCTGCCTGAGCTAAACCAGTGTCCTGTCTGGTGGCCGTTTCGCCCCCCACTAGCAAACTTGTACTCTGACATCATCCCGATCACAGCCGAACATAGAGCAAGCCTCTTTTTTCTTCGTCCTCCTCGTGCCCGACAGGACAAAAAGCACGCAAGGTTCGTGACCCAGCAATCCATTTCTTGGTCATGTCGGCGCCGTCGAGATTGGCGCCGAGAGCGTGCAGGCTCTGCCGCTCATCGCTCACCGGTCGACGAGCATTTGCCTCAGCGGCAACGAGAACAGCGACCACGACGACACCGCCAACCGACACCACTCCGTGGCCGCAATGGCAACCACGCGGGGAATACTACGACATTCTACTACGTGATCCCACGCCCTACGGCGCCGGCCCCGCCACCCGGCCAACCGAGGAACCTCCCCTCTCTGCCCCGACCTCCTCGGAAGCCGCAGCGCCGACCGCGGCCGGCGGCAACCACCCGGCCAAGACATACGAGACAATTGCGTCACGCACCGCCTACTCCGACTCCAATACCACACCGACCGCCGCAGAGCGTGCACGCGTCATCTTTGGCTCGCGGCTGCTCGGCCCCGCAGAGCGCGCCGACCGCGCGGCCGGTCGGCTGGCGCAGGGGACGTTGGTCGCCGGCGTGCGCGTGCCCCCGCGGCCCGAGGAGCCCGATAACTGCTGTATGAGCGGCTGTGTCAACTGCGTGTGGGACCTGTTCCGCGAGGAGATGGAGGAGTGGACGCTGCGGTCCAACGAGGCCAAGGCGCGCCTCGCGGAGAGCGCCGTTGCCGGCGACCTTCCGGCTGCTGCTGCCTCTGCTGCTGCTCCGCCGGCAACGTCGCCGTCGTCCATGGATGCAGGCGGCGGGGAGACGAAGAAGCCGGCCGCTGGCATGGTGGGAGAGGCAAAAATCGCAAAGGACCTCTGGACCGACGACGTCTTCCAGAACGTGCCCGTGGGCATCCGCGAGTTCATGAGGCAGGAAAAGAGGCTCAAGGAGAAGCACCAACGTGAGGGGACAAGCGGGGGGTAAGATGTGCAGGGAGAGGAAGTACTTTACTGTTTAGAGGTATATATTTGGAGCATACATTGGCGTTTCTGGGCTGGCAAGATTTTACATTTTAGCGTTAGATGGAGATGGCGCATCGATACATAGCAGAGACAGAAATACTGGATAGCTAGATGAGCGGGCTGTTGAGAAACATGCCCCGTTTCTTGTGGAATAGACTTGGCATGAGATACAGAGCGCATATGATGTCCGACATCTGTCAACGTAATATCTCCTTGGGTGCCAGCCGGCTGACAACTCAACATCATCCCTTCTCGGTCAGCTTCCGCTCCATCAACAGACCGAAGCAACGCCTCCTCGCCTGCTCCCCTTCGGGCATGGTGACCTCGGCCGTGACACCGACTCACCACCCCCCTTCGTTCGGCGCTCACTTGCCCATCGCCGAATCTGCAGCACCTCGTACTACATGACCATAAACGACGTTGCCGAGGACGCACAGCGCCGATGAAACGCATACCTACACCCTCGCACAGCGAGAGACGGCCTGGCCCCTCTTGTCGCAGAGATCCTTGTCGTTGTGCGACGCCGATTGCCGCCGTCAGAATGATGGCTGGAAGCGAGCGGAGCGTGGTCCGAAGATACGTGCCTCGGCAAGGTTATAAAATGATGGCATGTGGCATACATGGGTTGAGAACGCTGCGCGATAAAACTGGAAACTCATGAAGCTATATTGGATTCTATTCGAGACGAAGAAGAACAGATGAAAGAGAAGAAAGAGCTAGATTGTTCCAGATGATTATACCCCTCCAAAACCCAGCTCCTTGTATGTATTTGGTTTTGTTCGTTGATTTTTTGTCATGTCTTGGGTATCGCGGATCCTATTACCCGTATCGTCGCTGTCTATTTCGATTATCATTCGTTGGTTTGCATCTGCGCCAAAACAAGGGGCCTTGGTATGACGACACAGCGCGCGTCACACGCCGTTTACTTGCGACCAGTCTCGGCGTTGCGGTCGTGCTCCTCAATGTCGATGGCCTCCCAGGGGTAGTTGATCCAGACGTCCGCGACCGTGCGGGCGGCATGGTACCGCGCGGGCACCATGTCCTCTGGCAGGTTGCCCTTCTTCGGCTTGTCCTTGTTGTGCAGGACAAAGATGCTAAACTGCGTCTTGGGCTGCGCGTCGCCGTCGGGCATGCGGCGACGGGCCTCCTCAACGTCCTTCTCGAGCTCCTTAACGGCGTACTCGAGCGTGGTGCGCGTGTCGTCGACCTCGTCGACTATGAGGATGCGCTTGCCGACCAGGTTCTGCATGTGGCCGAGCGCGGTGAGGTCGAGCCACTGCGTGCGCGTCACCTTGGTGCCGGGCGTCTCGACCTCGGGGTCCTCACCGAGCTGCTCGTAGAGGGAGAGGCCGATGGCCTGGATCGGGATGTTGGGCGAGCCGGGTTGCTTGAGGAACGAGCGCAGGATGCGCGCGGGGATGTAGCCGCCGCCTCCAATGGCGATCATGAGCTGCGGCTGGAAGTCGGCGAGCAGCCGGTCGGCGGACTCCTTGCACAGATTGTGCACCTGCAAGAGGGTGGGTTAGCATGTGAGGGAGAGGGGAGGGGGGGATGCTAGATGGGGGCCACAAAGAATGTTGCATTGGTGATTGTATGCAATATCCAAGTTGCTCCGTCTCTAATGAAGAACACTCACATCATTGTAGGTGACGTAGAGCTTTTCGACCATTTTGAATTAATGTGTGAGATGCCGGCTACTGGAGGCGTCACTGGCGGGGTAGATGGCGGTTGGAGGGGTGAGAAGAGGAAGGTGGGAAAAAAGTAGTGGTATCAGAGTACGAATGTACCGAGGCTGTTGAGATGATGCAAATAGTGACTATCTGGAGCAAGATGCCCGAAAAGAGGAGGAGGAGAAGAAGAATAAGAAGAAGAAGAAGAAGAGAAAGAAGGAAACCAGTGAAGCTGCCTGGCCGCGAGAATTTTCTATCAAAACTTTTTTTTTCCGCCCACCAGCGAGATGCCCCGCGCTGCACCAAAATAGGCAGTCATGGCCCCTCCGAGAGGCCACTCACTCTCCACCATCGCGCTGTCAATAGGAGTGGCTTGTCAGATTGCTGTGTTGGACTAGTTATTCCTCTTCGATTATTGTTCCTGGGATGCCTTACATCAAGGTAGAGGTAAAACTGACAATGCTCAACTATGATCTGTACTACAGCATTACCCGCGTTGGCGGGCACACACTTCCTACACGAGGTAGCCTGCGAGACCGGAGCATGACGGAGAGAGGGAAGAGAAAAGATCAGCCGGAAGTATCTATGTGGGTATTCAAAAATGCAAGACCAAAAGTACAAAACTCTCCTTTGCATAGCACGTATGCACCTGCACCTCACCTGCACTCATCTGCAGCCCTTCCTCCCTGGTGTAAATGATATCCGCGATTCCTCGCTGGTAAACCACCACTCCAGCCGGCTGGGAAACTTGCAGCATGTCCATCCGTCCTCGGCGTGGCCATGATCCGGCTGACTGTTGCATTCAATCTCGACGCTGTCCCGCTCCACGCGCGTGCCCTGCCGCAGATACTTGGTTTTTTTGTAACAGAAGTATGACGGCTGCTCATACACTCGCAAAGCATCGACTCCAATCCGGCACTGGCCGAGCGCCCTCGCCCCGCCATTCTTGTACCCGACGACGACGCCCCGGCAGAAGCGCAGCGCCTTGTCGTGGTAGACTTCCATGCTCGCCACCTCGTCCAGCTCTGCGTGGGAAAAATATGCGTGTTCAAACGGCGGTGACAGGTTCATCGGGTTCTGGTAAAATGCCTCTTCCTCCTCCCCTTCCTCGTTTCGAGGTACCGTCCCCAGTGGATACACGGCGCCCATTCGGGATATGCCGTGAATCAGGGTAGTAGGATCATCCTCCATCCACAAATCCCTTCCGTAGTGCATATAAGGTCCTAACACAACTTCTCCGGAAATCGTCATGTGCAGCTGCGCGCAAGTCAGATGGTTGTCCTGTATCGGTATCGTTACACCAATGTCTACATACCAACAGGCTGCCTGCAAACTGGGGCAAGGTTGCGCCAGGAGGCAGTAGCGGAGTACGAAATCCAAACCTATCGATCCCACCCTGTATCGGTACAAATATCCAAGCTACCCATTTCTTCTTTACAGGATTGAGTCGCTCGAAGCAAGAGTAGGCTGACGGCGCTTGTTCCGTGTGTGCATGGATTGCCGCAATCGTACCGGATGATATGAAAAAGGTTATCCCAAACGAATGGTGAGTTTCAATCGTGCCTAAGCGTGGACATATTGGTTGAAGGTCTGGCGAGAATTGGTGGTCGGGTGAAACAGGCGGCCCAGGTGTGTCCCACGATCTTAGCGGTCGCATTCCTTTGTGTGGATAAAGCCGACCGAGTCCAAACTAAAACGATTAGTATGCAGCCCTTGCAACATGCTTAATTAATAAGATGGTCCAAACCTTGAAGGATATTGAGATGTCGCCAAGTTGCTCCGCACTGTCGACGACGTAGGCGTACGCCTCGCTTCGCATCGGGCTTCTTGCTGGAATGTCCTCCAGTCGCTCAATCTCTCGCAGCCCGTGAGAGTCAATTGTGAGGCGAAAGTAGGAAGGAGCATCGAAGGTTGCTGTCTTGGGTGCAGAGCCTCGCTGCCAAGACGCTATTCGCGACAATGTAGTCATTGTTGAAGCCCTGTGATTAGCTTCAGCTATGATTTTGCGAATAAACTCCTTGGCTAGAACATAGCGCCAAAAGACACTGTGCTGGAGATTCTCGCTGATGAGCAGCAGCAACTCATTGGGGAGCATATCCAGAGGGATGCACCAGTGCGCGGCAACATGCGCCATGGCAAAGTTGGAGGCGTCTTCGTCCACCATAGTCAGCGGGAGGGGCCAAAACCCGCGCCACGGGTAACGGGCATGGGCGGCATGCCATAGATTGTATGCCGTGACGTGTTTGTGTGTTGCTGTTTGCTCAAGGAATATCTGGAAGCAATCCCGATGCACAGAGATGCTTTCCAGCTCGCCAGCGCACTTGGTGCACTTCGGGAGTTGGCAAAAGGTCCATGGTGTGCCAGGCTTCTGATTGCAGTAAATGGCTATAGGAAATGTCGAGGCATCAATCACTCGGCATGTGGTGTGGAAGCGATCTCCGAGCACTGCATGGGGAAAGAGGAGAGCTGCAGTCAGCGTCGAGGATTGACGGTATATGTGCAGCGTTGCTTACAGGCTATCATAGGCTCGCCAACATCAAAGTAGCAGCCGCACAGGGAGCATTCCGGGTGGATTCGAACATGGCGATGGCCTTCATGCTTGTCGGTCTTCAGTCTTGATGGCACGGCACTCATAATAATCGGTATACCGGGCAACTGCGAAGGCTACATAGGTGTCGATTGACGGGGGGCGAGAAGCGTCAGCAGAGAAGATGGTGATGATGATAGTGATGGTGATGGTGATGATGTCAAACGGCGAGACTCGGAGAGACGGCGAGGCGCCAGGAAGGAGGTGTGGCAATGCAACAGCGCCTGTTATCGCCGACATGGCTTCGATTTAGTGGGTAGCAATTAAACAGGGCGTCGATAACTACAGGTTGTTGCGAATAGAAAATGAATGAGAGCAAAAACGAAAATTACACTTGTATATTCCTATTTCATCATTATTTCTGATATAAATTGCCTGCCAAGTACCTCTAACAGGATCTGCAGAGCCGAGTCTCTCTTGAGCTGATCTCAGCCATCTCACCCAAAGGGGGTACTAACCTTAGCTATAACTCCCTGCATCATCACCTCTATTCGTAGACGTCTGCCTCATTACTAACTGCGTGCCCTACCTCGCACTTCTAGGAATATTGCGAATTTTCACTCTAAATCATTCTCACTATCATTTTATTTTAGCTTTCCCTTTTTTTAACCCTTTTATTAACCCTGTTTAGTCTTTTTTTACCCTTCCAAATCCGTCCTTCGCCACCTATCATAAGCCCATATGCAAAAGCTACTATCTACTAGCGAGCGTTAATGAGGCGCGCCAGCAAATTAGCATCGTCGACTTAGACGCATTCTCGCTCAAACAAGGTTCCGAAATGGCGATTTTCCACGCTGTTAAGAACCAGACTTTCTGAAATGAACAGATTCAAGCACTACCAGGCGTATAGCTCAGCGCGTCATCACAGTTTTATTCATTTCTTATCATTTTATACTTTGACATGTCCAAACTCAGTCTTCATTGTGTGATCCTTTCACTCTTCAAATTGCAGTATAAATTCAAGGCGCTTTCCTTGGATGTTCAATTTCGAGTCTTCTCTTTGTCTTCAATCCTGAATATCACTCCCTGCTCCCATCTTGACTACTCAATTCCCTGTTGACTATCACTCGCTTCTTGACTATCACTCGCTTCTTGACTATCACTCGCTTCTTGACTATCACTGTTCTTGGGTATCACTGTTCTTGACTATCACTGTTCTTGACTGTCACTCCCCAATCTCAACTTCAAAAACAACCCTCTTCCAACCACACCCAGCTTCTTGCGCAGACATTCCTCGTCTTGACTGACACAATGGCGCCACTACCTCCCGTTATTTTCCGCCGAACCCCAAGCGGTTACCGCGACTGGGTCTTCACGAAGCGTCCCATCAACCTTCTCGAAGAGTTTGGCTCTGATGGTGTTGCTCTTCGCCCCCCATCAACCCCTGTCAAGCCCGACGAGGAGCTCGAGATGGAACTTGATAGACTCTCCAAAATTCGCTATCATCTCGCCCGCCGTCCCACAACCAGTCACCACGTCATTGGTGCCCTTGATGAGGTCCTCAAGCAATACTACATTGCTGTCCACACCGCTGTCCAACGAGTCAACAAGAAACTTAGCCAACAGCTCTACGACATGAACGATTTTGTTGGTGGACAGCTCGCTTATATTGCGGCCGCTGATCCTTGCCGCGTGTCCCTCCCTCGTCGCAAGGCCAAAAAGCAGGCCGAGATCCTCCGGGCACATCTTGCCTCCGGGGCGACCAGGTTGGCTGAGGTCCGCAAGCAGGCGCTCCTCAGCGCCCTAGAGGACATGTACCGCCAGTGCACGTTAAACGCTTTCCTCACCAGCAGTCTCGCCCGCGAGGCCCGCCCCTACGTCTACAAGGGTGTCGTGCAGGGCTACTGGGACCACGCTCCCATCTTGCCCTCCGCCTTGGAACACCCTGCCAACTTCGACCAGGCCTGGTACACAATCCAGGTCGTCTGGATTTCATCCAGCGGTGCCACTCTATACCCGTCCTTCATCGTCGTTGACCGCAACACCAATGGTTCGTTCGCGAAGCAGTACGTTAATTGGATACGTTACCGCCCCAACATGAATAATGACTATGACCTGGAGGAGACGGAGGATGGGGAGCACACCATCTGCCAGTCCCACAGGACCACAGTCGAGGTCCGGGTCCGCTGCAGCTTTGTCAAAGAGGTTGTCATACATGAGCGCGTCGTTCAAGAACGGCTCGAGCTACTGGAAAAAGCGCATGTGGTCGCTCTTGGCTTCTGGAAGTCGCTTTTTTACAAGCCCGGTGACTTCCAGAAGAATCTCGAGAGCCCTAGTCAAGTCTTACTTCACCCTTACTCTTGGTAAAGGTAAAGCTCAGGGCTTGGGCTCTCTCGCTTGGCCGACCTGCCAGCACATAACCTTAACTAAGATGGGTATTTTACCCAAACCTACATGCAAGAACCCTGTATATTTTCCTATGTCGTCGAAAAAAAAAGAAAAGAACTTTCAAAAAGGAAGGAAAAGGCAACAAAAAAGGAGGATTTGGTGGAGGATGCAGATGGATGAGGACTGTACCATGCCACAGAACAACACTGTGTCATTGATGTCACCGGGTCCCTACACTTGGGGCTTCTGTCTCTGTTATTGTTTGGAATTTTCTGATTTATAGTAAAAAGACAAAACCCGCCAAAAAAATTTCATATATTTATTTCACCATCAAAGTCGCTTGTGACGGTATTCATGCAGGTGCTATAAACAATCTCGCCGTATTTACCTACAGCAAACGATAACAACAAATATTTAATAGGAGAAACCCTGGCCAATTTCTGGGCCGTATATCTACGCATCCATCGTACCAGCTTCACGCCCAACTCATCTTGACCTTGACTCCATGCCTGCAAGTCGTGGCGAGGGCAAACAGTTCCTCCCAGCCTCGGCTCTCCTGTGAGTCCATGGTCTGGAAAGTCTGCACCATTCGAGCCACCAGGTAATGTGACTCTAGCAATGCAATCTGCTCTGTGAACCTCGTTAGCTTCTCACTTCATCTACTCGAAACTTGGCGGGTTAGACCCTGTCATTCCTTTGTCTGTACTTACGGCCAAGGCAGATGCGCGGGCCGCCATTGAACGGGAGATATCCCCAGCCGGGACGTAGACCAGCCCACCGATCGGGCCGGAACTCGTCCGCGTCGGCGCCAAAAACCGCCTGATCTCTTTGCATTGCGAATATGTTGTAGATGACCAGCGTGCCCTTCTTGACAAGCAGAGGCTCTTTACCATCACTGCCGCCCCCGACAGGCAACGTCGTGTCGCGTGTGGCCTCCCGTGCATTGGTGGGTATCACGGGGTGTAGGCGCAGTGCTACGCTCTCCTTGTTAGTGCACGTTCTTTTGTCTATTTCGCTCCCCCGGCGGTTGTCTCTCTTCCTTTGCTTTCGTACCCGGTGTGGTTGCACACGACTTACACTCTTGAACGCACCAACGAAGGTACTTCATCCGCTTCAGCTGCTCTGGCGAGGGTGGCGCGTCGCCACAAATGGACAGCACTTCCTGTCTCAGTCTCTCGTACATGGCAGGCTCCTTTGCCAGCATGAAGAATAGGTTGCAGAGCAGGCTGGCCGTGGTGTCGCGGCTGGCCACCAACAGGTGCAGCATCTGGTCTCGCAGGAACTTGCGGTCCGATGTCACCTCGGCCAACTTGGTCAGCACGTTGTGCTCTGATGAGTCCTCTCGGTCCGCACTCTGTAAAGCGTCATTGATAAAGTCGTCCATGTACTTGAAGACGCGCTTCTTGGCCTGCTCAGCGGTCCGGTTGTAGCGAAAGACTTGGAGCGGGCCCAGACACATCTTCTTGATGACTTCTTCAGAGCATGTAGTGTAGTCTTCGAAAAACTGCCACTCTTTTTCGTGTGACTTTGTCTCGTCCAGCAGATCGGAGGACCTAGATGTGAGAAATTGAGTGGCAAAGTCCATGGTAAGCGCAAAATATAGGGGCTGCAAGTCCACCTCCTTCGCGTTCTGCGGGACGTGATGGAGGAAGCTTTGGAAATGGCTTTCCAACATTGCCGTGATAACAGACTTGTCTCTGTTGGCAAAGCAAGGTCGCAGTAGACTCCTCGCGTGTGACCAAGAGCCACCGTTGACGCTGAAGATTCCGGTTCCCAGGAGTGTAGAGATGGCATCAAGACGCAGCTTGGGGAGCTCAAAGTCATTGAACGAAGTAGCAAGCATACTCTTGACGTTTTTGCTGTCGCTGGTGAAGATGGTCTGCCAGACACAGCTCTTCATACAGTAGGTCGAGCCAAACTGCTTGAACAGTCTGCATGTGGAAGCGAGGTAGTATTCGTCGCTTTTGCCGAAGATAGTGTTGTAGATGAAATCAAGGCCAAAGAATCTGTCTTTGACTGGTCCGTCGGGGCAAGTTGTCTGACAGTTTTCGCTCCGTCTTACACTAGAGTACCGCAAGAGCAGCGAGTAGACGTAGTGCAGGACAACTGGCGCGACCAGCAGGACGGACGCGGTAACAGCGAGCTCCATAATATCCGTGGAAAATATAACGTAAATGTAAATAAGATGGATTGAATATAGTTTTGATTGAAACATACTTCAAGAATGACATTGACAGCTTCCGAAGCGATCCTCCCGGCGCGTAATATATACCACCTCCCGTCCCTTTCCCTGCCTGCCTGTCTGCTCCTCGACCATCAGCGTCTTCCGCAGTAGGCACCAATAAACAAGGCCCTCTGTACCGCCTCACAACTTGGACCAAGATCTAGACCCGATCCTGTATCTTGTTCACCATGACAGAGTTCCCAGAAATGTGACGGACGAATCATTGACCCTTGATCTCCCCGCCTCCCTCCATGACCCATGGACGCGGTGCATATATTGCCTCACGAGCTGGGGTAAAACATGCGGAAATCTCAGCGGCTGTCTGCATCTATCACGTTCTACAGAATAGCTTTCCGGGCCCAGCAATCTGGGTGTGCGTCCGATCATGTGGGCTCGAGGTGTCTGTGGCAGGCTTGACCTCAGATCCGCTGTCTTTACCATTGGTCCCTCCCCGGTGGCAACCGGGGATCTGGTTCGTGCGCCCTCTCGGGGTGTATTACGCTCTTATGACGGTATCGATGGTCTCGTTGTTTGTTGTGCATAATCCTGAAAGAGCGCTCAGCCGGGATCCTGCCCTCGGAGTCGATCGGTCTTCGGTTCCAGCCTAGCAGCCTCGCAAAGCTCTTCATATCGCACAGACATGGGAATTCTCTTAAACAGTCTACTTGGTTCTATTGTTTCAGATTGATGAAAGAGCCGTGCCTTACACTGTGATGAATTGGGTGCTCTTTACGGGAGACGGCGATGAATTAGGCCGCGTCCTACTTCCCACTGCCCCGTCATTCTTTATGCTTTCACATTATAATCCCTTCATAGTCTTCAATTATGAAGAGACTTGCATAGCTTTGTCCTCTCCTACAATCCTTGCATCCGTCTGTATTCCAGTCCCAGAATGCTGGGACTGATATTACCAATATCCTCTCGTATCGCCCGTGGAGCCCTGGTCATTTAGACACAGCGCTCCAGGACCATGGCCCTGGGTCACCTTTCGACTTTTCCAGCCAGACGCTTCTTATACTGAATATTTGAGTCGATTATCTGCTACTCTGTCCCTTTGAGTTGATGCACGTCACCACTACAGCAGGCTAGGTACAAGCCCGTAAAAGATTCAGGTGTTGCCTTGCGTTGCTCCTCACAGTGATGGGCAAGCCGCGGGGAGGGGAGGGGCTCCTGGCCACTGGCTCGAGCTCAAATTTTGCTCATCTTTCCGCTCGTCTGTGTCTCGGTCGTAGTCGTAGTCGTAGCACTAGATACAGTAGCTACCCGCATAAGACAAGACGGAGCATGGTCCTACACGCAGCAGTAGTTTGGACTCGCCTTCACCCCCCGTCGATCTCGCTGGTTCATATCGAATCGGCCCCTAGGTTTCCTAATAGAGATTTCCGTACCACCTTTTTCTCTCACCGAGGTGATACAATCTATGACAAATATAGTTGTGGCCATGTGTTGTACCGTTGGCCGTTTCACACGATCCAGGTGTATGCTTGAAACTTTGCTGTGCTATAGTAAGCAAGGAACTGTAGGGGCCGTCTAGACTCAGTAATCATTTTGAGATATTCAGTAATCCTATTCCAGTACTATATTGTCCATCGTTCTTCTGCCATCTAATCTTTCATCGTTCATCCCATCAAAACACTCGCCGCTGCATTTTGTCAATTTCCAAGATCTTCCCGTTTTTCGACCCGAGTTTATTTGACAATTCCAACATGTCAGAGACTGAGTTTCGCGTATCTACACCAGAATCTTCCATTTTGAGGGCTGATCTGGCTGAGATTCATGGAGGTCTTCCCACTGGATTCGGGCAACTGTTATGGCACATGTTTCTCACTACCGCTTCAAGTTATCCAACCAGGGATGCTATTGTAGCTATAGCTGAGGACGCATCTACCTATGTCTCTGGCTTCGAAGCGTCTACTCGGCGATGGAGCTATCGAGAGCTCCTAGCTAAGGTCGACGCTGTGGCTCATCGGCTTAGCCACCTCGACTATGGTGGCACGGGCAACACTCTGGTCGTTGTTACCAGAAATGTCGCGGAATGGGGCTTGTTTTTCTGGGTCGCAGCAAAACTTGGCATGACATTTATTCCCTTGGATCCAGGAGCCAAAAGTGACCTAGGACCGTTGCTGTCAGCTTCAACTCCCCAGCTGCTTGTTGTCGAGGACGAAGAGATGGTTCAGGCAGTTGAAGACTGGGCTGCACAAAGCAGAGTTCCAGTTCAGGCCAAAATTACCATCTCCGATGTTACCAGAGCAGGTTGGATGTCACTTGCGCAGATTGAAACTGAAGCGCACAAGCTGTGCCAGATGGACTGCCAGTTTGACTACCTCCGAGCCGGCGGGACTGGCAGCAGCGCCCTCGTCATCTTCACGAGCGGCACGACAGGTATTCCGAAAGCCTGCGTGCACACTCACGACAATCTCATATCCCAGACTCACGACTATGATCCCAATCCAGATCCTGAATTCGTGGATCGGTGGCTCATCCATACTCCCGTCCACCACATCTTCGCCATCAACAATGCCTTGCGTGCATGGCGTATGGGCGGCGCCGTCATCTTGCCGTCGCCCACATTCAGCGTCCGAGCCAGTCTTCGCGCCGTTGTTCGGGAGCAGTGCACCATCATGTCTGCCACTCCGACCCTGATCCGAGCCATGCTGGCCGAGAGCAGCTGTCCTGACGTCAGCCAATTCAGGCTCTCCATCATAACGCTGGCGAGCACCATGATATCTGCGGAGGATATCCAACTCTGCAAGCAGTCACTCGGCTGTCGCCACGCGATCCAAGCTTACGGCATGAGCGAGACCGGTCCTGTTGCGAGCTGGTGTAGATCAGACCCCATCTTGGTCGACGGCTTCCATCCCGGTGTGGGCAAGGTGCTTCCGGGGGCATCAATCCGCATCTGCCAACCAGGAACCCGAGAGATTCTGTGCGTTGGTGACGTAGGAGAGCTCCATGTTTCAGGCTCTTCTGTGATTGAAGGCTATCTGAGTCCGGAGCCGAAGAGCAGCTTCTATGTCGAGAGTGGGCGACGCTGGTTGATCACTGGTGATCAAGCTCGCGTGGATGAAGACGGAGTTGTATATATTCTCGGTCGCTACAAGGACTTGATCATCCGTGGCGGAGAAAATATTGATCCCGCCACTATTGAAGGGGCGATTTCGTCCTTGTCAAATATTGAAGTCCAAGTTGTTGGTCAACCGGACAAGGTTGCAGGTGAAGTTCCCGTTGCCGTGGTCAAGCGGCCTGGAGATATCCCGAACAGTGCAATTCTTGAGATGTCTCGCAGTCTTGGGTCTAAATACACACTTGGGGCCATCTATGACCTTTCTCAGCTTGGTTTCGACGAGATGCCCGTCACGTCCCTCAAGAAACCACGCCGGCAGCTTCTCAAGGCCGCCCTCTGCAGGTTTCTCGAGGCTCACGAGAAGCAAAAACAGGAGCGAGAACAAGTCCAAGGGTCTCATCCTGAGCAAAAGGTTTTAGTGGAAAAGCTTTCTGCGGTATGGGAGGATCTTTGTGGTGTGAGGCCACAGCTGCGACAAGACGTGCATACCTTGGCTGACAGTATACTACTGTTGCAGTACTGCGATCGAGTGTTCCGTCTGCTCCAAACACCTCTATACCTGCAGGATATATTCGAGCACAAGGATATCTTCTCGCAATCTTCTCTGCTTCTCCAGCGGCAGTCTGGCAGCATCTTGATGCCTCGAACGGAACCGGTCTTCCCCAGTGGCAGCCAACACATTCGCCCAGAGAGAGACATTCCTAACAAGCATGTCGAGACTTGTTCAACTATTATGTCCTCGCTGCCTGCTAGCGCAGTACCGGAGTCGGTCATATTACTTCGGGATAGTCAACGCCGCTTGGTGGAAGGCCAGCGTCCGTCATCTTATCACATCCGGCTCGTCTACCGCATCCAGCAGTTGTCCACTGCGCGAATCATGGAGGCACTGCAGACGCTCGTATCCAAGACACCAGTGCTCCGATCCGTCTTTGTCAAGCCGGCAGACAAAAGTAAATGGCGGCATGTCCTATGCGATGACGGTATTATCCCCAACATCTTGCACGAAAGCGAGACGGCGGAGACGGAAGACGAGGTCAAGCGCCGCCTCAGTCAGGATCCTTCCTCGGCGCTTCAGGCTCCGTATGCCTTCCGCGCCGAAGTTGTCCAGTGTCTCAACACCAGCAGCCACGTCGTCACTTTGCACTTCAACCATGCCGCCGTTGACGCCATGTCCTTGTGGTCGGTCCTGCGCAACCTCGACGACATCCTACGCGACCGCGCTGCACCACTGCCCGATCCCGTGCCCTATCGCCTCTGGGCGGACCTGTGGCAACAGAACCGGGACAACTCGATGGCTCGCAATGCCGTCGCCGGCCTCGCTGGTCGTCTGCGCGGCATCTCGCGCTTCCCGTCCGCGCTGTGGCCGCCGCGACGCGCGCCAGGTTCGATGGTGGCCGACGACAGCGACTCCCCGCATCGCACCGCCCGTGACGCCGTCCGAGAATCAGTAGTGTGGAATGGCACATGGTCCTCCGTCGCGGACGAGTTCCGCTTCCCGCGCCGCGGCCGCATCGTGAGGCTGCCGGACCTGAACGGCGCGCTGCGGGGCACGCACGGCATCGCGCCGGACGTACTCGCGCGATGCGCCGTCATCCTGCTCAACGTGCGGCAGACACGCGCACCGTATGCCATCTTTTCCAGCTGGGAGGCCGCGCGCGCCTGGCCGTTTGTGCCAGCGTGGATGCAGCCGCTACTGCCGCCCGCCATGGCCGTCGACGGGCCCACGACGCAGTGGCGGCTCAACATGTATGCAGCCGCGGCGGATGAGACGGTTCGAGCGTTTCTACAGAGAATCCGCGATGAGGAGCACGAGCTGTCAGAGCTCAACCACGCTCCGTGGGATGACGTTAAGGCTGCGCTGAGCGAGGAGGCCCAAGTCGCGGAGGAGGCTTCCTTCCGGCAAGGCTTCGTGTGGGACGTGACGCTGGGCATGTCGGCGCAAAGCGGGCGTCACTCAAACTATAAGATCTTGGAGCCCGTGAGTCGCCATGATTGGCCTGATTGGTAAGTCTTTTCCGCTCTCTTCTCCCTGATCAGTTGCTTCATTGGAGAGCACCCTGTGGGGTTTTGTCATTGTACTCCCGTGTGACACTGTAACAGATTTTTTTCAGCCGGACCCCTCTAACATGAACTATTATTAGTGGAATATTCTGGAATGCTTTCATGGTCGACAAAGAAAACATGTACTTCATCGCATCGTGGGACACTGCGCAGTTGAGCGGTGATGACGTAGACCATCACTGTGATCGTCTGGCCGAGATCCTGAGGGCGCTTGCGAATCCGAGCAACTGGGACCGCCTCCTGAAGGAGGTGTCACCGTGACTGCTGTTTGTGCAATGATGAAGGCGAGACACAAGCATCATACCTGTCTATTCAAAGCGTTGATCAAAACGTGTTCTGTTTGAACCAGGACTGACATACCTCGTGCGCTTCATTCACACAGTCACAACCGTCCAACGCGGATAACTACTTGTAATCGGTGAGATTTTGCAGTATTTATAGCCTTAGTCGTTCCCCGGCCTTCATGGCCCAATCAATACCAAACAATTCAGTGCTGAGATTCCGCACATACAGACACCCACAGTCTTTACCGCATTGCCACACCACCCTCTTGCACTGACCGCCAGTATGCCTTCTAGCAAAAAGTCCTCCAAACCGGAGAAACCCAGCCATTCTTCGTCACGCTCCGCACTTCCGAGTCCCAAGAAGAAAGCCCGTGCAGCTCCAGCCACTCCAGCACAGCGGGCGCCTCAGCAACAGCCCTCGGGCTCTTCTCAACGGTTTCGTCCAATCGCCCCCAAACCACCAGCACCATCCTCATCGCCGCCGCCGCCGGCCGCTGACGAACCCAAAGAGTCTGAAGAATCCGACAAAGATGAACCCGTGCGGCAAGAGCGACGTGAGCTGATCTGGCCCGCTGACCGTCCGTTGCGGCGTCTGCGGCCGCGCTTGTTGGAGCAGCTGCCGCCCATCATTGCCCCGACCGAGCCATACACGCCTTCGCTGCGACTCGCCGGGTTAGCCACCCCGGAGCCCGGCGGGCTCGTCTCCTCGTCGGGAGGTCCACGCTTGGGGGCGGAGGCGCAGTCGCCGGTCACCATCGCCCCGAGTCTGCTGTCCCTGACGCCGGAGCAGCGTGAGGCCGAATCCCGGGCAGCCGCGGAGCGGGCAGCCCTCGCCGCCACGCCGGTACGTCCGCCTGTCAAACGACGATCCGGTGCGCGTCTTGGTCGTCCGCCGCACCAGCGCGGAGCATCGCTGTCGGGGCGGTCACTTCGCCCGCTCGCACCCCGGCCCAGCCCGTCATCCTCACCACAACAGCCGTCCGCCGCCGCCGCTTCCACGTTGCCATCTCCCGCCCCATCACACCCCACGCCCCTCGAGCATCCCATCCTAAGCCCGACACCTCGCCCGGCCATGGCCGCCGACGCCGCACGATCCAGCACCGCCAGCCCCATCACCCAGGCTCTTCCCGGCCTCCGCCTACCTCCGCAGCACCCGTTCTGGGGTCCGGATTCCACGGAGCTCGTGCCGTGCGACGAAACGGGCACAATCCGCGACGCCTACCGGCACGAGCGCATCCTCGAGGTCGAAGCACGCCGGCAGCGCGGCGCTCGCCCGCCGCACTGGACCGTCCGCCACATCCAGGAGGTGTGCACCGACGTGCACCGTATGCCGCGCGCTGCCCGTTCCGGCTTCGGCGACCTGCACAAGCAGCTGCGCGAGCTCTACGACCTGCACGCGCACGTCGCCAGCCTGCACCCGCCGCCTTGGGCGCGCCCAGACGATGTGGTCCCGGTGACGTGCGGCGGCGTCACGACTCAGCTCCCGCGCCTGCTGCGCGACTTCATCTGCGGCATGAGCCAACACCTACTCACACAGTGGCAACCGTTTGCGCGCGCGCGGCCCGAGTGGAACGTTGACTCCAAGATTACCTTTCTCGAGGACTTTAGCTGCTTCCTGCGCTTCCATAACAAGTTTTTCGGGCAGCGCGTCATCCTGATGCAGGCACCCGGCGCGCCAGGCTGGGAGCACCAGGACGGGCTGCAGTTCTACAAGAGTGTCCCGTTTCGCGGGTACCAGGAGAGGCTAGATACTGGGCTGACGAGCGAGGAGCGATCACGAGATTCTTTTGTTGATTGTTTCTGGGACAACTAGCTTGCGCGAAAGCAACATCGAGGGAGGCATGAGGGATATGACTGATGGCTGAACAAGCTGTGAAGATGGTTAATGACGGGTTGGCAAATAAGTTGGAAGAAAATGATAGGCTGGAACTGTTAACCTTGAGCGATGAGCCTCTTTTCCTCGGGTAACCTTTCTTCGCTAACTTTCGGTAAGTGGAAACACCGTGCACATGGCTTGGCACACTCGGCATGTTCATCAGTGTTCAATTCTACAACCAAGCATTAGCTTAACAAGAGTTTTAATTACCATATCGTAACATACAATATACATATGGATAAATATTTAGAGGTATCATCTCTCATTCCAGGTTCATCCTAGCATCGTCGCCGATGCCCCATTGGCCACCATCTTTGCCTTGTCGTTGAAGTTCCATTTCTACTTCAATGCCCAAGCCACTTGTGTCTGGCCCGCTGTCTTGTCTTTCAGTTGCCCGCTTGCCACGGGCCTCTCTCTTTTCCTTTTCCTTGTCAGCGGCGGATCGATCTGTGGCGCGCCGGCGCAGAATTGGAGGCCAAAATGACGATTTCGAAGAGGTGGAATATACTGATGCATTATCGTCAATCAGTTTGACATTTTCTTCGTCAACCTTTTCCTCCTCCACAATGATAGGAATGTTGGCCACGGAGGCTGAATCCGATTTGCTATCCAGCGAAGCGTTATCCTTGGCGGGAGCCTTGCGGCGGTCGGGTTTCTCGACTTCGACAAGCTCGGCGTCTCGGTACCACTTTCGTCTCCTTGTCCACTTGCCCCAGCCATCAACTCCTCGGCGCCCATTATTCCACTAATAGTGGTTAGTACACAAAGCTTCGACGTTAGTTCCTGATATTCATACCTTGGTATCATAGTAAATCCAACCGTTGCGGCCGGCGGTGCTGTCATAATCGACGGCCGCATTTTCATCCGCGACGCCATCCACGCGCCAGCGACTGCCTTCGGCCCATTGCCACTCCATGCGGCTTCCATCCTCAACATGTGGCAGTTCAAATTCATCTTTTGAAGGAAGGGAGTTGTTGTGCTCATCAGTCCAGGCAGCCCTCTCATAAGCAAACAAGCTATGCGTCCATCCTAGACCAATCCATCGTCTTTGGTTTTCGTAAATAATGAAAGTAAACTTGACGCCTGCACTCTTTACACTCCGTGAACTGTCCGTGCGGCGGTGGCCACGATTTTGCGCAGCCTGAAGTTGAGCAGCAGCCGGGTTCTTCACAGGAGTGTCGAAACGCAGACCGGTCACAGCGGCAGCAAAACGGCGAACAGTCCTGCTTCGCCAGAGGATAGCTCTGCAGACACGCATAACACGGGCATGCCATGTAAGTGAAATTGTTCCAACAATTAAAATGACTCGTCGGACGGTAATTATTCTCAGAGGCGGCATGGTAAGGGCAAACCAGAAAGGTGTGACAATGAGAAGGCGCATGAACATGGCGGTCAGCGCAGGCTTAGTAGTAGCGCTCGTCGCAGTGCGCTGGGTGCTAAGGAAATCGGTCATTTCGAGCATAGGTTCCATGAGGGCGTTGCAGCGACCAGTGAACTCTTTCAGAGTCTCGACAATCTCGTCCAACGTCTTTTGATGTTTGGTGTTGCTATCGTCTTGCTTACTGGATTTGGCTCGAGCACGCGAACTACCAGCGTCGGCATCAGCATGCGAAAACTGAGCAGTAGTTTGTGACTTTTTCTTGGAGGGTTTGCCGGGTTTACGCCAGCCGCTGCTGCTAAGAGGGCTATAGCGTCGACCGTACATGGCGATGATCATACCGATTCCGACAGCGATAGGACCAGCCCTCATAAGAATAGCGTCGCCATAAAGAACGACAAACCAAAAGCTGCAGACAAACAAGAAGCTCTGCCAGGGGTCGCCGGTACTCCACGTTAAGAGACCAACAAAGGTGTTGAGTGGTAGGAGAAACGGATGGCTATATGCGAGAGCTCGTGTGATTTGGGGCGGCGTGGCCAGCAGGAGCGGGCTTTTTTGATGGACGAGGACGGTTGACCGACGAGAAGATCTCGAGGGTGTGTTGGCGGAGAGAGTTACGGGCGAGAAGGCAGCGTAGGTAGGGGGGGCCACGAAGCTCTCATCCAGAACAGCGGGCGAGCCATCGACAATGGAGTCGTCATCATAAGCGGACATGGCAGCGGCGGGCGGCCAGTGCGGCTCCTGGATCGCGAGTTGCCGTGTTAGCAGATATGGTCGCAAGAGGTGATATGCGAGGTCGGATGGTAGGGAAATTGGAAAGTCGCAATTGCAAGCTTCACATGTGCGCAGGATCGCAGGCGTGAAGCGCGCGACGGCTAGCTCGGCTATAAGCAATCACAGGGCAAACTTCAAATCGCCTGCAGGGGTGGAAGAGAGGCTTCGAAAAGAGCAGAGATAAAGATGACGCGCATCACCGATCCTCAGCAAAAGGCGTGACAATCTCAAATGCAAGTGCCGTGACAACGATGCAAGGACAACTCACAAAGGCAGCCATTCAGAAGGGCTTGAAGTGGTCAGGCGCAAGAGTCTCAGGACGTCATCGGCGCGCGCCACAGGGTTTCGGCAAGGACGACGTCGCGGGAGGGGCGGAGGGAGGAGGGCGACGCGAGGCAGCTGTTGCAAAGTGCATGAAGCTGTCACAGAAGTCTGGTAGAATAGGTGCCGAGCTCAAAATAGCAAAAAGAGCTCCATAGAAAAAGAGTCTGGGGAAGACGGTTGTCGGTTATCGTTGAGCACGGGATAAATGGTTGACCCCGGAGGCCGTGGCTGATGGGTGGCGGTCGGCACGAACGAAGCGAGGCTGGCAGCTGGCAGAGGCAAACGGAGGGCAGCAAATGGAACGGAGCTAGTGGTGGGCAGCTGGCAGGCAAGTTGGCAACGGGCATGGCATGAGTGAAGCCTTTGAGCCGAGGCCAAACAAACTGCGGGGAGCTTGATTAGGCGCCGTGACCAGGAGAGGTGACACACGTGAGCGACTCCCGTTGTGCACTTGGCAGGGATTCGGAGCCAATTTTATCGTACAGATTACAAAGTGCAGATGGAAAGGCATCCTGGGAAATATGTGCTCCGGGTCTGCGAGCAGCTCTGGCACCAGTCAAAGAGGATGGATTAGAAAGTAACACCCGCCCTTGCGCCACTGCCTCCCTAGCCACAGGTGAGCCACAGTGTCTTACAGTACATACCAGGCCGTGGTACAGTGTTCCAGGCGTTGCATGTACAGGGCAGACGTGCTGGCATGTGACGCAGCAAAGTGTGACTGAGCGGTCCCCTGAAACGAATATGAGAAGTACCTGTAAATACATTGGCGCTTAACTTAGTACCCCGAAACTCTTCATATCTACAGCCTTGTACAGATTAACCGGAGAGAGAAGCACCCCGCCACACAAGGTATGGCTGCAGCACATGACATCAAACTTCAGTGGCGCTGCTGGTGGCGCTCAAAACATCAGAGTGCTTCACTGAGATCTCGCAATGCAGAGCCAATCTTGGTGGAAGTATATCGAAATTATTGTATATTCATCTCCTCTATTGTGTATCCCGAACTGCCAGTCTTGGGCATCTCAGTCATCCTCTCATCATAACTCCTCCCCTGTATTGATATCTCAGTTGCCAGTTGCAGGACTTATTTGCAGCCAGTGCAGGTGCCTAATAAACTCAGTCAGTAAATCTGCAAATCTCCATTATTGCGCCTTGCATAGCAACACGTACAGCCAGAGCCACAGTTGCAGGCCGAGGCAGAGCCGTTGCATCCACAGTCGCCGTTCATTTTGAAGGTTGGGTGAGTGGTGTAAAGGTGGTAGTAGTCTTGTAAAAGGGTTTGGTAAATGAAATCGAGATTGTATCTTGAGCGTAAGAAAATGAGATCTGGAAGCAACCCAAGGAGGGACCTGGCCTCCCATTTATACCTATACCTCACCCACCCTTTGCGTCTCTTGTGCGTCCCCCAAGCTCCGATCCTGACGAAAGCGTTGCGTTGTTTTCGCGGTGGCGGTTTTTGCTTGGTGGCGGCTGACCCACGGCCCCGGAAATCTTGGCCTGTTTCGGGCCCTCGCCATCGTGGGGTTCAGCCCAACAGCGACCAAAGACAATGAGAGAATCCGGCAAAGGCGCAAGGAATCGCTGTCCCTGAAGAAGTCGCGAAAATCCCTCTGTAATTACCTGCCTAGTTGCACTGCGACAATCTCATCGCATGATTTTGCCGCTTTCAGCCCCAAATTTCGGGCAACGTCTGACGTGGTCATTAGGTAGTACCTTAGAGGACCTACTTGCCTAGCTAAAGTTAGGTAGGTAGTAGGTTAAGGAGGTACCTTAGTACTTGGTACATAGGTACCTGCGTGCCAGCCTCTCCAGCTCTCTGCAATCACGGTACCCAGGTACTTGCGGTCTTTGTGCGTAAACAATGCCAATGACGATTACTACCAATTCTAGAATCACCCAGTTCTGTCGGTCCAAACTACCTAGTTATCAAGTCCAAATCCCCATTCGCCTAGTCAAAACAAGTTATCCAAAATCAACGCTTCAAGCAAAAATTCGTGGCGCCCAGGCCGCACCCTTCTCCCCCCTCAGTACCACCGTCCCATCCCACGATCTTCTGTCCCGCAACTTCTTCAGCCTCTGCCTCCGACTCCATCGACGCCATACGAAAACAGCCAGGCCCAACGCAGGAATCACAAGTAGTAACCGACCGTACCGCCCCGACCGCCCGTGCCGCCACCACGATGTCTGTTGTGGCGGCATCAGCGGCGCAATCTCGTCCATGACGCCCCCCTCGGACACCCGGTGCGTCGACCACGTACCGCTCGCACCCTCGCTCCAGATCAGCTCGGACCGCACCAGCGTCTTGCCCTGGATGTCGACCCCGACGACCTCGATGACCTCGCCGACGTCCCGCGGCATCTGGATGCGCGTCTCGAACCCCGTCCGCGCGACCACCCGGCGCGCGCCAAGGCTGCCGTCGCGGCGCTCCGTGTTGTTGCTGCGCAGCAGCCACGCCGCTGTCTGCGTGTCGCCGTTCCAGCTCACATACAGCGCGCTCTCCTGTGGCCGCACCGCAATAACGGGTTGTGCTGCCGGCGTGCCCGTCCACGTGTACTTGGAAACGACGCGCCCACTGCTGGTCCGCCTCTTGAACCTGGCCGACGCCGCCGTCTCCCGGAAGCGTGCAGAGCACAGCATATGACCTTGGGGCGAATACTCAGTGTACGCGGCCGCCGACGGGTCACCGTCGCCCCATCCTACAAACACGTTGCCGCTGCGCAACTGCTGCAAGGCGCCCTGAGAACTGCGCGGCGCCACCCCCGTGGGTGTGCTGTACATGTGCGTAAGGACGGCCGTGTTGGTCGTCATGTTGAGATGAATCACGCGCGCATTACTTCGCCGGCCGGCATGGCCCTCGACTTCCGGCACGTACCCGCCGTCCAGCAGCAGCAGCGTCGAGTCACCATGCCATCGAACTCCCTGGCTGGAGACCATGGCAGCAGCCTGGCCCGCGGAACCATCCACAAATGAGTTGGGCGTGCCACCGAGCACCCATAACACCTCTCCATCGTTGCGTCGTAGCGCTGCGGCATTGCACATGTTGCGTGACGAGATGACATAGTTACCATGATGATCAATATCGACGCCTGTCGCGCGAAAAAAGTCAAATGCCGTCTCGCGAGTGCGGCCCTGCTTGTTAGAGCCGGTCTGGCTCATGGTAAAGTCGAAATGCTGCGACGCTCTCCATTCAGAAACGAGTTCGTTTGTTGTCAGGTTCACTTCTTGGATGATCGCGTCGTTGATCCAACCATGGAAGCTCCCAGTTGGCGTATCTGTCTGTGTGACATTATGCATCATCATAATCGCTGTCCCATTCTCTGTGAGCCTGAGCTCGACCGGCCGCGATGAGACTTCACCAATTGGTCTGAGCTCTTTGACCATTTCGTAAGACTGATCCAGCTACCACAACGATGCCGTAAATTAGCCACCTCGTACGTCGCCATCACTCCTCGCCAACTTACCAAGACATATGACCCTCCCACTTCATCATGACGGCCGCTCTCGTCGCGCCAGAACGTCATGTAGCTCCGGTTGCCAATTGTTTGCACCCTCAAGTCGCGCGTCCTGCCCCATTGGCTCTGCGTCCATACCAGCTCGCCATTTGTTCGGAAGATGGCTGGGCCCTCTACGTCCGGTCCTTCGTCTGCCGCTGCCCCTTCGGCCACTTCTCCAGGTGCCACGAATAATAGCCCCTCGTCGCAGGGCTCCTTCCGGTGCCAAGTCTCCAGCTCTGGCGGTGTCGGGCCGCAAAATGTCTTGTATTGTGACGCTGTATGTAGGCTTAGCAAATCCGAAAGGCGACTTGCCAGGCGGCCATGTGTGCCGGTCGTCGAACTGCCACATTCGGTCTGTAGCGTGCCAGATACGCCGGCTGCCAGCATGGCAAAACATAGGATCTTGGTCGCCGGCCCCATTGTAATGTAATTGGTGTCGCAACGGCCAGCGTGCCTAAAGATTGTCGCTTTTGTTATCGTCTCGGTACCGTCCTCGAAGCATCGAAGCTGGAATTTTGACAAGGTCAAATCGACCGCGACCCCGAGTGAGGAAAACATCAAACATTCAAGTGTTACAGATGGGAGACTACAATTCGTTCACGTGTTTGCGCGCCAAGGGGGAACTTGACGAGTTTGAGATGGCGAGACGCGCACGTCCAACATGGCAAAAGCTAAAAAGATTCCATTCCTACCCCAAGAACATACCGGGGAGTGCTCAGATCAGCCATAATAGAGCAAAGACTTCGAATGAGGGCCCATTCGAGAAGAAGCGGAGGCCGAGGTGTGAATGCAAAAAAACAACGTGCGTCGCACCTGACATATAACGGCCTCACTTTTCACTTGTTGCGCATCTAGACATATAGAAAACCTGAGACCGCCTCAAGCTAAAAAAGCCCATGCGCAAGTCCGGGCCAACAGATATGAGAGCTGGCCAACTTTCCATAGCAGCTGGTGATGGGCGAATTGGAAAGTTTGCTTAATAAGGTGAGACACGGGGTAGGGGAATACCCCCTGGAAGCGGAGATTCACGTGATGCTGCCAGATGTGGTCTACTTAGTAACTAGTGTCAGTGTGCATTGCGGGAGCCCTTCAAGCTTCTCCGTAAAAAGACTAACGCTCTCCACAGCTAAGCCATTTATAGCATTAGCCACTGATTTCTTCGTGTCTTGATTGGCTAGAACGGCTGAGGCGTCTTTCCCCCTTGTCGAATCCTTGCTCGCGGGGGCGACCTCGGTAGTTGGTTGGCAGCCATTTATGCTCCGTTGAAATGCAACCCTCCCATTCATTATGATATATTCAAAGCCAAGACAAAGATAGCAGGTAACGCCTCAATGCTTTGTTGTCTCGCTCAAATTGGCAGTCACACTGTGATGCAACTCTTGGAATTATACCACGACACAGAAACATTATCCAAAGCCACAGCTGTGACGTTGCTTGACACGCAAGCTTTCTCTTGAACAGCTTGGCACCTCCATTTAAGCACAGGCGAAGGAAGCTATTTAAGGTTTATCCGCTCAGCGGAATGCGTATTCCGCTGTTATTATTTCTCATGTTATGGTCATGAGCGCTGCTAATCACGACAGTCACATGGACCCAGATCATGAAACGGGCCTTCCCGTCGGTTGACTCTTTCTGCGATTGCGCCTTTTTTTCATATCCCTCTCCATGCTGAGCCAGAGTGAAAGGGTACTTCGTCATGCGGGATCTCCGATCTGTGTGCCAGCCGCCCCAGGTAAACGTAAGGGTGTGAGGTGATGTGGCTGGCCACCCGAAGCCTCACCGCGGCAAGCCAAGCTCTCTCGGCGCAGGGAGGCGTTGATCATCTTACACAGAGCATTGACACCGAGGATTTAATCATGCCAATACCATTATATTAATTCGTATTACATCACCTACCATTGGGTGCATGATTAGTTCTGCGTGTGACTAGTGCGCCATGAGATACCAGATCAAAAGTTCCCGACTTGATAGGCACAACAGTTTCAAGTGATGTGCCTTTCTGGTGCTAGCTTCCTTCGAGAGCCAAGCAAGCCACTGATTTTCAGAAAACATATGCTTCAAACTATCTACTAGAGACGTGTTCATGTATGATCTCTGCTCTGGACAATCTCTATAGATGCACGCGCGACATGGTCAAAGCTACCGGAGCATGGACTGCGGCAGCGGTTCTGCATTTCCGCATTTTCCGAAGTCGTTCTTCCTCCACGTGTACAAGCGCACTGGAAACGCACTGTTTCTATATAAGTCAGCGGCGTTTTTGACGGCCCTTGTCTCTCCATAGAGCCGCATGCGCCAAGACGCCAACCGGAGCAAGTACTCGCAATGGCTGGGGGGACCAAGAGCGAATTGCGACAGGGCCTCCCTCAAGGTGGTTCAGATGCCCGATTCGCATCTACGCCTTGGTGGCCGGTGACCTCCGGCGAAGTTTTCAGCCAGTAACTGCAGCTCACTTCCTCAATTGAGCTTCCCGCTAGTCATGGGAGGCCTTGGTTCATCCCAACCGGCTAGATCACACCGCGGCTCTGCGAATACCGAAACAAAAGTTCTCAAGCCAAGTTTATGCGGCCGAGACCTCTGAAGCCAAATTGGAGTCCTCTCATCGTGGATTACCAATGCGCACATCTTATTGCCCTCGGATTGCTGCATGGCCGTCACCTCCCCGCTTGCCCTCCTCCTCCATCAAGAGAAGATGTGCGTTGCTGGCACGGATCCTTGAGGACGGCCCATGCGGGATGACCGCCGCAGGATTATATTGCGTATGCTGTCATTGGCTCGCTGGAGCTGCCCGGCTAGCTGTTCATGCTGTTCCGGCCGGAGCTGTTTCGTCGGCGGGGTGGATATCTCGCTCTGCATTCTGCAGAGATGTTGGTGCCACCATCGAGAGGGCTCCGCCGCCATTGGATTACCGAAACCCAATCGCGCAACCTTGAGGTTGCATCGACAACGAGCTAACAATGCCACTAGAGAATCCGAAATGCTTCGATATTTCTCAAATGGTACGAGTCAGAAGACTTGCCCGGTAACGGGAGAAGACCTGCAGTTTACCTACTCGTTTCCGCCTAGTTCCAGTCATGGGCATTGGCAACGACCATAACCAACAAGTTGTAGTATATAAGTTCGGAGCGCGCTCCTTCCAGTGAGACGTAAATAGAAAAACCATATCTCCAAGATCCTTGACAGCCTTTCCAGAAAAGCAAAAACTCGGAGTCTTCATTGCTCTTCTCAATTGCCATGTACACCTCCATTCTCTCTCTGGCCCTCGGCCTTGCCTCCGTCCCGCTCGTCGCCGGCCATCCCGGCGAAGACCACCACAAGGAGGCCATGAAGCGTCGCGAGTTCCTCCAGAATAGCGGCGTCGCCAACCTGGACCACTGCGCCGGCCAGCTCGACGCCTCTGGTGTCACGGCGCGCTCCATTCAGCGCCGCCAGAACCTGGTCCACGGTATCCGTGAGAAGCGCGGCCTCGTCGCCCGCGGTCACGGCCACGCCGGCCGCAGCTACGACGCCGAGGTCAGCCAGACGGACAACTTCAAGAAGAACGCCTCGTGTATCCTGGCCCCCGAGGAGATTCTCGGACCTTACTGTACGTCCCTGCCACTTTGCCCCCTGGTTGTAATCCCCCCCCCCCTGCTAAACACAGTCCACGCAGATGTTGCCGGAGAGTATATCCGCTCCAACATTGTCGAGAACCAGGTCGGTGTGCCTGTTCATCTGGACATCTCCTTTATCGATGTCAACACCTGCAAGCCCCTTGTCAACTCCTACGCGGACGTCTGGCGTACGTTACTTACCGCCCCTCTCCAACTAATGCCCTGCCGCTGAACCATAACTAACTGTCCCAATTACACACAGAGGCCAATGCTACCGGCGTCTACGGTGGCGTCGTTCAGGAGGGCTACGAGAACCGCAACGACACCTGGGAGGACACTTGGGGCCTGACCTGGCTGCGTGGCATCCAGAAGACGGACGAGGACGGCGCTGTGCACTTTGAGACCATCTTCCCCGGCCACTACGAGGGCCGCGCCGTGCATATTCACGTCCTGACACACCCGCACGCCACCCCCCTGCCCAACAACACCATCATCGACGAGCGCGCCTCTCACGTAGGTCAAATGTACTTTGACCAGGACCTCGTCGACCGCGTCGAGGAGGTGGCCCCGTACAATACCAACAACAACCCGCGCACGTCCAACGCCGAGGACGAGTTCCTCCAGGGCGACCTCGCCGAGGGCGGCTACCCCTACCTGCAGTACCAGCT
The DNA here is from genome assembly GCA_028828415.1 of Cordyceps cateniannulata. Taxonomy (NCBI): domain Eukaryota; kingdom Fungi; phylum Ascomycota; class Sordariomycetes; order Hypocreales; family Cordycipitaceae; genus Cordyceps; species Cordyceps cateniannulata. The sequence goes on from JAPHMX010000008.1 coordinate 1,949,690, forward strand.
CGTCGGCGACAAGCTCGAAGACGGCCTCGTCGCCTGGCTCAACTTTGGCGTCAACGGCACCGAGGACAAGGTCGTGGATCCCATCACGACCTACCACCCCCGTCCTACCCAGCCGCCCAAGGCTTGCCCGGCAAAGAACTGATTTAGATGAAGATTTGTAGTGTCAGGTTATATATAGCATTGTATAAAGCACGAAAATACAAAAAGTTTTCATAGCACTCTCTGCTCACTCTTCGCGCTGTAGATGAGTGCAGCTGCCGCTCTCACAATTCGATGCACTGGAAGAGTTAGCTGAGACGCGCGAATGTTTTTCGGTACAGAGTGACAAGGAGACAGTTCAATCCACTTCATGCTAGCCGATAAGTGATGCCGTGTCAAGTACCGCATACAGCGGGCTATCTAATGTAGCAACTGCTCGACTGGATTATGGTCAGCAACCAGTATGCACTCTCACATGCGGCAACTAAGATTTAACACAAGGAATCGTCTTTCACTCATCCAAGAGCAAATAGTCCACGTTGTAATGTTGACAAGTGTCAGTTTATTGTACATTATACACAGTACGCTTTACAAGCATACGTTTTCATCTTCTACTCCACTCCTCCACCGCCTCTCCTTATATTCTTCCCAGGAGGCGATCCCTCTCCCTGTTCCTCGACAAGTCCGCGAGGCCGGTGATGGGCAGATCCCGCTTGGTCAGCTCCTCCTCGATGAGCTTCCAGCGGCCAACGGCCACCTCCTTATCGATGGAGCTGACCCTGCGCTCGTGCAGCGTGACGTTGGCGAGCTGCTTGAGCTCCTCTGTCCGCTGCAGGATCTCGGCCAGACGCTTCGCCTTGGGCCGATTAGCGGTCAGTACGATGAGGTGTCCGACGGTGCGAGCGGCGCCGAGCTTGGCGTCGGGAACCAGGTTGCCGGTGAGCTGGTACAGTCGCTTGCAGAGCTGTTGCATAGGGGTCAGCATTTAAAAGAATATAACGGCGGCGGGGATTGTATACGCACGGCAAACTTCATTTCATCGTCAACGGCAATGCGCTTCCACGATGGGTCCCAGGCCTTGACCAACTCTGCAGCCTCCTCGCTGGAAATTCGCTCCGGCCGCGGGAACTCGGCCGCAGCCTCGGCTGCCTGCTTCAGGCTTTCGGCGACGGTAGCCACCTCGCCCTTGAGCACGGCCGCTTCCCCGTCCTGGAGCACGACCTCCACGGCGAGCGCGGCGTCCAAATCGTCACGCGAGCCCTCAGCCCAGCGGCGCGTCGCCCACTCGCCGAGCGCGCCCGTCTCCCGCAGCGCGAGCACCTCCACGAGCGCCCGTCGGTAGTATACCTCAATGGCAGCGCGGTCCGTCACCCTCCAGGGGCTGGCAAACGCCGCGAACTCGTCCAGCTCACTCCAATGGCCCGGCTCGTCCCACCACTCGCTCAGCGTGGCCAGTTCCGCAAGCTCCTCAAGCGACGTGGCCGGCTCGTACGCCGGGTCAGTGGCGCTCACCTCCTTTGGGGTCGCGGCCTCGTTTCTGTTGGCGGGAAACGGCAGCCGCGAGCGGCGCACGGCGAGGGGTCGGCGGTCGGCGGGATCGGTGCCTTCGAGGGCTGGGTGCTCCGGCAGCCGCGTGACGGCCGAGTCCTCGGGCACGTTGTCGGGGCGCTGCGTGTAGGGGTCTGCGGCTCCGGGGGCATCGCCGTCCTTCCAGAGCTTGCTGCGCACCCACTCGGTGTTCTTGCTGCTGCACGGCGCGGCTGTGGTCGAGATGTGGCGGGTGGTGACGGCGGCGGCGGCGGCGGTCCTGCGCGAGGTTGACGAGCTCGCACGGTGTAGAGACTGGAGGCCCCTGACCCACGATATCCGTGGCATGGCCGGATTCATACTGTTGGCTGTGTTGCGTCTCTGTTCTTGGGGAAAACAACGTGGCAGATGAGGATAATGATGGCTCCTGAAGTCCGCGACGACTTTTTTGGCGTAGGGGTCAATTGAACCAACCACATGGCAGCATTTAATGAGGCAGTGCCCCACAGCAGGTTCACCACTGTAATCCATCCGCCAGTGGCCAGCGGCCTGTACGGACACCATCATCTTGAAGACACCATCCGCCAAAGTCCCTTGCCGACATCCTACGAAAATAATGACGCGAATATATATTCTTGCGCTGCTATTTGCGGCGCTCATATCTCTAGCTGCTGCATCTTGTGAGTGCCACGCCTGGTGCCGTCAACATCAAGTGTACACTTCCTAACGTCTTGAGCTCAGCTGCGCCAACCTTTTGCAAATGCACATGCTTCAAGAATAGTACCATTATCCCTCTAGGGCCAGAGCACCAGTCGAAACGATCGCTGCCCTTTTTCGATACGATAGACATATTTTCAAGTGAAGCTCCGGCCGTGGAGCCGCGGTCGGCCTCGACGTCATGTACTGAATGCACCAAGGCGTTTTGCCTCCAGCAGGGCATTCCGTTTTGCAAGGATGCGACCGAGGACGATGTATTCACCATGTGTTTCCAGCGCGACAGTAACAAAGACAAGATTATTGTTTGGGGGTTCATTCTGGGCACAGTTGCGCTGCTCGGCTGGGCTGCTTTTAAACGCTTCTCCCAATGGCGTCAGGCTCGTAGGTTGGATCGGCAAGATATCAGCTACGCTCCTGTTTCTCCAGGCCAGTGAAAGAAGATTATGCATATACAAATATATTGCTTGGTTCCACGACGTTTGAGGGTGTTGTACAACGCCGCATCAGGATATGCCAACCAATAACGAGGTATTCATGACTACAGATAAGTTGCAGCAAACTGGTTCGTTGTGTATCCAAATGTATACACCCTCCATCCTCTGGATGGTACAAATTTCGATATGTATATCATATTTTGCTTCTCTTTCGCTCCTGATATTCCTTTTAAGCGCCGTTACCCTTGTCTTGTTTCAAATTGCTCATGCAGAAAGCTTCTTAAAAAAAATTTTCTTTTTAGGCAGAGGTGCCGTTAACTTGTCTGCGAGCGCGGACAGCCTCGGCGAGGTCCTCGAGAACAGTCACCGTGTCCTCCCAGTGAATGCAGGCATCAGTGATGCTGACACCAGGCTTGAGACCGGCGGGGCCCTCGGCAGGCACTTTTTGGTTGCCCTCGTTGATGTTGGATTCAATCATGACACCAATGATGGCCTTTTCACCCTCGCGCAGTTGGTCGCTGATGACCTTGGCAACCTTGGGCTGGTTCTTGTGGTTTTTCTGGGAGTTTCCTGTTGCGTGACGTGTTAGTCTGGGTTGATACTACAACAGTACACTGTAGGTCAGCAGTTTACCATGCGAGCAGTCAATCATGATTGCCATTTTTTGCTTCTTGTCCTCTAGGGTCTTCTTCGCAGCCTGGACGCTCTCCTTGTCAAAGTTAGGGCCGTAGGTACCGCCACGAAGAATGACGAAGCCGTGCTCATTGCCCTTTGTGCGGGTGATTGCGGCGAGACCCTGCTTTGTGACACCCATGAAGTGGTGCTTGGCAGCTGCAGCACCAATGGCATCAATTGCAACGCCAAGATTGCCGTCAGTGCCGTTCTTGAAGCCGACAGGGAAGGACAGCCCAGAGGCCAGCTCACGGTGAAGCTGGGACTCGGTGGTGCGGGCGCCAATGGCGCCGACGGAGATGCAGTCGGCGAGGAACTGGGGAGAGATGGTATCGAGCATCTCGCTGGCAATGGGCATGCCGTTGTTAGTTAGGTCAGCAAAGAGCTGGCGGGAAACTCGAAGACCTTTGTTGATCTCGAAGGAGTTATCAATATTGGGGTCGTTGATCAGGCCCTTCCAGCCAACCGTGGTTCTGGGTTTCTCGAGGTAGGCGCGCATGACGATGCAGAGGTCGTCGGACAGCTTCTCGGACAAGGTCTTGAGGCGAGCTGCGTACTCGTGGGCCATTGGGGGGTCGTGGATAGAGCATGGGCCTACGACGACGAGCAGGCGGTCGCTGCGGCCGAGGACAATGTCGGCAGCGTCATTGCGGCCCTTGAGGACGGTCTTGGTGGCATTTTTGGTCAAGGGGATCTCGGTGGTGAGGAGACCAGGAGGAATCAGGGGGTCCTGCCCAAGAACTTTTTGCGGCTGTTAGTAAAGAGGCTGTGGGTGTAGCACTAGAGAAAGCAAGATTGGGTTGGGCGCGGGGTCGTGACGGTCAGGTTGCGGAAGCAGCAGCGAGGTCATGCTGGCCCGCGCCGGATGTAGAGGGTCTGTAGGCCAAACAACAAGGCGCAATTTTGCAAAGGAGACAACTCACTTCGAGTATCGTCGGCAGCCATGCCGAAAAGACTTGTAGACGACATATTGTCAAGTTCTTTGTGCTTAGAGGGGACTGGCACGTCGGTAGATATAAGGTAGGTTGGGCTGCTTTTCCGTAATCGGCGCTGCAGATTTCGGGCGATTGCAGATGTTTCCGAGACCAATATATGCTAAATATGCATGCAACACAGCTGGAGAGAATGTGTCGGACCACGGTGCAAATAGAGAAAAAGAAATGTAGTCGGAGCTGAAAGCAATGAAGTTTGCGGAATGTGGCAACGGGGCCAATTAAGAGGAGATAAATATTAAGCTACAGAGGCCATCTACCGTGAGTCAGATCTGCGAGGTTCGGACACTGTTGGAGAGCGGCTACTAAAAATTCTTTTTATCTTTTTTTTTTTAAAATCTTTGTTTGCAAGAAAAAGTTGTCAGCGTCACTGCGTCAGGAGGGCCCACATGGGCAAGAGCCACTGAGATGCGCCAAAAGAGCCACTGTAATAAGACCGCTGCAAGACCGCAGGAGCCACCGAAATCCCACTGCGCCAGAACGTTGAGGTTTGAGGGTGAAGCAATGTGGGAAAGACTGGGAATTAATCCCTGAAATTAACGCATTTGCATGTATATCTACAAGTCAGTTGCTTGACCCCTGTGGGTGTCAGTAACTCTGACAACTGCGGGATGCCCTTGGGGCGGGAAGCAAGATGGCGGGCGGCAGCTTTGGGATGTTCCATATTACATGGGCTGATGAGTGGTGACAATTTGCAGCTGTTACACATGTTTGATGAGTAAGCACAGATGCAGATGCATGAATACCTACTTCGTACGTGCTCGGAAACAACACAGCCAGGAACGGGCCTTGACCTACGTCAGGCAAATGAATTCGGATCATGGGGACCAGTTTCAGCACTGCATTCGCTATTGCCCAGGAAGGTATGGTTTTGCCGTCTGGCTGTGTTTGCCTGTTACCTGTAGAGCTACCCGTTTGCCATCCATCCAGCTTCCGTGTCACGGTTGGCCCGCAGCCGGACTAATCAGGGAATGGCCATCTTGCAGATCAGCAGCCGACCTCCCGAGCTAGTGTCTCGAGATAACCATTTCGAAGCCCACGAGGCGCTGACCTCAGAGCAGTAGTGGACAGCCTAGAATGTACGAGAGCACGGTTCAGTACTGCGGAAGTGGCTGACCATGCATAGGCTGATGTGCATTCTTTCCCGCTCGTCTCGAGGATTTCGCGTCAGAGCTGGCTAGATGTGCATTTTGACACATGGTTGCTGTACCATGCAGGGCGACGGCAGCATCAGCATCCATGTTAGGCAGTATACTATTGTGCGGGAATAACACTCCAAAACAAGTCATATTCAAATCATTCTAAAAGCATACTATTTACGAATAATTTAGTTTAATGCCCCGCCCAGTGTTGACTGTGCAGAGAGTCTACAAAATCGCGTCGCAATGACCTCCAGGTTAGGAAATTGTCCGAAAGTACCTGTAGGTAATACCTACAGCGACAGCGACAGCCACAGTAGCTGCCATCAAGCACCTTGCGAGAAAGTGTGCCCGCCTCACAGCGTGACAATGCATGCGTTTCTCTGCTCTGCATACGTACGCATCACACTGCAATTCGAGATGTGATTAATTTTTTTGCTCGTGTTAGAGCATAAAAAGCAGAGTCATTATCTGCAGCCACAGAAATTCTAGCCAAGGTTGCCGTCTTTGAGCAATTGGTGACAGCTCTGGATCATCCCATCAGCCACATCGGCAGTGGTTGGTCCCTTGCCAGCCCAGGCCAGGCAGCCCAGCCAGGTTACCAACCATCGCCTTCTTGCCGCTTCCCGCCTCCTCCTCCCCGCTCCTTGACGGCCGGCCTTCTTCTGTTTCAGGCTCTAGGCTTCATCCTCCCCAAAACGTACTACTCCCATCATAAATCATCTCTTTTGTACTTTTTTTCTTTTCCCTGCTTCCCCGTTCGCCGTCTATCCAGCCGACCCAAGATATCCAAAGTCGGGGGTCTACTGTGCAAAAGCGACGCCACCCCCCCCGCTGCAACAAATACGAGCCGACGCCGCCGACGCCGCTTCACGTCTGCTCCGCAGCATTTCAGAGTCCAGACACTGCCTCTCACCCACACACGTACTGCACGCACCTGCAGACGCACGCCATCCAGAAGCCACGAGAGAGTCACGTTTCCTCCGCCTCGCCACCCAGGACGAATCGTTTCCTCGCTGCACCTCGTCTCGCCTTTGGTCGCCTGCGACTAGCATCTCAGCCAACATGTTTGCTGCCCAGCAGTTTACCGACGTGATGGACGGCGGCCGAAAGAGGCAGCGAGACGAGGCTGAGCTGACCAACGGACCTGCTGGCTTCTCTGAACATCGCGCTGTAAGCTACTCGGCGCGCTGCGTGCCGTCCCTCCACGCTCATCATGCTGACAACATCCCCAGAAACGCGTTCAATGCCTCCCTGTACGCACCTCGCCGATGATGACGATGCAGCAGACCATGCCTTCTTCCACGATAATGCCTTCCGGAGTGGTCGAGCCAAACTTCGCTTCAAATTCCAACTATTCGACGTGGCAAAATTCGTGCCTCAGCCACCAGCAAATGACAGCCATGGACTGCGTCGAGATTCAGCCTGCGCTACCGAGCCATTTGCAACCAGACGCTGCAACCGGCCGTATCCCGACGCCTATGCAGCCCAGCTTTGCCGACCAGCTTCGAGGTCAGCAGTGGGCCAACACAAACGCTGCCGCCGGCCGCCGTGGTCTAGTGAACATGGGCCACCATCAAGCCGGTATTACCGACCAACCGTGCATCCAGTGCGATTCATCTTCGAGCCAGGATTGGCAAGCCATGCAGAATAATAGGAGACTACCTTCACCAATCTCGGAATCAGAAGATTGCATGTCGCATTCCCCCGGAAATGCTGCTGCCCTCCAGGCCATGGAGCATCCAAACGCGATGATGGATGTCGAGATCCAGCGACCAGCCGCCTCCTCGGATGACGGAGAAGGCGAACCAGACTCTCCCAGCTCCCACCGAAAAGGTCATACCCGAAGTCGACATACAGTTAATACCTGGACGTGGCAGCCCGGCATGAAACGCAGCTTCAGTATAGGATACAGGTCTGACTGCGACAAGTGCCGAGACAAGGTGCCTGGCCACTTCAATCACATCATTATCTCATAGAACGGGAAGAGCCTCATCGCGGATCCAATCAAGCAGCGGCAAGTCTGGGATAATGCCGTGAGGCCCCATTCATGGTCACAACGACGACAAGGGCTTCGCTGCTTTGCAAAACGGATGCCGTTGATGAACTGAGGTGTGTTCAGCTCTAGCAGAAGGGCTACCGGGGCACCATACTGTCTCCCCCAGAGCTCAGCTTGTCTGCTCGGCTCGGATGAGTACCGAGTGAACACATAACAACCCCCCCCCCGTTGACACGAGTCAACAATTCTCCTTCCAAGGAGGTGTACAATATTGATCATTCTTTGCCCACGAAATGCATTCACGATGTTACTTCGGTGGGATGCGGTGTTTTCTTCCCACGGATCAGCATTTTTACGGATTGGAGCGTTTGCTTTCTTAAACTCTTGTTTTCACGGTATCGTCGCAGCGGAATATTTCTTTTGTTGTATTGGGCTACTGCACTCTTTTTCTGCCATCATTAAGTAGATTCTCGAGTTCGGTTGGTCGACTCGTTTGCATTAATTAGAAAGGCCTCTTTGCTATAGGCAACCAGGGCCGCCCATGCAGAGCGCTCTGCATATCATGCAGTAATTTATTTTTTTAACATTTTTTTCTTCCTTGGAAAAGACTTGCACTATACTATTCTGTGCTTCTGTTTAATGGGCGCCAAATCCGTGAATCATTGACACTGTGCTTCAGTCTTGTACTTTTGTGATAATGCACATATGTTGGGGATGAGAGAGTCATCTATCGTACATACAAAAAAGACTCCATGACGCCGTCTAATGCTCGACCCATCTACAAATTATGATACAGACTTGTCGACATCCATCTTAACAAGCTCTCCTTCCGATACACACATGTCCATCTCTCGCCTTTGAACCCAAAATATACATTGATGCTGATGCTGTGTTTGATTTTCTCCTCTGATCATCGGTGCTCGATGCCCGAAACCCACCTACCAGAGCCACCATCCCTTCTTGGAGGTAGAAGTCTGCTCACCTGAGGCGACCGCGAGGCCTAGCTGGTCCAGGCTGCCGCCCTTGCGCTGGTTCTCCAACTCTCTATCCCACGCGCTTTTGGCCATGGGCTCGGCAGGATCCGCAGGCTGGACCGCAGGCTGAGCCTCCGGCGACTCCTTGCTGGCGGAGCCGCCAAACAGGCCGGAGAAGACGCCGAGCACGCCCTTTCCGGTGGCGCCTGGCGCATTGTCATCGCCCTGGAGTGTGGGCTTGAGGTGCTCCTCAAAGTGCGTACGGTGCTCGGGGGGCGCGATCAGTGGTGGCAGGCGGATGCCCTTTTCCTCGGCCTCGCGGTTGGCCGCCTCGACGAGCGCAATCTGTTCTTCGGTCGCGTCGCCCTTGAGGTACGCGAGGCGCGCGGTGGCGAGCTCGTCCGACTCGAGCTTCTTCTGGGCCTCGGCCCATTCGGCGCGCCGGGCGCGGTTGTACCGCAGCATGTCCCATACCGAGTATATGCTGACGACGCCAGCCACAGCTACAAAGGAGACGTTAGTCTGGGATAGCAAAAACGCCGCTTGCGGGAATTGAGCATACCGGTGAAGACGACAATGCCGCCTACGGTCCATCGGTGGGCCACGTCGAGGAACCGTCGGGACGCATCGATGAAGCGGTCCGTCTGGCTGATCTGGGCCTTTTGCGCGGCCAGGTGCGCGAGTCGTAGCCTCTTGACGCGCTGCTCTGGCGTCTCGCCGGGAACTCTCGAGGGCTTCGGTGTCGTTGCGGCAGCGGCGGAAGGGGAGATCGAGCCAGCCGCCTTTGATGTGGCGTGAGGAATCGTCGAGGTGAATCTCGTGGCGTCCTTGACGGTGCGCGGGCCAATCCTTGACGCCATCGCTTCCGTCGGCGTTTGTGTGGTATTAGATCGGAGGATTAGAGGAAAGACGAAAGCGCTTTGAGTTGCAAATAAGGAATGAGAAGAGTCGAATGCTAGAAGGGCGAATGGTGGTACAGAGAGGTAGCTTGGAAAGATGCTGTCCAAAGATTTTCTGCCGCGAAAATGGGGCGGGCCGGTTCAAAGGAGTTCCAGTGTCATGAGATTTTTTGGGAGTCCCGGTTTGGCGTGGAATTCGCGCGCTATGATTGGCACGGAGTAAGCCCGGCGGGCAACAACGCAGCACTGCAATTTACGACTCGGAGAATCTGTCGAAATACGTTGGAAGCTGGAACCTGTATTGATGCTCTGTGGCGAGTTGATCTGTATCTTTGGCAGCTTTGCCTACGGAGTTATCGGGCCAGTTTTAAGTACCTATCACGCAGAAAAGATCAAAGGGGCACTCCTCTAGCTTGAACGATTTCTGAAGCTATAAGTCCAAGCCAGGATATGGTTCATCGCGAACGAATGGCGCTGAATATGGTGGTACGGTGTGGGCGAACCGAGCGTTGTCTTTGCGGAAGCAAACGGTGATACCTTCAGGTGCAGCTGAACACGACCAAGTACACGCACACTTACTCCAGTTCGTATAAAGATTCGAGTTTAGTATCCTCGACTATCTGGACCGAAGGGCTACGTTTGTCATCTCGATGTTCGTCGCGTCTTCTTCATGGCGTCGCATATAGCGTCGCGCACAATGAAAAGCGGATGATATCAAAAATTACGCCCCCTATGGCCCCGAAGGACAATAGAGCGTGGATCGACACCGCGCTGTGCAATGCAGGCCTTCCACACTGAAGCCCCCAAATCTTGAGCTGGGGAGTTCGGAACAAGGTAAGTATGAAGAAGAAAGGAGGAAAAGAAATTTGAAAAACGAGCCGACGCGAGTGGAATTTATAGCCTTTCCCTCCAAGGAGCGGCTGCCTTGCTGCCTTGCCGCCTTTCAATCCAGGCATCAAGAAGGGCAAACACGAGCTGCTTGCGCCAAACCAAAAACTGGCCTTGTGGGATCCACTATGTTGCTCTCCCCTCTTGTGCCAGCCAAACTGAAAACATGCACGTGACTTCCCACACACTTTGTCGCAATATTTTTTCTTCGCTTGTCTGCCCATTGGAAAGGGCATACCCCACTAGATACGTATCGTTTGTAGGGCACGAAAACCCTTCTAAGAAATTGTCAAGCCTCTAACTCCTACGATTACACCACGCCTCTCGAACAATCGACAACCCGGATCGTTTGATCGTAAGCAGTCAAAATGGTACGAATTCCCGCCCATTGTGCCAATGAGCAATCAATTCACAAGAGAAAATGAGCGCTAACATGACGTTTTTTCCTTTCCACAGGCGATCAAGCACAACCAGAAGATCGTTAAGAACCGTGAGCATAGAGCCTCCTCCCCCGAACCGAAGCCGAAAATAGCGACAATTGCAGCTACCGACGACACGGGACAACCGAGAGAATCAATCGACTGACTGAGGAATTTTGAACAGACTTCCACAAGGACTGGCAGCGTCGCGTACGCACGCACTTCGACCAGGTATGCGATTTTCGTCTCCGCCGACTCTACGCCAGCGCAACTGGTATTCGGCGAAAGCCGGGGGAAATGTGGTTATTGACATGATTTGGAAACTCTAGGCCGGCAAGAAGGCTTCCCGCCGTACTGCTCGTCAGGCCAAGGCCGCCGCCCTGGCTCCCCGCCCCGTCGACAAGCTCCGTCCTATTGTCCGATGCCCTACCATCAAGTACAACCGCAAGGTCCGCACTGGCCGCGGTTTCACCCTTACTGAGCTCAAGGTACGAAATCGACGGCAAATAGGTCACGGCTCGTCCTCTTTTCGCAACATCCCGCTCGACGCCACGTACTCCAAACGACCTGAAGAACATCTGTCCATGACGAATGGAAATTGTTGCACTCGAGCGGGATAATGCGATTGGACGACGAGACGACTTTACGCCGCATGCGTTACTCCAGACGTTACAAATACTAACACTTTCCTCGCAGGAGGCTGGCATTCCCCGTCCCCTCGCTCCCACCATCGGCATCGCCGTCGACCACCGCCGCCAGAACCTCTCCGAGGAGTCCCTGGCCCTCAACGTCGCCCGCCTCAAGGCCTACAAGGAGCGCCTGATCCTGCTGCCGCGCAAGTCCGGCACCGCCGCCAAGAAGGGCGAGACCAAGGCCGCCGAGGTCACCAAGGTCAAGACCGCCGCCTCCATCGCCGCCACCCTGCCCGTCGCCGCCACCGACCTTGCCGTCAAGGAGATCAAGAAGAGTGACATGCCCGCTCCCGTCAAGGGCGGCGCCTACGTCGCCCTGCGCCAAGCCCGTGCGGAGAAGCGCTTCCTTGGTGCCCGTGAGAAGCGCGCAAAGGACAAGGCTGAGGCTGACGGTGCGAAGAAATAAAGCGTTGTCGATCCGGGGAACAGTAGATGAATTAAAAAAAATCAAATGGGATACTGGTGTTTTATCAGGGTTTTTGTGCACTTTGCGTGTCTGAAAGGAAGTGGGCATGGGCATGGGCCAGCTGCATGCATGGCCTGGTTCAGGAGCAGCGTAACTCTAGGTCCAGAGTAAAGATATATTTGCATGATCATTAGCTCTCCCTTTTGTATTCGACGCTGAATGAATCAAGAAATTTACACGACTTGGACTTTTCATATAATCTTTTATATATGCTCTAACGGATCGCAAAATGCGGACGATGATGCCGTACTGCTACAGGTCAAATCAAGGTCAACCACACGGACTCGACTACATTAGTGCTAATAAGGCATGAACATCCAACCTGCCAAATTTATTTTGAAATTGCTGGCATAAAGTGAAAGACACCTGAAATCGGAATTAATAAAGTATACCAGTGGCATCATCCTGGCGTGGGTGATTTGCGCCTCCCGCGGCGTTATAACGGGTTTTCACAGCGGGCAAGAGCCGCCCACAGCGAGCCCCGAATTTTGCAGAGAGATTTTTAGAACCGGCAATTGCTTGATTAAGTATAGCGGCTATAGCAAGGAATAGGGTGACACGGGGGATACGGGGATACGGGGGATACAAGGGATAGAGAGGATAGAGGGAATAGAGGGAATAGAGGGAATAGAGGGATATAGAGGATCAGAGGGGATAGAGGGGATATACCTGGGCCTACATTAGTAGGTACCTATCTTAGTAGGAAGATGCAAAGCCCTTAAGGAAGGTCCTTAGTAGGTAGTATCTGATTAGTTGTATAGAACACTAAGCCTATTTTAGTAGGAATCTCTCTGCTGTTTCTAACAATCACTCTGCAAAATCCAGGGCTCACCTACAGGCAGCTCCACGCCTTCGCCCTCCCAGCTCAATCGTGAGGAGGGGCTAGCTTCAGTCAGTAACCATGACGCCGCAAGAGATTGCAGACTTGCTACAGCGCGAGGGCCGCGGAGATTTGTCTGATGATGATACTCTCATACCGGTATCTGTTGTCCAGCGTCGCACCGAACTGTTAGCCGATGTGCTCAAAACTTGCAACGAACTGCGAACCGAGGACCGAACTCAGCTTGAGGTGGTGGCTGAGAAGCTCGGCGACGGTAGTCGAGATGGTTCGTGTTCTATTTAAGGACTCCTCGAGAGTATCATGGGGCTAATTCTGTTGTTTAGAGGCTTGGCGTTTGCCATACGGCGACTCAGGCATTTTGTCCTTCTTTCTTGAAGAGCTAGCCAAGGACGCCATCACCAACAAGCTCAAAATTCATTCTCTGCGAATTGTCGGAAATTCATGCGCAGACAATAACAAGAACCGAGCCCTCCTGGTGGAGAATAAACGCCTGGAGGCGGTTGTCCGCCACCTCAGTGACCAGACTGTCGTTCAGTTCACCATTCCGGTACTATACAACGTCATGGTCGACTACGGTATGCGCTGTATCATCACTATCATCGCTATTATCACTGTCTTCACTATCGTCGCTATTATTGCTATCATCGCTGTCATTGCTTTCATCGCTATAATCGCTGTTATCACTGTCATCGCGAGACCTATGATGCTAACAAAAGCCTGCACAGAACCCGCCCAGGCTCTTGCCACGGAGCTCAAGATCAGCATAGCCATGATCAAGCTCCTCTCCTCGCCCGACCTGCCACAGTTCACGAGCACGGTGCCTTACTTTTGCCGAATCCTCGCGCTGCTTGTCAACAAAGACGCCGAGACTGCCGTTGCCGCCGACACCACTGTCGGTGTGCTCCTCTCTGTCGCCCTCAATACCTCCTGCAAGGACGACGTGGAGGAGTTTGCCTCTCTCGGCTCTGTCGCCGTCGCCTACCTCGCGGCCGAGAGGTTCCAGAAGCTCGCCATCGACTGCAACCAGATCGATCTCTTTCTAGAGGCCTTCCATCACGCCCATGTCGGCTTTGATGTATCCAGAATCGGTGACCCCGACATTGCGACTGCTCTGAAGGAGCTCCGCCTCTCCATGCTCAACATGGTTGCCGAGCTCACTGCGCAGGACGCTTTCCCCGTGATGTATCCGGCGACTTCGATGACCGCGTGCACAGCCCTCGCATGGCTCAGCACCGGCAACGCGCAGCTACAGACGGCCGCGTGCCTAGCGCTGGGCAACATATCCCGCTCTGACGCCGCGGCGACGGCGCTAGTCGAGAAGCTTGCGCTCCAAGACCCCCTCGTCGCTATCCTTGCCGATCCGGCCGTGTCCGACATTCAGCTGCTGCACGCGACGCTTTGTCTCCTCAAGAATCTTGCCATTCCGGCGCAGAACAAGCCCGCACTGCGTCCTCTGCTCGCTCCGGCTTGCTTGCCGCGCATCTATGGCCTAGACGCCGCACCACAAGTACAGTACGCCGCCGCCTCGCTGACACGGCTGCTATTATCCAACTCTCCAGACAATGTGTCGCAGTTTTGTAGTGACTACAGACAAGCCGCCGCTATTGCTGACGGTAATTCTGACGCAATAGAAAAGAGGGACAGCGTAAGTAGCTTGCTTTCGCTCTTTGGCCGCACCGATACGGAGCCCACCAAGATTGAGGCCGCCCGGGCCGTCTCCGTTATGTGCCGTGTCCTGCACTCCAACGCCGCCGCGGAGCTGCTTCCCGGTGACGAGGCGGTATCTGACAGCGATAGTAGGGCCGATTTTTACTCTCATCATGATGTCGGCAAGCCACTGGCCTTTCTTGTCACTCAGCAGAAGTGGCGCGTCTTACGCTCCGAGGCGTGGTTCGTGCTTGCGCTCATGTCGCGCTCCGGCGATGGGTCTAGCGTTATTGCTGCGATACTGCAGCAGGAGGCGGTTGCCTCACAGCTTACTGAGGCCATCACGGGCCGTACGATGAACACGCTCGTCACAGAAGTGGTGGAGGGCACGGACGCCTTGTCGATCGCCGAGGGACTCAACTTGCAGCCGCAGCGTGTTGACTTGAAGGAAAAGGATCGCGACGCGGCCGTGGAACGTGAGAATGCACTCGTCATGTGCACCGAGCTCTTGAGGAACTGGAGTGACGACTTTAAGCCACTCAGCCGTGGGTTCTTGGAGGGTTTGCTCAAGGAAGGCGCTGAGCTGGTAGTGGCACTTAGAAGCGAAGAGTCGAGTACAGCATAATCTAGGTACCCAGGTAGTACCTGGTAAAAGACTAGTTAGATACTGTGTTAACCTAATTTTCAACCACAAGCGCCCAAATTGTCGCCCTATTCGCGACTACCTAGGGCTGTCGTACCTACCTGTAAAGCCGTTGCTGTTATTGTCGCTATCATCACTGTCATTGCTATCATCGCTACTACTGTATTGCTATTATCGCTATCTTCGCTCTTCTTATTACTACTATTATCGCTCTTTTTGCTCTTATTATCGTTATTATCGCTATTATTATTATTATTATTATTATTATTATTATCATCATCATCATCATCATCATCATCATCATATTTTTATTATCGCTACTACTTTATACTTGTGTTTAATACAGGTACGCAGATGCTTGACAGCTTCTTCTTCAACCATGACTAAGCACCATTTTGGCCTAGCGCAGGTCCGGTCCTGGGCGAGGAAAATCTAGCGCCTCCGAAATCTCGCGACTTTGCTCTCCTTTGCGTCTTGTTTCTTTCCCCGACTTCAAGGCCGCCACTCACTTGCCCTCAGCAGACAACGCAGAAGCGCGTTGTTGTCTTGCGGGAGAGAGCTATCCCTACCTCCTTCTATTGTATCGTATCCCCCACACCGTCTCCTCAGCGATTGAATTCGTCTGATTCAAAATGGTATGGAAGCCACCCGCAGCCCTGCCCTGCCGGCATCACTGCGCAAAGCCCATGCGCTCGCGCACAGCTTGCCCGGCCTTGCCTGACGACCTCCCTATCGCTTCATGCCAAAAAATCTCTATCTAACCGGTTTTTTACCTCAGGCGCACCGCTTCGTCTTCACAGCCTTCGTCACAGGCTCGCGCATCCTCGGCCGCTCCTTCGTCGCCGCGTATAAGCAAGCTCAGGCCGCCTCCAAGTACCAGCGCGCGCAAGCCAAGGCCGGCGGTGGCTCCTCGGCCAGCGCCTCCCTCTCGGGCGGCATGACCCTCGACGAGGCCTGCAAGGTGCTCAACGTCAAGCCACCAGCCGGCGGGCACGCCAACATCGAGGAGGTGCTCGAGCGTTACAAGCGACTCTTCGACGCAAACGAGCCACAAAATGGCGGCAGCTTCTACCTCCAGAGCAAGATTGTGCGCGCCAAGGAGCGCTTTGAGCGTGAGCTCGGCCCTATGCGCGAGAAAATTGAACAAGAGGCCGAAGCTAAGGAGGGCTGGAAACCCAAGGTCTACAAGGACCGGTAGGGGTAAACGACGCTCCTAGCGTTCTGCCGGGCTGACGGCCGCGAACACCGAAAGCTCGTGAAAACGATGCGCACGCGCACTTTAACGATGCTACTCTTCGAGAACGATTAGCTCAAGGTGACAAAGAGCACGCGAAATAATATCTAGCAACGAAAAAAAGTTGCTGCGAAAAGGAGAGGAGAAGGAGAAGTCTCCTTTGTATACATGTACATCTTCACTCGATTGCGGCATGGCACGGCGTTTTATGGGCGGAAAATATACAATTTAGAGAAGCAAGAAGCCACCAAGGGGCTGACGACAGCCTCTGGGGCTGAAGCAAAAACTGGTACATTTGCCCAGGATCTTGTCACTAAAGCGTGCTCGATCCTGCTACGAATTACCATCTGTATTATTTCATCAACAATATACCATCTTCATAAACCGATGCATTTTCAAGTGTCCGCTATAATCTACTCTTTTCTTCGTACAAGACCCTTCCAGTAATCGAAACTGTTCTCGTCGCTCTGGAGTGACCATATGCGGCCTGTCCCTCGGCCGTCCCTGTCCGTCT
Organism: Cordyceps cateniannulata; assembly: GCA_028828415.1. Taxonomy (NCBI): domain Eukaryota; kingdom Fungi; phylum Ascomycota; class Sordariomycetes; order Hypocreales; family Cordycipitaceae; genus Cordyceps; species Cordyceps cateniannulata. The sequence continues at coordinate 1,966,366 of JAPHMX010000008.1, forward strand.
CCTCGACGCGGAGCATGCCCCAGTCGCGCGTGATGCCGAGGACCCTCGCGTGCGTGCCCGCCTCAGCCTCCAGTGTGATCTCCTGGCCCGTGTGTAGCCAGTGGTTGTAGTACCGCGACTCAAGGTTCTTGGAGAAGCCCTCGCGGCGAAACTGCGTATACGCGGCCTCGGTGTGCGCTAGGATGCGCGCGAGCAGCGTCTCGAGGTGCAGCGGCGCGGCGCCCTCGCCGAGCATGTCCGAGATGGACGTCGTGGGGCGCGGGTTCACGGCGTTGATGCCGATGCCCAGGATGATCTGGTAGCTGCCGTCGTAGTAGCCGCACTGGGAGAGGATGCCGCCAATCTTGATGTATGACTTTTCCGACGCCGGCTTACTCGGGTCCAGCGCATCTTGGAAAGCGGTTAGTCAGAGCCATAGATAGAAACACGTCCGTGAAGCAAAGGCAAAAAAAACGTACAAATGTCATTGGGCCATTTGAGCTTGACCTGGAGATTCTCGTAGCCGCGGCCATATGACTGGATCGCTTCAACGACGGCAATGGCGGCAATGTACTGGACAAAGACGACGGGCCGGGACGCGGCGAGGTTGGCGGGATGGTTGATGATGACGGAGAAGAGTAGAGAGCCGGGCGGCGCGAGCCAGACATTGGTTCCGCGGCCGCGGCCAGCAAGCTGCGTGGATGCGGTAAAGGTAAAGCCCGACGGCAGTTTCGCGATGAGCTTGGGATTCCTGTCGGTGTAACTATTAGCATCTCAACAACCTGCAATGAAAAAAAGCCGCCGTGACGTACTTTTCTAGAAGGACATTGGTACTCGTAACTACATCACCGTAAAGTAAGGTATTGCCCCATACTCTGGCATCATTCTCGATGGACTGGATCTGCTGTAAGCCGGAGAAGAAGAGCTTGTGGTTGAAGCGTGGTGTGAGCTTCTCGTCTGGCAACTGCTGCTCGTGGGCCACAATATCCTTCGTGACGCCCTTGTAGTTGGGCACACCGTGCGCGTCGAGCTCCGGCGCGGTAGCGGCGGCAGAATCCGGCAGAGCCTCTCTTAAATCTTTGAGGTTCCAGGGGCCCTCCTGGCTGCGGATCCGGAACGTATCAGCCTCGCCCCGGAGGAGGTCTTGCCCGTGCTCCCTGTCAACGACGTCTCGCCAGGCATACAGGAGCTCACTGACCGTGCCGCTGTCCGCGGCGGACAGGTGGAGGCTGGTGAGTACCGGCGGCGCAGCGCCGTGGCCGTTGACCTCAAGGCCGAGGCGCTCGAGACACAGCGCCAGGAAGCTGGACCGCGTGCGCTCGTCGCGCGAGAGGCTCGCGATGAGGTCGTCGTAGCCGGGGACGTCGGGCTGGCGGTGGAGGTTCTCGGCGGCGAATCTGCGTCGCGAGGTTCGTGTCAGTCATGGCGATCCCACTGCTCGCCTATCTCTAAGGAAAAGGGGAACGCTTACTCTGGGTGGGTGCCGCAGAGGATCACCTTGCCTTCGCCGACGCTGCATTGGACGATGGCGGCTCGACCGCCATCCACGTCCAGCTCGTCACAGTACGACGCCAACACCTGTACCTTTTTGCCTCCCAGCTGATCCGCGCCCACGAAGATGCCGCCCCCGTTGTAGTAACAGGTCATCTCAGTCGGCAGCTTGTCCCGCGCCACGTCGTCCGCGAGGCGCAGCCGGGCCGCGCGAGCTCCTCGCTCGCTCGCATACTCGAAGCCCTTGAAGGCGCCGCCGCGGCAGGTGCCCGGAAAGAAGGCCAGCTCACGGCTGCCGACGACCTCCATGGGTGGGTTGCCAACCTCGAATTCACAGCGGCGGGACGCGTAGTAGCCGCCAGCGCAGAGGCCGAGGTAGGCGCCGCCGCGGCGGACAAAGTCGGCAATGCGCCGGTTGCCCTCACCGTTGAGCACGCGGCAGTAGCCGAGGTCGCCGCCGCCAGGGATGACGAGCAGTGCACATGTTGGCGGCCACGGCTCCCGCAGGAGCACGCCCTCGCCGACGGGGATGACGGCGTAGTTGGGCGAGAGCAGCCGCCGGAGGGAGCACATGGCATGGCGGACCGACTCGCTAGTGGTGCCAGTGCCTGAAGAAAGGGCGAAATCGAGTCAGATATGGAGAGCAAATTTGAGAAGGTTTTTGTGATAGAAGAAGGAGAAATACCTGTATAGACGAGGATGTTGAGCCGTTGTGGCGCCATCATGGCAGACTCGTAAAGTGGTCTGGACAAGATGGGTCGCCAACAGTTCTAGATGAGTCGGGAGATTTTCCACCTTGCAACCCTTGGGAAGCAACGACGGAAAACAATGGGATCGTCGCAATCAGCGCAGGGAGATAATAAAAAGGCGGAGGACGACAAGGTGCAGCAGCCCGATACTACGGCCCAGACAGGAGACGATGATGAACCGGATGAGTGGTGAGTGTTTGTATGGGCGAGATGTTGAGACGTCGGCAAAAAGTGCTGCTCGTGGAAGCCCGCTGGTCATCAATCAAGTCTATCCGATGCTAACCTTGGGTGGCTACCGAGCAACAGGGACAAGCGGATTTTCAGTACAGGATGCTCTGGTGAGTTTTTTTTTTTTGGAGTTTTGAATTGGGGTTTCTTTATCCTTCAATTTTCTAGCATGTCAATACCGACCTGGCTTTATACTCTTTGGTTCTCATCACCTCATTCCGTGAGCCGCTGTAAGCTGACTTGATCTTCTCTCGCAGAGGAGAATGCCAAGATGACGGACTGCTACTTCGAGAAAAAAGACTGGCGAGCGTGTACTTCCGAAGTAAGTCTGAATTAACCCGCCATTTTTTGTTGCTTTTTTGGCCAATTTTCAAGAGTTTTCTTGTACAATGTGGCTTCCTCGACTTCTATGCTAATCCTCACCAGATGCAGCAGTTCAAGGAGTGCTGGAAGCGTCATGGAAACGACGAGCGAACATCCACCAAAGACGCATAATCTTGTCGCTCATATACTAATGGACTGTATATTATTTCATCACACCTCTCTGTATCTATAGAAATACCCAATTCAAACATCCATTCTACTCGCGTCAGACTCGACCCGAATTGTGGGTCCCATTTGTGATAGGGTCGCGAAAAAGCTGTTGGACCATTCTGGCCTGCACCCTCCGTCTCTGCATCATCCAACTCTCTTGGGCATTAATACACTCGACGACTGTTTAGTCCATACATTATGAACGCCCCTTGCAGAGCCCTATCGCAAGGGCAGCGGCAATTGTGCTGTTCAAGCCGCCTCGCCTCCCGCAGCTTCAGTAGCACTTCACGGTGCTGGTCGACCTCTGCATCCTCACCGTCAGCAGCTTCCTCGTCCTCTCCCAAAACAGAGACATTCTCGCCGAAAACCGCCACAGCCTCAGACGCTGCCACGAAGCCCGCGTCCACGAAGACCGCGCCACCGTCCCGACCAGCAGCCACCAAGCCCTTCTCCAAGCCCTTTTCCACATCCAGCAGCAAAGCCGCCGCCACCGCCATCCCCAGCGACCTCTTCTACAAGCCGACGACGATTGCGAACGCGGAAGCGAACGGCGACAGCACCGCCGCCATCCCGGCGGTGGACTGGTCCACGAACTTTTATGGCATCGCGAGCCGACCGGCCACGCGCGCGCAGTTCGAAGCCCTCATGCGGCCGCTCGACGTCGACGACATCGAGGTCAAGCCCGACGGCATCATCTACCTCCCCGAGATCCGCTACCGACGGCGCCTCAACGAGGCGTTTGGCCCGATGGGCTGGGGTCTGATTCCCAAGGGCGACGCCGTCGTCGGCGACTCCATCGTCACGCGCGAGTACGCCCTGATTGTAGACGGAAGGTAAGAAGAACAACAATCCCAAGCCCACCTTATCGGTGGGCAGCAGACAAGGAATCCGAATGCAGGGAAAAAAACTTCAACTAACTGTGTCCCGCGAACAGGTTCGTCTCCCAGGCGCAGGGCGAAAACTCATACTTTGGCGCCGACCAGCTCCCCTCCGCTGTCGAGGGCTGCAAGTCCAACGCGCTCATGCGCTGTTGCAAGGATCTGGGAATCGCATCGGAGCTTTGGGACCCCAGCTTCATCCGCTGGTTCAAGAAGAATCGCATGGAGGAGGTCTGGGTCGAGCACGCCACCACCAAGAAGAAGCGCACCCTCTGGTACCGCAAGGGCGCCGTCGAGGTTGCCTACCCTTACCGCCAGGCGAAATAGAGAAGATGATTAGATATCTTCCAATAACATGTGCGGGCAAGTTGTCGGACGTGTGTATTTTATTCTCGGCGGTGGGGCATGATAGACGAAATACCCTCGATACCTACTTATTGAGGTACCCTGTACATTAGAAGCTTTCTACCAGGTTTGCATGAAGCCGCCACTACCTTGAGTCCTTCTCATTAGCCAAAATCCGACATTCTCAAAGCAAAAGAAATATTGCATAACGCCTGTGCGTATCACTGCATCACTGTATATCTACATCCAAGCGATTCAAGAAAAGTATGTAAGCCCGTGCGGTCCAGCAACGCCGTCTACGGTCCAACGCCGGTCCTCCCAAGGAAAGGTCTCGTCCTGATTGTTACAGCACGAGTCGCAAGCCTAATGCTCCCGTCCGGTGGTAGAGCCATGGTCCTCATTGTGCCCTTCGCCGCCTCCCCATCCCCACGGCATCCAAGAGCCGCCGCCCGACACATTGCGCCTGCGCATGGTCAGTTCGTCCTCGGCGCCGCTATCTGCATCAATCTTTTCAAAGTCACCCTCGCTACGGCTCTTGCTGAGAGCACTTAGCATGCTAAGCCCGCTCGGCGATCGAGGAGTAGCTTCAGCGTCCGCCGGGCCGTCAAAGGCGCCAGGCGTGGCTGGCTTTGGCGTTTCGTTTTGAAGTTGTTGCGCCTCACGGTCAAGAGCAGCCAAAAGGTAGCTGAGTCGCTCCTTCTGGGTAGAAATGAAGCTCATCTTCTCGCCAGAGTCACGTAGGTGCTCCGGGATGAGTTGGCCAGACGCAGTCATGTCAGCGCCAGGAGCGCTCCTAGCGGCTCCAGCGCCTCTAGCGGCCGCCACTGCACTGGACAAGAGGCTATAGAAGTCGCCAGCTCCCTGCACACCAGGAGTGGCCCATTTGGCGGAAGGGATGCTAAACCTCGAGAGAAGCGCCTGGGTATAGCCTTGGGCGCCGACGTTTTCGGGGATCGGCGCAGGCGGCTCAGTCGGAGGCATGCCAAGCAAGTTCTCTCTACCATAGTTGATGGCCTGACGAAGGTATGAAAGCCCCGTTGACTTGAGCCGCTCGTGGGAGCTCGCGATGAACTCGTCGATCTGAGACTCGTTGTCTCGTAGAAATGGGTGGACGTACTGCTCGTATAGAATACGGGCGCCTTGGGTTTGTGGCAAGATGAGGTAGAGGAGAAACAACAAACGAAAGTATCCATAAAAGGGTATCCTGGCGCAAGAGAAGGAGCTATTAGTGTTTGAATGCGACGGCTGGACAAGGGTATATAACGAACCAAGTAACAATGAATGATACCCAAGATTCGGCCAAGAGGCAGATGCTAAACACAACCCAGTACATGAGCCATGGTGTTAGCTGCGCCGGGTCGGACGTCTTGACAGCCTTGTAGGAAGCGAATATCGGGAAGAGGACGGATACCACCGAGCTGCCAAGTCACAAAGCATATTGTCAGAGGTGGTGTTGCTGAGATGGGGAGCGCCCGCAACCCAACGCGGGGCAAACAGAGGAGAGGCTCACCATAGCAGCATAGCAGGTAGGTCAAACATGGTGGTCGGAAACGTGTAGTTTGCGCAGAGGTAGAATAGTGATATGAGAGTGGAATATTTGAAGTATTTTCCGCGTCGAGAAGGGAGGGAGGCGAAACAAAGTGTTGCGACGTAGGAAGGTTCGTGGTGATGGTGGTGGCTCTATCCGGAGGGCGATTTGGGCAGCTGACTTCCTGATAAGACTCCAGGCGGAGGGCAGTTGGGCTGTAGGGAGAATAAATATTGAAGAGAACAGGCCAGCTAACCGCTCATAACGGAGGAGGGGTTGATGACACGACAGCAGAAGTAGAGGCCAGGTTGAAAGTATGTCGCGAGGAAGTCGTTTGGAGAGATGGAGGGAAGTGGAGGAGGGGAATCGAGTGTTCCGTCGGCGGCCGCAGGTGATGATGCACAGCAGCACAGGAGAGCCTCGAGGTCCGAAAAGGGAAAGCAAATGAATGCCTGGACACACGATACTGGCAATGTGTTAGTACCTTAGTACCTTAGGTACTAAGGTACAAGTGTCCTGGGTGGCTTGCATTTAGGGGACGTTGGGGGCCTGAGGAGCTGGGTTTAGGGGTCTATAGCGCCTGTTGCGCACATCCACGGGGGCACATCCACGGGGGCACATCTACGGGGGGTTACCTTCTGTGAAGGCTGACCACTGATCCTGGCCAACAGCAGCTCGCCGCCTTTGGCTTGGCCCAAAGCTACTTATCCTCCTCCTACGTCATCAACCACGCGTGACCTTCTTCCTATCATTTGTTACGAGTGAAACTTTTGGCCCGGTGAGACTGACTGGCCGTGCCTCGTTATCGCATGAAATTATCAGCCTGCTCTTCGAGCACCACCCTCGCCTCGGACGCCGACGGCCGACTCTCGGTTTCGGCCGGCCTGCTAGGTAGCGGACAAAACATCGACTGCAAACGACATCCACAAATGGGCTGGCTGGAAGACGTATCTTGATACCAGCCATTTGCAGACAAGACGCTCTACCTTTGATTCAACGTTTCATTTATTTAAGCTAGCTTCGCCCTCGCGGCTGCCTGAAGGGGCCACGCCCAGGCTCCAGAACCCCACGACTCCTTGACACGAGGGTCCATGCGAAAATCGCTGCCTACAAGACACAGGACCCCATCCCGATCGTAAATCGGGGAGTCTGTGCCACCCGTTGACCAGTGGTTCGGGAGAGTTTCTTCGTGCTACCTGCCTGGTTACAGAGGAACGGTTCTCAGGGCTATCTCCCTTGAGCCGCCGCCGACCTGATACTCATGGCCAGAGTTCCTTTGCAATGTCCTGCACCAGCTTGAGCTTCGCAAACATCTTTGCCTCCGTCATGCCGTCCGCTCCGACCGCCACGCTGGCGAACCCACACTGCGGGCTGATGCCGATGCTGTCCATGGCCTCATCCACGCTGATGGCCTGCCCAGCTGCCACGATGCGCGCCGCTTCCACTACGCGCTGTTTGACCTCGCCCGCGTCCTCGAGCGCTGGGTCCTTGGTCGTCACCACTCCCAACACCACGTTCTTGCCCCGCGGCAGGTGGCGCAGCGGCTCGAAGCCGCCCGAGCGCGCGTCGTCGTACTCGAGGAAGAAGGTGTCGTAGTTGAGCGTCTTGAAGAAGCGCTCCGCAATGCGCTCGTAAGAGCCCTGGCTAAAGTGCATCGACTTGGCAAAGTTGCCCCGGCAGATGTGTAGGCCGACGTGCATATCCGCCGGGCGCTTCGCGATACAGTCGTTGTGTGCCTGCAGGTACTGCGCGAAGAGCGCCTCCGGGTCCTCGCCCTCTGCCTTGAGCGCGCTGAGCATCTCGTCGGAGCAAAAGTACGCAAGCGTCGGGTCGTCAATCTGCAAGTTGCGCAGGCCCTCATCGTACAGAGCCTGAATCTCCTGCTGGTACGCCACGGCCAGGTCGGCAAAGAAATCGGCGTCGCTGCTGTAGGCGTCCGGACTGTAGCACTTGCCCTTGGCCAGGCGCAGGTGAAAGTAGCAGGGCGGCGGCATTGTAAACTTGCACTCACTCCTTTTCTCCCTCGGCAGGGTGTCGCGCAGCATCTTCCAGCTATCCATGTACGGGCTCTTCAGTCGCCGAATCTTGCCGTTGCAGACCGCTGCCATCGGGTACTGCTTGCCCGCCTTCTGCAAGGCCACAATCGGGGGTGCCGATACGCGGGCGAGCTCCCACGGCACCGGGCTCACCTCCTTGAAGCCAGCCAACTTCTCAAAGAAGCCTGAGAAGTAGTACTTGCGGTCGAATTCGCCCGACGAAATGGCACGCACGCCATGTGCCAGCTGCTTCTGAACAATATCCGTTATGGCTGCTGCTTGAACGACTTGTAGGTCTGCGCCGGAGATTCTTCCGGTGTCGGCTTTCTCCTGCGCCTCCGATAGTGAGGCTGGTCGAATCAAAGACCCGATGTGATCCGCGTGAAATGGAAGCTTCTTGTTCATCATTTTGCCTGACTTGGAGAATAAGACGAGAGGAGAACGACATGAGTACAGAGCTCACGGGACGGGATCAATCAAATACTGCCATTCGCGAAGATCTGCTTTGACATACCCCGCATGATCTGCAAGTACCCTCTTTCATCTCCAGAGCTGTTCTGATTGCAGTATTCCATGCTCAATTCCGCGTGGAACCTGTCTGGCACCATTCGTGCTCGTGTAAGTGGCTGAACTTAGTACTCAAAGCCAGTATTTAAGCCAGTATTTACGTCACTATTTACGCCAGCTTCAACGCTTCAGCTAATACTAATCGTGGACTGGTTTTCTTTTGCTCGCCAACCAACATGGCTTTTTGTCGTCGCCTTGGGAAACAGCCACGTCAGGTATATCACCAACCCCGCTCACGTCGGCAGTTCAAAAGCCAACTGCCGCTCCGAACATCCGTACGTCGCCGTTGGCGCTGTGGAGAAGTATTCCCGGCGGTACCCCGCTGGATGATCAATGTCCGTTACGAATATACATAAACTAAAAACATGCATATCTGTGGGAACCCTGCCCAAAAAGTAAGCAGCTTTGATGTGTGACTTCACACCAGCGCTGTCCACAAGCCGTGTTGCAACAAGACGGTCGCCCGAGGTGTACAATTTGAGGGTAAAATCCAGGCGCAAGGGCAGCCGAAAGATATGATAAATTTAACCCATTCACACTGTTGCAAGTACAAGACAGCTGCATTGCTAGAGAATTGTGAGTACAGAGGTTGTTGGCCAAGTACGGGGTGAAATAGAAGATTCTTTGCCTCTCGTAACCAAATGGACGGACTTTTTTTTTTGTAATCGCTTGTCCAGGCCGAGTTGGCATCTATCGTTCTATTGGCATTATCTATGCAGCAATTTTAGAGGTTGGATCTATAGATCAGACCAAGTTCTACTTGATGCAGCGAGGCATCCTGAGTATAGATTAACAGGCGAGTCGACGCGACCAGCATCTGACCAGTGTGCATGTATTCCATGTTTGCTTACAAAATTACATCTACGCGTAATCATTTACTAAGTACTTGGAAAATTCCGCCTTAGATTACTACACGAGCAAGAGGGCTGAAGGCCCACCGAGCTACCAAAGGTATCGCGACCTGGAATGCAGGCTTCATACGCGTGATTCATTAACACATTTATCGAACAACCTTGAGACCGATCCTAGCTTCCTATTGGACGCGGGCTTTTCTTCACTTTGACATGTTTTTTTTTTCTCCTGGGAGACTTGCTAGCGGACACTGATATTTCCGTAAATACCTAGGCCTGGCAGATAGTACGGCTTGGGCCGAATCACCCCAATGTCTCGTCTGTAATTCTGCTCGAGGTATCGGGCATGCCCCAATCTCTGTCGTCAGTCGATTGATAGATCAGTTCTGGCGAAAATGGGCCCCTCCAGACTGGCGGCCAGCCTGCTATCGTGTGAAGGGAGGATTGACAGGTCATCCCTGCGAACTTGGTCGTGAGCCCACCGTATAACATTGTAGTCTCCTAGAAGCCGTTGTGGTGATGAGAGCTCTCGCTGTAGTTTATACTCTATTTGCGACGATGGCGTATTGTGGCTGTTCAATCTCAAAATTTATGAGCCGCGTTACTTGCTCTATTGTTACTCGCGACGCGTTCAAGACTCCATGACGATATCACAAGTTTTACCATGAGACATGTTTTGCTGTAATCTAATTTACGTGGTATAAGTGGGGATATATGTGCTCCTACTTCGCAAATCTCTACATGGAAGAGTATAAGTCGTGCGATGGATATACATCGTCTTTGTAGTTTCCTATCTCAAGTATTCCAGAAAAAAAGAATACCACGACCCAAGCTATCAGCATCTGTGCCACTACACAGACAGGCAATCCTAGATTCATAGAGATCAAAATAATCCTATATATACGAAGAGCTTATACCAATTTACAAAATATTATTTTTCCCACGGACTTGTGGCAAAAGGACGCGCGCAAAAGCGCACAAAATTTCGAGTAGCACCTACCCTGTAGCAAAACAGTGTAAGAACGCGACCGCGACGATGTCCACAGCGTGTCTCGGCTTCCCTTCCCCACAGGCTGGCGACTTATTATGCCCGGAGGACGGTGAGAAGTCATGGACATTTAGGAGAAGATGCACGGGCTTCTTGAAAGGAGTCATGTTATGCATCTACTTGAATCAGGACTTGTGATTATGCCAAGGCCTTGTACTTCTTGATCGATGTCAGCGTGGCGACCAGAGATGAGGAGGTAGGCTCACCTCTGGCGCATATACAAGCTTAAACTGTTACTGTATATAGATCCCGATCAGACGAAACTTAAAGTGGGGGGCAATGCGGCGGGAGATTACTTACAAGGCGCGTCAAGTTAGATTGCGGACCCTCGGGCAGACCTTCAAACAGAAGAACTTTGACCTCTGAGCAAGGCATTGGGAACGCGCCTGGTCAATGTACATCCAGTAGCAAGCGCTAGCATGGCATTTTTTTTTTTGAGAGATTGAACTCATCGCCCCCCTCTGTTTCCTAGCGTGTAGAAGACTTGAGATGAAGCATAAACAGAAAGGATCGCCATGTCAGCCAAAGCCGACAGCATTGCACAAATGTACGGAGAGCGTCATTTATCCAGAGGCAATGTCACATTCAGCATACCTCTTCACGATCTAGAGTTTGGCCGAGAGCACGTCGCGTCTTTGACCGTCGATCAGCGCTGCGCTTGCTGGAATCCTCCCTTCGTACGAAGTGGACGGAGCCATCCCGACTGTCTTACCATACACCAACCACATCTACGCACTCAAAACCGACAAACCGAATTGAAGAAGAAGGACTAGCTCGCGGGTCTTATCCAAGACACAACATGCGCTGACACGCGCCACCACCCGCAAAGCCAGCATTCTTCAGCATCGGCCCATGAGCAACTTGGTCGGGCAGTCGGTCTGGTGCCAGCATTCTTTCCTTGAGAATGCTGCGTTTGCCAGAGAAATCAGCAGAATGGGAAGCGATACATCAGTACTATCAGTACTAGCGCGTCACGGACTGCATGTCCAAGCCAGTTATAAATAACAGCCGCTCATCTGCCATGGGAATACCCTCTCCTCCTCTTCATCACTTCCCGCATTCGCGATTACATTCATTTTCTGCTAGGCTGAGCGCCCTTGTCATTCATTTCTAACCCCCAGCAGCACCTCTTGAAACTCCTGCCAAGATGCAGATGTCCATTCTCCTCGCCCTTGGCGCGGGCAAGGCCGTCATGGCCGCCCAGATGTTCCAGAACGGTACAGGCAATGCCACCTCTTCCATGACCATGCCCCAGACGGTTGGCGAGTTCGACCTCGTCGGCTGCGCCGGTGACAAGTCCGACTTTTCCAACTACAAGATGGTTGCCCAGTCTGAGCACATGTCCCTGAACCTTTGCGCCGCCAGCTGCGACTCCAAGTACTTTGCTACCCACGATGAGTGAGTCCACCTTGTTCCCAACGACACCATACGGCCATCGCTCTGACCATTCCCCGTAGCGAGTGCCATTGCGGTGATGACGTCGCCGGCGACATGACCAAGAGCACCCCCGACAGCTGTGCCATCCCCTGCCCCGGAAACGGCCAAGAGGCTTGCGGTGGTGCCGGCACCGGTCTCGCCCGCCGCGGTGCTGGCAAGCTCTGCACCGTCTATGTCCGCCGTGACAAGCCCGAGCCCAAGACCAAGCTCGAGTACCACATCCACACCATCACTGCCTGCCCCCCTACCGTCGTGGACTGCCCTGCTGCTCCCCGCGTCACCACCCAGACCAAGACCATCACCGCCGAGGTCTGCCCCGAGCCCGAGTGGCACAAGAAGAAGATTGTCTGCTACGGCCCCAACTGCGCACCCGAGTGGCCTTGCCACGGCGATGACTGCAAGCGGGAGCGCGTTATCTGCAAGGACGAGAAGTGCTGGACCGAGGATTGCCCCAAGGGTGAGGACTGGAGCAAGCTCGTCATTGTCAAGAGCAACGACGACTGCCACTTTGCTCCGGCTTGCCACGACGATGACTGCAACAAGAAGATTGTATGCTACGACGGCAAGTGCGTGACGGAGAAGTGCAATGGCGATGAGTGCTCCAAGAACCTCGTCTGCAACGGCGATGACTGCCACTACGCCAAGTGTGACAACAACGAGTGCCACCAGAAGTTCGTCTGCAAGGGCGAGAATGATTGCAAGGTTGAGGCTGTCTGCAACGACGACCACTGCCCCAAGCCTTCTCCTCCCAAGTCCGTCGGTTCCACCTCTACTTCTGCCCCCGGAGGTAACTCGGGCCAGAATGTTTATCCGGGCCAGAACGGTGGTAACCCTGGTCAGAACGGCTACCCGGGTCAGAACGGTAACAACAGTGGTAGCAACAGTGGCAATAACAAGGGTGATAATGGCAAGTGGCAGATGAACGGCGACAACAGCTGCCAACCTCCCAACTGCAAGCCCGCTCCCGGTGGCACTGCCAGCGGCACCGGCTTCCCCCGTCCTACTCTTCCTCCTCCCATGGTCGGCGGCGCTGAGCGTAACGGCATCACCGTCTTTGGTGTCCTTGCTGGTCTTGCTCTCCTTCTGTAAACGAGCCTGTGTCTCGATGCTCTGTTTATTCTTTGGCGCAATGGGCTTTTGATCCGACCGGACCGTTTTGGGCAGGCGGAAGGTGTTTGCTTTTTCTCTGTCTCTCTCTCTTGGGTACACTTTTGTTATTTATCATTAGGAGATTTGTGCTGGACATGTCACTTGGGCCGCTAGCCGCCAATATACAGTTTTCTTCCCTCCATACTTTCTTCTCTGTGATTTCCTTTTTGCCTTTTCTCTTTGATCTTGGCAACTTGTGAGAGAGCCCCCTTTTCAAGTGGAAACACGGATGGCGCTGATGTGTTGTAGCAGCAGCCGAGATGCGTGGTGATGTCGTGTGACGGACGCCGGCAGCCTCCGAAGCGGCCCGCAGGCTGTTTCGCGGGTCGGTTGCCTGGAAGGGGAAAGCCGCTTATACATTACATATGCAATAGGCCCTTTTCTGCCGCCGAGTGGAAAAAAACAATGAGACCTGAAGCACATGTGTGGACCGAATCCGAATTGTCGGGTCAACATGATTGAAAGTGGCACCGCGGGTCTATGCTTTCTTTGCGTGTGCGTGCGCATGTGCGACGGGTCTATATCCTGGGCAATCATTTTTTTACTGGGACGGCAATAGCTGAAAGAGGGTATGCTCCGAAAAGGGATGGGGCTTTCTCGCCTCTTGTTGACGGGAAGTGGCGCACAGCGAGCAGGGGAAGGGGCAAGGAATGATTTGAATTATTGTATGTAGCTGAGAGCTGAGAGCTGAGAGCTGAGAGGGGATTCCGGGTCCGCGGTCCTGGGTCGGTGTATCGTTGCGCGGGCGCACTGCCGTGCAACTGAGGCCGCATTGCCCTTGATGCTTATTGTGAGAGCCTTCTATTCGCGAGCTGGTGTCTTTTTGTGCGGCACGATAGTATTACACCTGGTCGGTGGACAGGGAGGGACGAGGCGCTCGGTATCAGGAGAAGCCGAAGCCGCATGTTGTGCAAAAAGGCAAGAAGCAAGGGGCAAACAGGAAGAAACTTAGCTGAGTCGGACGCCCTGGACGACATGTTACCCTCGCGGGAAGAGTCTCAGGTCTCAGGCGCTTGGTGAGAACGTGACCAGTTCAACGACCGCAGAATCAGGGCCACGAAAACGTGATAAAACGACTTTGAGCCAGAAAGTGTCTTGAGAAAAGGACCCAACGGCTTGGAGAGGCATCGGATTGGGCGATTGTGCGAATATGCATGGCTTTTCGAGGATGGTGGTACTGGACAGAGCAGCCAGCCGTGGCATCAGCTCGTACGCCGCGCCATGCGCCGTGTCTTTCTGTCTCGTGCCGTCTGTCAGACATGCTTTCTCTCTCTCTCTCCCTCTCCCTCGTCTGCCGCCCCTCTTGTATTCTGCAACAACGAGACAAACACAGCCTGATCTCAGCCCCCCCCCCCCCCCCTGATGTCGATCAGCGATAACCGTCGATGCGTGCGTGGGTTGTCTAACTACTCGACAACTTTGGGCTCCCAAAAAGGGCACATCTTTTTCTGTACTCCTCACAAGTGGGCTCCACGTGAAGAAAAGTCTTCAACGTTTCATCTGCTTGCGCCTCTCACAGCCAGCAAACATTTGTCCGAATCAGGTCAAAGAGGAAGAGGAGGGGCGGCAGAAAAAAAGCAAAGGAGACAGATACTGTGCCGTCATCGCTCCCGTGGAGAAAAGCAAAAAGAAGAAGAAAAGGAAGAAGAAGAAGGAAAAGAGGAAGAAGAAGAAGAAGAAGAAGAAGAAGAAGAAAAGAAATAAAACAGCTGGACACACAAACCTGACCACGGACCGGTAACCAGATTCTCGGAACAAGAGACTCCATCCCTGTAGCTCCATCTCTGCGGCGAACAAAGGTTACACGGCCACGACTTGATATCTTGTTGCTCAGCTTTCGCCTTTCCCCTCTTCCCACTCGACATTCGTCTTGCTTGAAAGGTGCGCCCATTAGCAAACATAACCCTCCTTGGCATCCGTCTTTTCTTCTTCTCATCCCCAGCCCTCCCACCGCCAACGCATCTCTTTGTCCCGCTTGTCTCACGGGACCCCGGATCGTGGGCTTTCCTCCCCTCCCTCCCCCCTCCCAGCTACCAGCAGGCTGGTACTAACGCCTCCTCCCCATCGCCGAAAATAAAACGACGACAGGGAAGAAAAGAATACACCTTTGATTTGCTTCCTTCTCGTTTCCCCATGGTCGCCGTCTACCGGTATTAAATATAGGAGACGGTTGCTATCAGACAGACGGCCCGTCTTTTTCGCTTCTCGGGTTGAAAATCCACATTATTATTTGTCCTGCAACAACTAACCATTTCCTTCAACAACCTCTTCTCCCCCAATAATAAACCCATCGTAAACTTTGTTTCTCCCCGGAGCAAGGCCGGCGTGGAGTCTGGCACAGGCAGGAGAGACAAGCTACTTCTATGCTACTTGGTACTAACTCTCCCCCCTCACCCATCCATTCCACCCTTTACGGAAAAACTTCCTTTTACTTCTGGGCGAAAAGAAAAAGAAAAAAAAAGGAGAAAAAATAACAAGATAAAAAAAGAGAGGCTTCGGCGAGGCCAACTTTCGCGCGCCCGCACAGTTAAGACATTGGCTGGGTACGGCAATTGCGGCGCAGACAGGGGGACCGGATTCCGATACTCGAAGTCGGCCTATTAATATACGAGTCAGCGAGGAAGGAAACCTTGTACTTGTATGGGCTTGGAAGGGGGACCACATGCAATAACGCCCCAGTTACCTTTTCGGCAACCTGCAGTTACCGCTGCGGGATGCTCGTCAACAGCACATTGCCTCGTTGTCTGGATTGGGGGCTGACCGCCGAGTATAAACCTGCGTGGTTCTAACGGCTGAAGTCTTGGTCCATTGATTTTCTTCTTTACGATACACAAGAGCTCCTTCTCACATAAGAGCTACTTCTCACACAGCTCGAGATTCATCGCAGCGTTTGCGTCTCATCACACAACGAGAAGAAGACCGGTTAGCAGCTGGCAAGTTGAGTGAAACATGAGTGACAAGGGCTCAACAACCTCCAGCGATGTTGTCGACGTTGGCACTGCCGACGAGGTGGCCGTCATCTATGGCATCGAGCAAGGGGCCGAGTACGTCGACTCGGACTACACGGACGACACCCAGAGTCTCACATCGAGCATACGGCAACACATCATCGATGGAGGTCTAAGGTATCACGCGTATCACGCTGGACAGTACGCCTTTCCCAACGACGAGAACGAGCAGCGTCGCGACGATCTCAAACACAGCCTGACATTGCATCTATGCGATGGAAAGTACTTTTTAGCGCCCATTGAAGAAGTGCTTAAAAATGGAGCTCAAGTGCTCGATCTCGGTATGCGACACATCTGCTTCATATTGAGAAGCAAAGTGCTAACCGCAAGAACAGGAACCGGCAATGGAAAGTGGTGCATAGAGTGTACGCATCCTTGATATTTACGGATTTCACATTGTCGGAGCCTTGCTGATACTCTTCTAGTGGCGGACATGTACCCAAATACGATGTTTCAGGGAATGGATCTGTCACCAATCCAGCCCGACTGGGTGCCGCAAAACGTCTCTTTTGTCGTGGATGACATTGAGCATGTAGCGGGCTGGACGTACGAAGACAACATGTTTGACTACATTCACGTTCGGCACATTGTCCACTCTGTCAGAGACCGTCAAGAACTCTGGGAAAGAATATACAAGTGAGCAACACATCCACACCCACGCCCCCCTGGTGTCCCAACAAGACCAAAATTCGCTGATTCAGAGCGCCATCGTACAGACATCTCAAGCCAGGCGGCTACGTCGAGATTCAAGAGTTCGAGTACGTCGCCGCGTGCGACGACAATTCCTGCGACGGGCCCTTTGCTTGGCGGGACTTTCTCGAGAACCTACGCAAAGGGCTGCAAGCCCTCGGCGGCTCCGACCTGCTCGGCATCCGGCGCGTGGACGAGGAGCTCGCGCGCGCCGGCTTCCGTGGTCTGGGCTACCGACACAAGAAGTGCCCCAACGGGCCGTGGGCGCGCCGCCGCCGGCTGCAGGAGTGCGGACACATCCTGCGCGATGTGTGCATGGAGGGACTGGTCGGCCTCGCGCGTCGGCCGTTCCGCGACGGCCTCCAGTGGACGCCCGCGCAGACAGAGGTCTTCCTCGTGGATGTGCGCAAGGCGCTGATGGCGGTCGGGGAGAATGGACTGCCAAAGTATCACTCGTACTTTCCGTTTCACAACTTGTATGCGCAGAAGCCCCTGGATGCGTGACGAGAGAGCCAGGGGGTAGGCGAGGTGGCCATTGTTGAGGCTGTCGAAACGATGTGTTGCCCGTGCGTGGAAATTTGGGCCATGTGACCATGGAATGATGAACCTTTCTTCTTGTTTTCGGTGCTGTAGAAGCAGCTCGCACAAAAAAAATACAAGATTTAATAGCCCCAGGCATCAATGCTTGCACAAGTAAACGACATGTTGACTCATTTTCACGAGCTACGAGACGAGCCAGGCGGGGTGCCAATAGTAAAATATCATTTGCGTCAGCTACTTCTGCCTAGAAGATACAAAAAGGTACATGATAAAAAATTATGAAGCTTGAATGGGCGTTTGTGAGGCCTCAGTGGCAAAAACCTACGATGGGTTACGCGTGAATGGACAGCACATCCCAGGCAGGCAACCCCGTGAAGCACACAGGGATACGCGCGACCAGCGCAATACCTTGCTTTCGATGCCATCACTGGATGAAATAAAAATGATGTGTCTCTTGTTTGCTTCGCACCGCGGAAAATATGAATGACAGGGGCGGAAGGTACCGTGGGACACGGGCAGAAGCACCACCGCGTGCCTCGCCGCGCCACCCTTCTGGCCTCGAGCACGTGGGATTTTTCGCACAGCGTCTTGAGTAACTGTGACAAATGTCCGTGGAGGTGGCGAAGCTGGGGGACGTCGTGAGAGCTCGTGTGTCGTGAAGACGTGTGAATCCCCTCTTTGACTACAAGGCAGGCCGTGGATGAGCGCGACCTGGTGTCACTCGGGGCGAGCGAGGGGGACAACGCAAGTCAATGAGTCATTGAAGTAGACGTTCCGCAAAGAGCGGATAATAGACCATCAGGTGATGAATTCAAATAATACACGTAATTTTATTAACTTGTCAGACAACGTCAAGTCGTCGTCGTGGTACTGTGAAATATACGGGGTGCATGCATATGTCAAAGGTTGTGAAAGTGCCACAGCTCAAGTCAGTCAGTCAAGTGGCAAAGTTGACAATTACGATCTTGCTCCAACATCAACCCTGCTACTTGACTTACGCATCCATTCTAGCCTTGAATGTTTGCCCTTGTCCTTTTCCGCACGTTGATATCCCCCCCAGACCCGAGATCGAGTCACTGACATCTTGCATGACCCCCATTTCCGTACGGTGACGTATTTCACATGCAAAGAGGGCCTGCGCCTGCGCCTCACACAGAAACCAATCGGTCGGGAAAGGGGACGCTAACAACAAAAAGGCACTTTCCTTCCCCGTAAAAGTAAAACCCTGGTTGCCTGGGCCCTGTGCACCGCCACAGTGACAACCGATTCCACGTGGCGAGGTGGCGTTCTTAGTGTGGCGCATTGGTCTGTTAATCAATTTATTAGCGTGTGGCGTCGGGCAGCTAGCGAACGAGTGGTGGGTGACAAACTCGTAAATACTGACAAAACAATGGAAAGCTTCAATACGTTTCTTTTCTTTGCTACAAGCTTCTGGTCTTCTTTTACATAGTGCGCCTTGAAAGCCCAATCTACAGCAATACTCAAGGATGGGCAGAGATTACCAAGAAGAGTGCTGCGGCTGAAGAAGGCGTCCGGAGGCATTCATGCCGCCCAACCACACGTCTCAACAACCAGTACACCCATCTATCTGGCTGCGAGCGGCCAGCAGCATGGAACCAAGTATTATTAGGGCTTTCCCGCCGCACAAAGAAAAAGCACAAGAATGTACATACCCATCGCTGCATTTTACCAGCGGCAAGGCGCGCGCCGGCATGAGCTGCATGCTGCCGGCTGCTGCGCTGGCGCACCCCTCCGGCTTGGTCTTTGGTGTGGGCCAACGCATATGACGTTGGGTATCCGCGCAGACGTTGGGCTTTCGCCGACTAGCCAAGTGACCACAATTTGCTTTGACAACCTCCCGAGCACGAGGGGCACGATGGGACGGCAAAGGAAGAGAGGGCAGAGGGAGAGAAAGGACGAAAACTGGCTGCATGCACCCAGATAAAAGTGACCACATCCTGACAAGCGCCCTTCCGACCAGCAGCTGCATTTATTATGCACACACCCAACCATGGCGTCGTCTTGCCCTCTTCTTCTCCCAATCCCTAGGTGCATTGGGGGCCATTCTGTGGATGTCATGTCGGATAGAAGAAGCGAAGGATGGCAAGAAGGATGGCATGAGGAGCGGAATCTATTGCAAAATCAGAGCAAAGTGAAACATCTGCTCGATACGGGAAGGTTCCTGTTTACCTATAAGCTTGTGTGGCCGCTGCCATTGCTCCTGCTTCCACCTCGGTCGCACCATGCAGACTACATCTCATCGCTCACTGACAAAGGCGATCACCTCTGTGTTTGTTTACTTGCCAGCTTGTGTGCATGTACACATGTGGCATCTTGCCCGCATTCGGGAAAAGACTCCGTGCGTCGCAAAACTCCCCTCAGCAAAGCGAAAACTCCCCTCTCGCTCGCAGCATATGATGTAAATTGTCTTCAACAAACCCTTGATAGGGTTTGAAGTCTCGTTACGCACCCCCGTGGACCCGTTGTACTGGCAAAGAGTCGGTCAACACGTCTGAGAATGTGAGGCCGTCTTTTATCTACACGCAACTGGACAGGGTGGCACCGCTACGGCCATTGTCAATGGATTCGTAGCGACAATCCAGAGCAACGGGCCACGAGATTCGACAGGGGTGCCAGGAGAGCCAGACAAGTCAACGCAGGGGTGTGTCGACGACACGAGTGTCATTGAGACTTGGTTACCAGTTGACGGACGTGTGCAGCATCCATCCTTTCAGCTTCCGGCGCCCAATCACAATTCCGCCAACATTGTTCGCGGCACGTCCATTCCACAGCGGGCGATGAGCTAACAGTAAACGGTTAGCATTTGGCATCAATACAGATATTTCTGCGCCTGCGCCGCCCATTGGGAGCGAATACATAAGCCTCGTTCGATCGTTTCAAGGTGGGCGTCTGATGTCATGAGTCACATCCAGAGCTGCCTTTGTTAGTCTTCTTTGGAAGATAAGAAACCCGGCAGTCGTGTGCATTGAAGACACCCCGTTTGGCGGCTATTTATCATTGCAACATTTTCTCGAGAAATGTGAGGCGGTTGCTCTGTTGTGGTGCTCGGGCGCTTCAAAATATTCCTCGCGGCGCAAGAAAACTAAATATTTGACATTCAGGCAGCCATGTGCCTGGGGCCCAACAAAGTGAGTTCGGACCAGGGGCAGGCGGGCGTAGCCAAGCACAACCCAGTGGGAGGTATGACTGTGCGCAAGATCAACCCTATCCCTGTTAAAGTAGATATGATGAAAAACCTGGGTGTTGATACGCACAATAATTTTCCCATTCCCTGTTAATTTCTCCTTGTGTGATTGTGTGTCGTCTTCTAGAAGGGTGACACGGGTGTGCCTGTAGTAGCATGGGAAGAGGGAAAGGAGTGCCGTCTATCAGCGAGAAGCGATAGCATGAGACTTGCCAAAATGTCGAGACCAAAAATATCTTTAGGGACAGCGGCTACGCCGCACGCATATGGCGGTGAGAATGAGAAGCGGCCGTCCTCAGCAACATTACAGGTCATTGTTTGTTATTGTTGTCCGTTGTGACTGTCTCTGGTAGCGATGCCCCAGGAACCTGGTAAAGTTTGAGACGCTAGGTCAGAGCCCTGGACTTGGTCCCAGCGCCAAAGCTCCACAGGATGTGAAATTCCGGTAATTTGGGAAAATCGAATTTGCGTTTTGTTCGGCACATAAGGTTGCGATCCTTGGTTGAGTTGCTCGTGATGCGCCAACGGCCGATATACGACCTTGGACTCGAATCGAAACAGCCAGCCGTCACACGGACACTCGTACAAAAGCGGCATCCATACTTTTTAGTCTTTGTTCGACACTCAACACAGCGGGCCGCTGCCACTTCTGCGTTAGCATCCTGCGGAGAGCGGGAAGGCTGCGGGTTCCCGCGTGCGGTGGAACTTTAAACTCCACAGCCCCGAAGTTGCAGGAGCATCAAGGCGGAATTGAGTTGTATGTGGTCTTTGGCATGTACGTATTTATGTGAATTGAGTCGACATCCTGGTGGCTCCCATCTCTGCCCATAGCTTGCGTGCCGTGTCAGAATTGTAGACGAGGATCTGAGCCGAGGCAAACAGTCTGCATCAGTACCCTTGTGTACCGGACTCAATAGTAGGCGGACTGCATATCTGCCAGCACTGTCGCCATCCATGGCTGAAGGGAAGCTGCATCTGGAATTCTTCGACAAGCCGCTCCTTCCAGGTCTTGTCCTGTGTGACTGGTCATCTGTGCTGCAATGTAGAGAAGTTATTACATGCTGGTAACTGTGCATGATATTGTGGCTCTGGATATATGAACTGTTGCAGGAAACCACCCTATTCGTTCCTAGAAGGAGCTGCCATGGGCGAGTACGGATAGAGATGGTCGCGAGGCGCTTGTATTCGGGCCCTGACAATGGCCGAGTCATGGGTAGCTTGCATTGGTTGCGTGATGGAATCGGTAGCCAACAAATGGAACCTGCGTAGCCTAGTTAGGATGTACGTGGTGCTTTTGTCATGACTTCTTGTGCTTGGTTTGAATTTGCCCAAATGACTGAGTCGTAGGCGTCGTAGGTGTTGGGTTAGTTGTACGCCCAATGAGGGCTGACCTTATACGGCGCGCCTTGTCTTGCTTACCCACCACCTGGCGCGCACATGTGACAGCAAACGGCCCAAATTCTGTGATACAGAGGGCCAACTTGATAAGGCTACTCGCGGGCAGCGCTTATTTTGGGCTGGTGAAGCTCAGTAAGTGTAAACTATACGGGGTACATGATGCTATTTCGAGGTCAGCCGCATGAGAACGGATGTGCTCGATACGCTGCACGAGACACCGAGCCTTACAAAAGCTCGTAGCCTTGCGTAAGACCCATGCTTATACGGGTGAGACTGGGTAATATGGTGTTCTGCAATGATAATACGGGGTTGTGCAGTTGTGAGGCTATATTCGTGATACTGCAAGCTTGGCCTGCGGCTAGGCTGAGCCCCGTCTTAGTGGCGCTGCAGAAACGAGCATCTGGTAACAGAGGACGGAGCCGGGGCTGTGAGGTCCAACTTTCAAGGGACAGGGCAAGCATGCTGTGCATGCGCTCAGGGCCGAGTTTCGAGCTTACTGGTATTACGCTGTGATGTATACGAGACGGTGCGATATGGCCGTAAAGGGAAGGTTAGCCATGGCTATATCAGTAGACCTCATAGACTGGGTGCAGAGTTTTTTCAGCTGTGCCATGATTTTGTCGCAGTGGTCGCGGGAATGAATGGAGGCCTGCATCCGGCCGCTAGACAAGGTCGGTTCGCACATGCCACTGGAGCCGTCATTTCGATAGACCCCTGAAGTGTGGTAATTTGGACTCCATCGACGGGGGCTGGGGGCAGAGTTTTCTCGCAGGGAGCCCTGGATAATAGCGTGGGAGTGTATCAACTAGACGTCAGTGAGGGTTGATGAGAATTCGAGAAAGATGAGGAGCTGATGAGTGTATCAGTAAGAAAATAGTGGTTGGCGAGACTGGCTAGCATGGAAAAGAGTCGATGTGGTGGTGATTGTGATTTGTTGAGCGGCCTTGATTTGGGTCATGGCGAGAAGCAAACGGGCGAGCTTGTTTGGAGGAGGAGGGAGTAGTATGTGGTCAGAAGCTTGATTACAGGTAGGAAAGACGGATGATGGGTGGCGAAAGGGCGTGGGCGCGCGAGTGCCGCCAACTGGCAAATAGCAGGGCTGGAAGAGGGCATTGTCAGCAACGGCGTGGACAGGTGGGCGGACGAGTCATTGAGGGGTCTACCATGGGACGTGTAATTGGATAAGGTATTTTAATTTTGATTCTTTTTGGATTGGCATGCTGGTTTTTGGCATTTTCCATCATTTTTCTGCCCTGTGTTGTTGTGTGTTTACTGCGTACTCCGTCTTGTTGTCATACCTCCCAAGTGCCTGCAGCGAAAGAAAAAGTGGTACCAATGGCCGAGATGGCGGATTCCACAGAAGGCACTTAGTAGGTAGGTAGGTAGGTAGTGTGGCTTGTGCGCGGCAATACTAGGGAGGTTGGTAGTGGCTACCTGGTAGTCTGATGAGGCAAAGGTTCCTGGGCTTCTGGCGGCGTCCAGGGCCTGGTAGCAGGTACTGGAAATTGCGCCAAAACACGGGCAAGAGGGATGGAAGAAAATGGAATAAAATAGAGTAAAATATATTACGAATACCACGGACCACAGAGAGAACTTGGAAATCTCTGCCAGCATCAAAAGTAACGATTGCGCGGAGCAACACACCACACCAGGACCACCCAAGGAAGAGAACGAAGTAGTGCCGCCCTTTCACTGATAGGTGACCATGCCTCTGACTGACTCTGGGGGGTGCAAAGACTGATGATATCTTGGCCAGCCTAATTGTTCAAGTACAGGCGGGTACCTTTTTTGCCTGGCGAGCTGTGCTGCTCTTTGCCGTGCCGTTTTTAAGAGACACCCCCTATCAGTGCTGCCCATAGCCCACCATAATAGCGGCCACACCAATGTGGTTGCCCCTGTCCGCCCGGCCCCTGCACACCTACCAGTAGTTAGTGCTCCACGTCCGCTTGGTTCGGCCTGATTTGCTTTGGCTTCCATTGCTTTGCTTTGCTGTGCTTTGCTTTTCTTTCTTTGCTTTGCTTTGCCACCCCCCCTTGTTCTATCCTTCCTTGGTCTGGTCGGTCCTGGCGTCCTGGCGTGGCGCTGTTAGCCCCCCCTTCCAGGCCCCCCTACCGCCTACTAACCTCCCCACGCCCTCACACACACACACACACACACACACACACACACACACAATATAACTACTTCCGCCTCACTGCACTCCCTTCCAACCCCCTCTCTTTTTTTCTTCCTTCTCTGTACCACTCTTGGCTTCTGCCAACAACCAAATCACACTCCAAGCATCGCTCCCCGCCGCTCTTTAAATCACCACGCAGACGTTTAGCTACGTCTGTCGATTTACACTTTCGTCGATTCACGACCGCGCTGACTCACTACGAGCCCCAGCGCCTCCCTCGACTTCTCGTCACTGCTAGCCAGGTCCCGTTTGGAACTTGGCCTTTGTATTTCCTCGCACGGGGAAATCATACATATACACTCCAGGCCTGTCATGTTTGCAACAGGAAACACCTTTCCTCAACAATACGCATCCCACGACATAGGAAGGTGACTGGCCGATTTCGTCCCGACACCTGCATGACAACAACTCCATTTGCACACGACAACAAGCAGTCGGCTTGAACCACAACAGCGTGCCATACCCACCCTCGACGGGTAGTTGTTGGATGAGAGCCGAGGAGTAGATGTCCTGCGGGCATCAAAGTTTTCTTTAAAATTTGAAAATCACAGAAAAAAACAACAATCACAACCGAGCGCCACATCATACACTATACGCACGCACAACATGAACTTCCCTTCACCAATGACGCCGGGCTCTACCCCCCAGTATGATCGCGACTATCGCGACTATTCTGCTACCCCCTCGCCACGACGAGACTGGACCTTCGACACCCCGACGACTCCCATTCGCCCTGCCACGCGTGCCGCTCATGGAAGGGCTGCCAGCTACTCTCAGCGCTCCCCCTTCCCTCCTCATCCGCAGCCGCGCCCGCAGCCGCCCGTCTACAGTCCCCATCAGTGGGATTCGCCGCGCTTTACCAGCGATGGAGTCTACGCCGCCAGGGTTGATGTTGATGTGAGTCCCAAATATTTCTCGTCGTCGCGCTGCCATTCGGCTTCGTTCCACGCCCCTCCACGGGCTGATCGCAGACACTCGTATTTCCATGTCCGGGCTTCCACTCCCTATGGAGAATCCGACGAGGACGAGATTCTTGAAACCAAGGCCGGTACCTACGTCCTGCCAGCTCAGTCGCGCTGCTGCTCCGGCCAGCGCCCCGACAATCACCACGGATATCATGACGGAGGGCGGTACACTAACGCGCATGGTTATCAGCAGACCCAGACTCCTCCCTACTACTACCCCAATGGCTACGATTACCCTGCCTATAGCGGTGCTGCTACGCCTGGTCCTGAGCGCTTCACTCCCCGCGAGTCGCCTCAGAATCCGCGTTTCCAGACTCGCCCCCCAACCAGCTTCAATCACTCCCGCCATTCCTCCATGGCCACTCCCAAGCGCCCCTCTACTGCCCGCCCCCAAAGCTCCCACAAGTCCAAGGCCAAGCCTGAAGAGCCTCCTGGTCCTCGCAAGGCAACCGAGGCTGATGCAAAGGCTCACAGAATCCCTGCCGGCTATGCCCTCAAAAACTGGGACCCTGAAGAGAGGCCTATTCTTCTGCTCGGCAGTGTTTTTGACTTCAATAATCTAGGCAAGTGGATTTTTGATTGGACTGTCTATCGTGAAGGCCGTGGTGCTCCCATCGCCGACATTGCTGGCGAACTCTGGCTGCTTCTGATCCAACTCAACTCCAAGATCAAGGCCGCTGAGAATGTCATTGGCAGCGTCCGCAACCCCGAAAGCCGTGAGATGCTTGAAGATTTTCTGGAGTCGGGCGAGCGCCTCATGGAGAAGCTAAAGTTTCTCCTCAAGGCCTGTGAGGCCCCCATGCTCAAGGCCGCCAAGAAGCGCCAGACCGGCCTGGGCAAGAGCTCCGGCATCGAATTTGTCCACACGCTCTTTGGCCCCGACCGTGAAGGCGAGAAGACGGAGAAGTTTATGCAGAGCATTCGTCTTTTCATCCTTCGCTTTGATGCCAATTGTGATGACATTGTCCGGAACCCCACCCGATAGATGCCCGGATTGGACCATCGCGACCTGCCACCCACATACAAGGAGAATTCACCCAAAGCCTGTATTATATTCCTGGCTCCCTGGAACTTGCTCTTTTTTTTTTCTTTTCCCTGGCCATTCGAACCATCTTGGACCTCGGAGCCTCTTGACCTTGTTGGAGCAACGAACCACGTGGAACTTTGCCTTTTCAACACCCAGGGAATGGCACTGTCAGACTGTACACTACTCTGATTTTTTCCGTTTATCCGTGGACGGAGTGCGCCCGGATACCAAACTTATACCCCGGAGTATTTGCTTTATTTCCTATTTTTGTCCTCTTATGGATATCAGGTTCTATTAGACACGCGGGCATGATGCGCAAGATGGAATGCAAGGGCAACCTGTACTATCGACCGGAAAGCGCGCGCTGCGCAGAACACCAAGATTGGTGTGGACTATGTTTTTTGTTTGTCTATCCTTTTATGTTTGTTTTTGCTGAACATTTTAGAGATACCCACGGCAGTCGTTCGATATAGTGACGAGGTACGTTGGGAGAGAAATGTTGACTTGATTTTTTGTTATAGACTGGAAAAAGCATGGGCATTTTGGAGATGAAAACTTGATATTTGGATAATACTGCTTCGCTTAACGGAGCATCCTGCCCAAGATCTTTATTAGTTCGATTTGGAAATAGAAAACATTTTATATACGATGACCGTGCCTACAACGACCCTTGCCTTGTCTGGCCCTGTCTTGCGCAGGACAGTGTATCTCGTCGTCGACATTTGACCAGACGATTCTGCTCATACGGCTAAGAATGGAGCAGTGACTGCATAGCGTTGCATTGCTAGCACCAGTGGGCATGATGATGCTGAATATAGATCTTACTCACCTGCATGACTATTACTAGTTGGCGCGCCACCCCCAGGCGCCCACCAACGTGCGTGAACGGGCAAAGTTCCCCGTGCGCACATAAGCTGGGTCATGCTTCTTTTCTCTGGTCAGTATCATGCCTCACTTGTCAAATTCTTTAACCGGCAAGGGAAAAGGAGAAGAGAGAGTAGTGCAAAAAAGGTACATGATACGATGCGAATTCCTTTCCCCTTGACAAAAGGTCGCGTCCGGCTGCACGCCCCCCTGGGGTTGTGAGTCGCGTCCAGCCAGGCTCCAGCCGACCAAGAAGGAAAAAAAAAGTGAGACAGTGTAGTGTCGGCTGCGCCGCCGGCTCCGGCTGTCTCGCGGCGGAGGAGGAGGAGAAGGAGGAGGAGGGGAAAAACATATCGAAACCAGGCCCAGCCCTACAGAGAGAATAAGATGCGCGACTACGGACAGAGTTGCCCACTGGGAAGAGGTACGTCAGGGCGTGAGGCTAAAAGAATAAAAGTGTCCGTGTGATCGAAATGCTAGACCTTCTTCCTTCTCTGTGTCTCCCGTCGATGTTTCAGAGGCCTCTTGAAAAAAAATGTCTTTGCTCAACCCGCCCGCCCCCTTTTTTTTCTATCCGGGTGGCTGCGTCTGTATTATTGTATTATCACCAACGGCTGACCTGCTCCCGTTGTAGAGCGCCCCCCGCCTTCTTTTTTACCCTTGCCATGTACGCGGTATGGATACATTATCGGTCGGTTTAGGTTTGCTTGAAATGAAGCCCACTGGCAAAACCACCGGTATCGCTCCGGGGGCACTAAAAACAGGGGGCCGGCACGCCCGTGCCTGGCCCGAGCCGGGAGGGAGGGTGGTGAAGGATTGCTCTCAGTCAGAGCGCTGGACAAAAAAGGCAGGGTTCGGCGGGTGAATGGGTGTGAAGCGGAGGAAACTCATTCGATGCGGCGCGTTACACGATTTGATATTTTCTCCTTTGTCTCGCCATGGTCTGATCCCGCGGCGCCATGTTCGCTTTTTTTTTTTCATGGAACAAAGAACACCTTCACCGACCTTGATTCTTTTCCTTGGTTGTTGGAAACTGATCCAACTTACCCTTCCCCTCCTTCTCTCACGAGGGGAACGGGCCTGGAAGATCCAGTTGGGTGCTACTGTTGCACTTGCCCGTGCATAAGTGGCTGCGTGGCTGGCCATCACCTGCATGTAAAGGGCTTCTAATAGGTATTCGACGATCCAAGTGGAGGGGGAGGAATGAGGAAAGAGGAGGAACATGGCTCTTGACGCCCGCAAGCCCCAGCGGAGGCTCCGCGCCGCACTTGCATCTTGTTGGGCGGACATGACTCGGTGATGGCCGACTTTCTTTTGTTGTCGCTTTTCGACAAACTCGCATAAGTGTTCGTATACCGAATTATGCCTTGATGAACAGTAATTAAAAGCTGCAGGAGCAAATTTAAGGCGCTGAAATTACAGCGCATCATGTACGACGGTGCACACGTCAAGAGTTGAGAATTGGGGGCTGGAAGGCGCATGCTGATAAAGCGAGATCCCTTTCTGCAGGCTGTGTAATCTGTACTATGTTGCCTTTTTCCCCCCTCTTCTCTGCTCACGCTCATTAGTCGTCCCTGTTATTACTTTTTGTTTGTTTTATTGAGCCACACTGCAGCCTGCTTTTTGGTGAATTGTCGCGGAGAGACTAACTACTGTGATGGATGCCTTGTGATGCATGTCACTGTTACATTCGGCGGCAACGGCAGCTGTCACAACGAATCATTCAGCTCACCAAAGCTCACCTGGCCTGTCTTGGCTGTTTTTTTCCAGCCGCAATCTTGGACGGGTGAGATGGATGTCTTGCTCAACAAGAAATCGCAAATGGTTCGAGATCTTCTTCCAGGAAAAGCCAAATGTACATTGAGGTACCTTTTGAGGGGTTTTCATCACCACACCCCCAAAACCTTGCTTTGCAAACGACAATGACAGAACAGCCGTCTAGAATCAAGGTCCAAGCTCCTTGAGTTTCTATTCGTAGTGCTTCAGTTGGGGCTTGCCCGCGAATAGCCTAGATGCCGAACCAGTAGCACGAGCCGGGGCCAGGCACACGCAGGTGGCTTTGCGCTTTTCGCAGTCAGCCATGCAGCAAGCCATCGCTTATTGCTGCACGCTCGTTCGCTGCCCGTGAATGTGAACGGGTAGGTCGCTTTTGCAAAATGCCAAGAGAGAGGGGGGGGGGCCTGGTGGGCTTTCGGTTGGTTCTGACCGTACTCTCCTATTCATCTTACTTTGGTTGGTAGAAGCAGGAGAACTCTTGATTTCTATAGTTGATTTAATAAGGATGAAACTGGAAATCACGCTCGTGAACAAGCGCCCCTGGATCCAAAGTCATGAACTCATGCAAGCCACTCCAATGACGGCACCTGTGGAGTTCTTCAAGAAGCCGTCGCAAACCCCATGTAACAAGAGGGGAGAGGGGGCGTATACTCTAATCTACTAGAGACGATGGGCTAACTCTTTTTAGAACACAAGAGGACAGGACCTTGCTCTGTGATAATACCCCAAGCCTCGTGAATCAAACATGTATGTGATAGTTCCAAGCGTATGACCAAACTCGGCTTCCATCAGGCGCCGTCCGCTCTGCGCGGCAGACGCCGGCCGCGCTCCCGCCGCACCGATCCCCATACGTACACGAACGGGCCCAGGACGAGCCATGATGCGAGAAGGTCACCGATCAGGTGCACGCGGTCGCCCACGTTGACAATAGCCATGAGCGTCATCAGCCCAATGTGCGCAACGTTCCCGCACGCCGTAAAGTCGAGGAACAGCTTGTGCTCGAGCGGATCGTCCGCCGCCGCCACGCGAAGCAGAAACACGCCCCAGACCACGTAAATGGCCGCAATCATCTCCTCGTACTGCTCCGCGCCGCCGCCGCCTGGGCCCCATCGCACCAGCGCGGCGAGCGCCGCCGGCACCGGCACCCGCAGCGGTAAGAGTATCAGGATGGGCGTGAAGAAGAGGACCATGCCGCCGCCAAAGGTCGCCGTGACGGCGCGCAGCCACGGCGCGAGGGAGTCGCGTGTCGCGGCGCGCTTGAGTGACGCAAAGTCGGAGGAGAAGCGAGAGGTCATGGTGAGAGAGGAGCGCGGGACTGGGCTCTTTGTTTTGTGGTGTTGTTCTTGCTGGGTAATAAGTTGGTAGGATTCGACATGATGGCTAATAAAAACCGGGAATGAATGGATTGCCATCTTTTATATCTATCGCTTGTTGCAGAAAGACAGTCGAGGCGTCGGCCCACGGCGGCGGAGTGATTACAAGACTCTCCCGCGATCTACGCAATAACCACCCCCTCACTTCTTCCGTCACGGCTGTTGCCTGGAAATAAGAGGGATAAGTGAACCAGCCTATTAACTCCGGCTGTAGCATGCTTTCTATAATTACTATGTTCAGTGTAGACTTCGGAGTTAATTCCAATGGCCATGCACGGAGTATCGGGGAGTACAGTTGGATAAGCTGCATCAACAGCCTCTGAGACTTCAGTACTAACAAGACAATAATCTATTTAAACCGGCTCACGTTAGCTTAAAGAGCAGCGACTACGATGAAGCACCACAAACATAATACCCGCGTTTCTAAGCTACAAATTTGAAAATTAATATCATTAACACGACTACTCTGGCAGCAAAGTGAAACCGTTTAGGCAGTAGTGTACACGACTGCATCCGCATCAATCAAAACCCCGGCCCCAATTTCAACTACAGCTCAATCTGGACCTGCTCGGTGGCCGGCGAGACGAATGTATCCGTTCCTTCAAAGAGATTGCTGACAAAATCAGCGAGCATAACATCGCTGCCCTCGGCACCGAGAAGTCCCAGTGCAGCTGGGAGCTGCTCCTCCCTTCTCGTGTATTTGGAGATGTACGGGGTATTGCCCACTGAACCCGGGTTAGCCACCGTCTATGCGCCATGGCAAGGACCAATCGCGTGACATACCTAGGAGAATAAGTTCCGGACAGTTTCCGTATGGGCCGATATTGTAAAAGAAGAAGCCTTCCCCCGTGAAGTTTTTGCGGCCCTGCCCTGTACATATCGCGGTAATCCAGCGTCCAAGGCAAGACCATGATGCTACTGGAATACCCGTCTTGAGCGGGAGCCATGACGTATTTGTAGAACCAGTCATGGTAGACTTTGAGGCGCCGATTGCCTTCGTCCTGTTGCTCCTTTGTAACGGTCCGCGTGTATTCCCTATACGGGCAGCATGATCAGCCAATACGCAGAAACTTGGCAGCAGAATACAGTCCTAGGTAAGCAAGTCTGCACTTACACTTTTCAGCGAACTTGCGGATTGAGAACGGAAGGCTTGCCCAATTTTTCCGTATATTCTTCAACGAAGGGCTTGAGAAGATCCAGCCACTGATCGCGGTTTGTTGACCACGCAAAAGCCGAGTGCATATACTCGGCCAGAGATCCGTCAGCACCGTCAGGGCGGTGTTTCGCCCAAGTCTCTGCAAGGTTAATGCTGGTTCGCTTAATCCCCAAGAAATCAGATCCACGAGTCGCTGGACGGTTTCGGCTGTTTTTTCTCGGACAGGATACAGCTCGGTATACGCGCGGGACGAACCTCCAGTCTCGAGGCCCTTGAGATCAATTATGTCCGTGATAGCCAGTCGAAAGCCTGCATAGGGCTGAGCTTCTGTTGTGCGGTAGTATAGTCGCGATGGAACAGCAACGGTGAGGGTAGACGGAGGCTGCTCTCCGTACGCTGACACATGAAGCGGTCGGAACCATGTCAAAGTAAAAGTAGTCAGTGCAGTAAGGTGCCAGTGCAAGAGTGATGCACTGTAAAAGTCTGAATGAAGACTGCATCGCTTACCCATCGTCGCCATCCGTGATGGCTGAGACCATGAATGCACCCGCTGAATCCGGATAGAGGCGGTAGGCCTGGTATAAGCGGCCGTAATAGACAAATTAAGGCCCGGGTGGTAGTCTATATTGGGCGGTGTTGGCAGGGATCAAGTCCGAATTTGTCATTCCAAGCTCTTCGGCTGCTGTTTCCTGAGATTGTGAGAGTGCATGGAAACCGCGCGGTGCCTGGATGATGACATTTTCCGAGAAATTGTCAGACCAAACGTCATCGACTTTAGAAAAAGTATCAAAAGCAGACCGAAGCTCTTGGGCGAGACTCAAGCTCGCGTCTTTGACAGCGAGTAAGGTGCATGGCAAGAGAACAGGAGTTTTGTTAAAAGCGGATGACTCATAGTTGAATTCCTATCAACTATCAGTGAAAGCAGACCAACTCCAAAGCACGAGCGACACTGACTAACTTCGGGAAGCGGGTGCATGTAGTATGCGATATTTTTAAGCCTGACAACGGTTGATATGGACGGCATCGTCAACATGGCGGTAGCTAGATGACCAGCGGACAAGACTGCGAAAAAAGCGGCAGTTATCATGGTAGATACCGTCAAGCGACGACTTAGAAGCAGATAACAAGCTAGAAGGTTGATGTCTCCAGCTGCAGAGGTTCTGTTGAGCTCTGGTGTGTATCTGTAGGTGATGGATATTGCCAGTTGACGATGACTTGATGGGCGTGTGCCGTTGTCAGTGACACTGCGCATGGAAAGGATGGTATTTAACGTAAATATATGTCAAATGTCGAGCAGCGGCTATGCATTACCGCCTAGAATAATGGCCTAATAAAACACAAGCTCCAACAGCCAGCCACGCACGACCTTTGTGCGACGTGGTGCGCCCGTGGCGGGGAGACACGACACTGTCGGGGAGAAGTGGGAGAAGTGAGACTTCATGAGGAGTAGAAAGGAGAGAAATAGTGGCAGAGGGCATTTCTTGTTTTTCAGCGTTTTTTACTTTATAGGGGTTTAAAAAGAGTCAAGGAAGGACCAGAAACTGATGGGCGGTTGTCTTTCAGCAAGTCTCGTTTAATGACACTCCATGTTCTTACAGCCTACAAGGATAACTCAAGTGACGTAATCTCTTCTTGCCCCATGAAAGTAGTACACAATTTATATTGATCAAGCGTTACTTCCAAGCGCTAGATGTCTGGGTTCCGGATTGCTTCCCCTTCTGGTACGTGTCACTCAGCGCATTGTACAATGATTTAACACGCTCAATCTCAGCAAGCCAAAACTCCTTTTCTTCATTTGTTTCCAGTCTCTCAGCCAAATTTAGAAACGACTGCCCTTTGAAAAACTTATTCTCTCGGTTATACAGCGCGCGTCTCTCCACCTGCTCTGCCGACTCGGTGCCCGGAACGCGAAAGACTTGCTGCAGGATGTCAATGTCGTATGGAATGGCGAACAAGTCCCTGCTGTCCTCGTATGTGAACAGGTAGTAAAACTCTCGGAAACCCGACCATGCGATGCCGCTCAGGCACAAACTGCAGGGCTCATGCGTGGCCAGGAAGATGCAGTCCGTCTGCGGGTCGGGACGGCTGGCCGGGTCGGGATAGTCTTTGGTGAAGAATTCCTGGATACAGTTGATTTCTCCGTGTAGGAGAGGCGACACTCGCTCATTGTTTGTTGCGACAGTGAGCGGCTTGAGGCTTTGTCGAGACAGAATAGCCGCCCCAAAAACCTTGGAGCCGGACGCCACTCCGTCCCGGGTCAGTGAGATAATTTCATCTTCTATAATGCGAAGAAGAGTGGACAGAGTGTCTTTGGAGCTGGGAGACATTATAAGTAATTCAAAAGATATTGTTAAACAGTTATAGGTTATTGAGTTGAGAGGATACTCTTATAACATCACTGGCGAGCCGGCGATCACCGCCGCGGGGTCTTATCAGCGGCGACTTCCGACTGCTCGACTATGTAGATCGTTGGTGCAGAAAATTAAGTGTTCATCGGATCCAAGTTTGCTATTAATAAGAGACCTTGATTCAGCTCACCTTTTCAACTATTACCCCAGAAATCAACATCCTGACCTCAAGGCCTCTCCTCGTGCTTAGATGACTAAGCCTCATGCATGAAAAACCTGCTGGTCGCGATGTCAAGCTATCTGAGATTCACCACTCATCCACAATGGCTCTGCTGTAGCACAATACATGGCCGCCCAGCGGGCCCTTTATCGATCAATCAATCTCTCTAAAAACAGCCATGCACTACATTCGACACCTCCGGCCGCCCAAGGTCACTCGGCAGGCTGGTGTCCATCTGGAGCTGCTTTTCACGGTCACGACTGATCTTGGAGATTCATTCCTTTACCCGGATGCGCCGATTGATCTGCATATAGTAGCAGAAATACATGAATCCGCTAGGAAGTCGAACCTTAGATTGACCAAGAAAGGTCAGATTGTGTGGCAATCTGGCATGCGAGTCTCAAAGCAAAAGATTGCACTCCCTAGAGCTGTGCAAGCTGCCTTAGCATCCGGGACTAGGGTTGATATTTGTGTGGCTACGAGCAAAGAACTATCCGCAGACGGCGCACATGGTATCCTTTTGCGGTGCGAGGAAGACGAAGGCAATGGGCAGATCATGCCTGTGTTGGCGACGCTGACCAACTCGAATGAAGGCGTGGATGTGTCAACGCGAAGAATTTTACTAGACGATGCGGGCGTTGGCAAGTATTTCCTTGAGGTTGAAGAAGAAATTGGCGAGAGCATAGCTCGGCACATCTGGGATGCGGGCGTGGTGGCCATGTGTTCGATCGCGGGTGCCTATTTATGTCCTGGTCTCGAATTCAGCCAACAGACGCTTCCGAACGCCATCAGGACCATCTTGTCCTCCAAAGGCTCCTTGAATATTCTTGAACTTGGATGTGGTGTCGGGATTCTGGGCATTGGACTTGCCACATTGTTTCCAGAACTGCGAAAAGACGGCCTTGAAAAATGCACAGTCATGATGACCGATTTGGACGAGGCTGAGGAGAGAGCCAGGTCAAATATGAGTCGAATAGCCCGCAGTGCATCAACCTGCGGCATCTCATTGCTGTATGAAAACCTTGACTGGGAGGATGGAAGGAAAGGGATGTTTGGTCCCGAAGTGGTATCTCGCTATTGGGATCTCGTCATCATAAGCGACTGCACTTACAACGTCGACATGCTCCCGGCACTCGTGGAAACTCTGGGTGCTCTGCAGAGCTTAAATGCAACAAGGAAGGAGAGCAACGCGGTCGGGACCAAGGTCTTTCTTGCTACCAAGCCGCGACATGCATCGGAGCGGGCTTTCTTTGACCTCATGGCAAACAGCCAGTGGTCTATTCAAGACAGCCAAATACTGAACTTGCCTGTTCTAGGCAGCGAACAAGAGTCGATCGAGCTGTATCTATTCCAAAAAAAGTAGCTACCAGACTCAAACTGTCACTTTCGTTGACAATGAAGTTGCATGAAATTTCGTGTATTCATGACGTGCAATGACTATGCATGCACTGGTTGTATGTACTAGGTCATGTTGACACGACTCTCCTATATACGGGAACCCGTTTAGCAGTGAGCAGGGTTGTTGGGGTAGACATTGCCAGTGTTGCAAGTGTTGGGGGGAGAGAACAGAGGAGCAGCTGAGACGGCATGTTAGCACGGCAGAACGCAAACAAGGATTTTGCCCCGAGACGAGGGGAACACTCACCGTTGACGCCGTAGTTCTTGGGAGGGTTGCGGACGATGGAGTAGCGGCCGCCGGGGGTGAGGCGGTTCTCGCAGTCGATCTGGGCCTGGCCGCCGTTTCTGGTGGAAGAACCGGTCCAGATGTCGATATGAGGCTGACCATTCTTGTAGTCGGTGGCTTTACACGTGTCAGTCAGCTTCTGCCGCGAGATGGAGGGGTTCCATGTATGCAATGCTGCTTACTGCACTGGGCGCAGTAGTCCTCGACACGGCCGTACTTGGTGAGGAACGGCAGGTAGACAATCTCGCACTGGTTCAGCTCGCCAGGGGCGGTAGCGATGGTGACGGGGTCGTCGTAAGTACCCGTACCTGGGATGTGCCGTCAGTATCGAGCATTTGCCAGCTTCTGGCTTTTGTGGTACTCACCGCCGGCATGGTTGTTACGACCGCCGCAGTTGTAGGAGGTGGCAGGGCCGGGAGGGTCGTTGTCGGGGTAGCCGTAGAAGGTGACGATGAAGTTGCCGGGCGTAGAGCAGGCAGAGGCGAAGCCAGCCAGCGTGGCGGCGACGACGGCGGTGGTGGTAGATCTCATGTTGGGCCTTGGATGAACTTGAATTCCCGTGCAAAGAACTCGGTTGATGGAGAGGAAAGACGTGGGACAAGATGGGAGACTCGGCGACTATTTATTCTTCAAGGCCAGATGCATCCCCACGCTAACTGACCAACACCGCACTTGAATTCCAATCTGCGTCTTGTCCATACACGTACAGTAAAGGCGAAGGGAGTTCCGATTACCCAAGACATCGGCACGCCCTAGTCCCGGACTCTATATCGAGAAGGCCGGAGGCGCTCCGCATCCACCGCCCAATACTACGCTGACATGGCGGGTCGACCGTCTCTCCAGCTTTCATCGGAGGGAGCTTCACGTCGCTAATGCTAGCGTCCCACGATTTGTGGGATTATTGATCGGGAGGAGAGGCTACCAGGGAGCCTAAAAGGTCAGCGTCAAAGTGACTGTGGCCGAGCTGCTCTTCCTTGATGGAGGCTGAACAGCCTCAACGCCTCAACGGCAAAAGCGGGAGTCGCTTCGAGATGACCACCCCTTCCACTTCGTCTCGACTGACGGGTGAAAGAGACAAGTCTCAACAAGGCAGCAAAAACGAAAAGGCGGCATGGTGTCTTGCTAGCATCTGGCCGTCCCAACCAGCCTCCACTTGCCGGTGCTTACGGCGATGGTCAATGCCGCCAATGAAAGAAAGGCCTCTGCGTATTCCCACAATACATGCTTGGCTCCATCGAGTGCTGTTGGCCGTGCGTACCATCATCTCCGGGAGAGATAACCGGTCCATCGGTGTTTATAGCCGGCAGTGTGATGTACATTGACATCACAGCGTCCGATGGTCGTCAGTCGCTGCTGACGACCCGTGGAAGCTCGCGGCATTCACAATGCCAAGAGCAGCCAGAACTCAGTTTGCTGAAAGAAACACCGCTACTTTCTAGTATCCGCCTGGCTCCCCGGGTCTACCGGTTTCCCGTCTACATGGCGGCGGCCACTTCCCGGGGGCGGGGCGATCCTTCCAGCCACCGTAGCCGAGCCAGCTCGCACCCGAGTACTTGATCTGGGAGGTCAAATGGTATTGTATTACTACGATGCATGCGAGAACAGGTATCCTTCGAAGCTGCTCTGGCGCCAAGTAGGCATCTCACGATCGGTGACTGGGGCCATGCGACAACTTCGCAGAGTCTTGCCGCTTCAAGATGAATGTTTCAATCTGTCTACGCAAAATTTGCAAACCCACCTGGGTGCTTAGCAGTGGATTCATTTACTGCATTTACTCTTGGTTCTCATAAACCAATCATGAGGCCACGGATCTCGTCAATGGAACTAGCCCCGAAAGCCTTCAAACCCCCACGGTAGGAATACTCTGGACTTGCTCAAAGAAACAGCGCTACGGAAGTCTCTTACAGCTGGGCCTTTCTTTGTTTAATAAGAGGATGCACTGCTTCCCAAATCAGGCCCCTTGCTCATCACTTCCTGCACAATGTCGGCCACTTTATCCGGCATGCTCAGGAAAGGACTGTGCGAGGATGCGAGGCTGTACCGCTTGACCGAGACACCGTCGCTCTCGACCCGGCGCACCATGACGTCTTGCACCGGGAGCGGCAGCGCCTGATCGTTCCCGCAGAAAATATACGTCAACGGGATCGCGCGCCATGCCGCCGTCTTTGCATCGATCGGCGTGTTCTGAGCGACCGTGCCGTGGGCCACGCGAAGCGACTCGGCCCAGGAGGCCTCCTGCGGCTCGAGGTCATTATATAGGTGTTCGATGGGGTTGCGCCACGACAGGATGCCCTCTTGGTCGATGAGATACGGTGGGTTGGTCCCTCCCAGCATGCCGGTTAGCGACTCGCCCTCCTTGGGCACAAAGGCGCACATGAAGACGAGGTCCGCGATGCCGCCCTTGGTTGAGCCGTCGCGCGGGATGGCAAAGTCTGCGAGGGCACCGCTGGAGACGACGCCGCCCCAGGAATGCGCGACGACGGTTAGACGCGTCCCGGCGGCGGCCTCCTTGGCGACGATGGCCTTGATGAAGTTGACGTCGTCGTGTAGCGTCGCGGTGGGGGGGACGGCGTTGTTGTTGGTCGGGAGGGTCTCGCAGATGGTACGGATGCCGCGGGACTCGAGTACGTCTCGGAGTTTTTGGTAATGACCGGGAACATGCCAGGCGCCGGTGACGATGAGGACAGCGCGCGGTTGGGACATTTTGATGGTACGAAGTGCGGGCTGGCGAGGGCGAGTTGGGCGTTGATGGAGTATGATGCGCTATGAGGTTGACTATTATGTGCGGCAGTTTAATTCCAGTGCTTGACCATGCTGTAGATTTGGAGTTTGGTTGGAGGCCAAAGACAGAGAGGAAAGGGGGAGGAGAAGACAACTGTACCTCGCCTTTCAGTTAGAGGAGGTACCTACTTAGAGGTAGCTAGCTGGGTGAAGTCAGGCGCTGTCCTACCCATAGAATAAGCGCTTACCTACCTACCTGTAGGTACTAAAAGTATTACATCACCAACCAGGTGGCGCAATTTTCAGGCTTCGTTCTCATCCCTCTAAAACTGGCAGCGCTGGGCATCTAGAGATGTTCTAAAATGCTTTATGCCTAGGTACTATTACCAGCTCACTGATGCAGGCGGTGCCTTGGACTGCTCCGATCTGTTGAGAGCGAAGCGCTGTGGCAAGTGCAAGGCCCTTCCAGAGCCAGAACTAAGGTAAAAATGCACTATTTTCTCGATTTAGCAGTGGCTGCACCTTCTGCTCTCCACTCTACCTGGGTACCTCACCGCCTGGACTTCTGGGGAGTAGAGAATAAGTAGAGAATACCAGAGAGCCGCCTAGATTGTCATAGCAGCAATTAATAAAGAAAGTCGTCATATAAGCAGAGGAGCTTATTCTAGCAGGATAGAAAGGAAGAGAATTTTGATAGGGAATTTGAAAACAAAACAAAAACTACTTTTCTAAACAGTGAAGAGAACCAACACCTCAAAACGAGTCAAGCCTAGGAGCTCAGTTATACATTCTGGGTAACAATGGTCCAAGAAATCCACACACGAGAGTTACTGGAGTTTCAGTAGGATTTCAGCTCACATCGAGTAACTACGGGCAAAGATCGAAATATAATGCGACAGGAAAAAGGCCGGCATCTCGCTTAGCAGGCTTGCTTCGTAAGTGCTCTGCTAATACGAAAAGTAAACTGTCACACCTTCGCTTCGTTTTCGGTCTCAGTTGGCTTCAAGGCAATCAAACTTGTTGGTTCAAATGCGCAAAACATCTCTTGGCAGTTGCCGCCAAGGAAGAACAAAGAAAGTACTTGCAGGGACTCGAACACCCACGCCTGCCAAGTTAGAACCCTGTTGTCATCGACCAACGGTGTGTTTTTCACAGCCAGAAAAGATAACTTCCCTTCAATGACTGATGATCAGGAATACAAAACTCTCGTCCGATACCCCATACTTGGCATATAATTGCCGCGACTCGGCCCCGCGGAGAGCAGCCGAAAAGCCACTGCAATAAGGCTCATGCAGCTAATTTTGAGACAGTGGTTCTGGCCCAGCCATGTCTCAAAATTACGGAAATCCGGGCGCAACTGCAATTACCTCAACAGCAGCAATAATCTTTGTCAGGGAGAGGGAGACTCGGTGGGAGGCCCGAGGAACTATGATTAATCAACCTCTCTGATAACACCAAGTATGGCGATAACCCCTCCGCCACCCCTCAGATCGGCCCAGCTTTCTGGTTAAGGAGGTCGTTTGGGGGCGACGGCAGTTATCATGGCTCACATATCATATTACCTTACCCGTCAAACTCGGGGTCGCCTTTGTCTAAATTTTACTGGATGGCAAGAAGGAAAAAGGAAACATGGACGCCATGTAAATCCATGCTGTAAACAGATTACGGAGTAAATAGACTTGGAGCAGTCGTGTGGTTAGTACAGATGAATGATGACAAGCTCAGAAGCTGCCAACTGCCAACTGCCAACTGCCAACTGCCAACTGCCAACTGCCAACTGCCAACTGCCAACTGCCAACTGCCAACTGCCAACTGCCAACTGCCAACTGCCAACTGCCAACTGCCAACTGCCAAAGCCTTGTCCGATTCCGGCGGAACAAGACTGAACTTCGGAAGCGGCCGCAGAGTTGCAGGGTTGCAAAATTTATCTGAACTCTTTTCCCCTGAAAATTCTTTTTTAGGTGGCGTCCGTGGTGGGCCGCTGTATGTCTTACTGGCTGGCCACCGGTACGGATAACGACAGTTCTTGGCAAGCCCTGACCTCGTTAATAAATGAACAGAAGATGCAACTGTCCCGTTCAAGGCCGAATACTCTTTTCCCAAGTTGCCTCGTCTGAAAAGCTGCCCAGAAAACTGATGGGTGAACCCAAAAGCGCCGTGGCTTTATCAGTCTTGCTCTCCCCAATGTTAACTGAGTCAGTCGAAACTGATGGGTTCAGCCACACGGTCTGTGCGACATAAAACGGCGTTCCGCCGCTAACTAGTTTAGTTGGCCGCCGTCCGTCTGATATAGATCACCGTCGCGGTCCGCAGTGGGTGGGAAACTCCTTGGGTCTGAGTCTGTAACCATGTTGAAGCCGGGGGAAGCGAAAAATGCTATCGACTCTGTAGATTGTTACTCGTTAATCTGAATTTAATCAAGTCCTGGTAATTACAAGCATGACTCCGCAGCAGAAAAAATCGCCAAGACCCGGGCCGGAAGGATCAAAAGCCGAAAACGCCACTCGGCGTATGTGAAAGTCAGTATCCCACCACATAACCCTGCCATGTGACGATGGCTTGTTGTGGGCAGAGCGATGATCGTCGGCTCCGACTGAACACATCAACTTACTAGGAGAGCCCTGGTCCTGGCTGGCTTCTCCGCTCCCCCCAAAATGCTCCGGGCTTGAGTTGTGGACGTGTCGCCCGCCTTGTGGGTTTTAGTAAAGATCCTGATCAGTGGGAAAGGGGATAAGTTGGTTGGAATAGAAAAAGTCTACGTCTCGCCTTTCAAGAGACCCTCTCCCTCACTCAGCCCCTGTGATCTTGCATCTGAACGATAAGAAGGGGTGTGTCGCGTGCCCTCTTCCCCGCACGACATCCCTCTACGAATGCGCATTGGCAACCACAGTGCCGGAATGTGACGACGCCTTTGCCACCACGAACCTAATATCAAC
The DNA here is from genome assembly GCA_028828415.1 of Cordyceps cateniannulata. NCBI lineage: Eukaryota > Fungi > Ascomycota > Sordariomycetes > Hypocreales > Cordycipitaceae > Cordyceps > Cordyceps cateniannulata. The sequence continues at coordinate 2,007,273 of JAPHMX010000008.1, forward strand.
ACATTACGGGCGCTCAAAGATGCTGCTCCGATATTGGAGCTTTTTTCTGGCGTGTAGCAGTGCGCTATGCATGGCCGCATCGCAGCACCCACGAGCAGAAAACACGCTGCAGTTACCGCCGCTCCCTTCTTGCGCTGTAAGTAGAAAGGGGTTGGAGAGGCTTTCATCAAATGAAGAGCCAATCGATTTATTGCTTTTACTGACGGAACGTGATTTGACTGACCTCTTTAGCTTCCGTGCCTGCTCACCGCACTATCCGAATCGACATGCTCTCCGACAGACAAAGTCTGCGTCTGCCAAGACCACAAGTTGCAAACCACAGCAGCTGCGTGTGTATTCCAAGCCTGTTCGCTTTCCGATGTCCTCAAAACCAAGAATGCCACGCAAACGGCCTGCGGAGCACCCGTCAGGGACAAGAGCCAGCAATACTACACAATGTCCCTCGTCCTCGGCATCCTTGCCATCTTCCTCGTCCTCGTGCGCGTCGTCTTCAAGAAGTTCTGGAGCTCGAGCCAGTCACTCGGCCCAGATGACAAAATCATCCTGGTTACGTTGGTTCTCCGAATCTCCGGCACCATTCTCAACGTCAAGGGCCTTGCCGACCACGGTCTAGGCAAGGACGTGTGGACAATGTCGGTGAGCGAGCTCAGCACGTTTGTCATGTGGCTGTACATCATGGAAGTCTTGTATCTGGCGGAGATTTCCCTCATCAAACTGAGTCTGTCGGCGTTTTACCTGTCAGTGTTTCCCGGCACCGGCGTCCGACGCCTTCTATGGGGGATCTGCATAATCAACATCCTCTTTGGCGTCGTTTTCGTCACGGCGGCCGTTTTTCAGTGCTCGCCAATTCATTACTGGTGGACGCAGTACGAGACGCCGGGAGAGGGCCACTGCATCAACATCAATGCGCTGGGCTGGTCCAACGCCACCATCAGTGTCGTGATTGATGCCATCATGATAGCCGTGCCACTCAGCCAAATTAGCAAGCTGAGACTGCACTGGAGGAAGAAGGTCGGAGTCTTCATCATGTTCTTGACGGGAACCTTGTAAGTAAAATCTCCAGGAATCTATATGACTTGGTTTGGATTCTAACTGGATGGCATCAGCGTGACGGTCGTCTCTATCCTCCGACTTCGATCGTTAGTTGGCTTTGCGAACTCGAACAATCCGACGTGGGACCAATGGGAAGTCGTCTACTGGTCGACAATCGAGGTCAATGTCGGAATGATTTGCACCTGTCTCCCCTCGCTACGGCTGCTTCTATTGCGCCTGTTCCCCAAGATTCTGGGCAACACAACGAGGTCGGGACCGTCTGCATCGTACGCGCATGGGTCGCGCGGCCAAAATGTCTTTGTTTCCGTCACATCATTGGAAAGTCATGGAAACGAGTTGGACAACGTGGGACAGATAAAGGGTGGTGACTGGCATTCGGATGAGTCCAAGACCAACGATCTACATGGAGAAGGTTCGCAGGACCATCCAAGTACACAGCGCGAGGGATTCAATTGGACCGGGCAAGGGCGGTAGGCCAAATTAGGTACAATATAATTTTGTGTTCTTTTGGAACCCCCTCAAGAATGACTACTTAATTTCGAGCTTGCAAAGCTTGTCCACTCACCGCCCAGACTACTACTGCCGGTAGATTGATGGTACTTGCGCAAACTGAGGAAGAGCAACTTGTCGGCCATTTCAATGCTGATTCAACGATTCATGCCCCTGTCGCTCTCTTACAAGTTGCCAAACCGAGGTGTTAAACATTGTCCGATGTTCTGGCCAATCGAGTCCGTTCCCGAATGACTCCCCGCATGGTTTCTAAGCAGGAGAGTCTCTGATGGCATGGCAAAATGCGACCTCGAAAAACTTGATTTCGATGCAACCTAGATCCCCGCAGGTACCTCTCCCGCTATCGGAGGGTCAGTTACACCGTGGTACCAGCAGCCTCCTCCCAACCCAGCATAAAACCGGGTTGAGACATCATTTGCAGCCGAGAACGTGGACCAAATCTGCTTCAGGCATCGACTGATGACGTTTTGCACATTGTAATAATGAGACAGTGTTCGATGAGCGCTTCTCGGCGGCGGGCGCCTTCGTTGCCGCCATGCCCACTGCATCGCTTGAGCGAGCAGCCCTGATGAGCAAAGGCCGGGCGGTATGCGACTCTTGATAATTACTGACGCAATATTGGCGGATATAGAATCTAGAGAAAATTACCAACGCTAGAGTAGAACTCCTGGAATGCTTACCACTGCGATATCAATGCTGCGCAATTTCTCGAGGCCGCTGAAGCCATTGTTGACCGCGGCCTTCGTGATGCCGGCTACAACTACGCTAATAGTAGGTTAACAACGCATGACTTGGATGTGCGCCAGTTGTATCCTGGGGATGCGAGGCGAGGCTTACGACCAGGCCAGCCCGGCCGAATTCTGGTCCGGGCCGTCAAAGAACGGGCATCTTGTGCTGATAATGAACGTGAGGGAGGATAAGATAAAGAAGACTGCTATATGGAGCGAAGTACCGGGCTTGTGTAGTGGGAAGTACCGTGTCACGGATGTTTGGACTGGGAAGGACCTTGGCTGCTTGGGCAGCTATTCTGCTGATGTGGAGGCTCATGACACTGCGGCTATATTGGTCAGAAGACGCTGTTGAAACTATAATAGTTGGCAGTAAATAGGAACAGGTTTTACTGATTCAGCATCGTGCCATGGACCAGCGATGAAGCAAGTCTGCTACTTTGTATTTGACGAAATGCTCTATTCACAGGTTAGAGGCAAGAAATTATCCCGATCAAGATTTCTATTTATATGAAAGGATCGTATGTAGAAAAGAAAAGAAGATTGACATGAAAATTATCGCTTGATGTCGCAACAGTAACGTCCAAGTCCTCGTCACACGGCAGTCTCGAACCAACACCGACTGCCCCAAACTCAATCTGCCGAGCAGCTTTACTTGGCCTGGTCGTTCTGAGCAAGCAGGTTCTTAGTACCCGAGGGTACACCCTGGATAGCGCTCTTGATGGCGATGCTCTGGAGGTACTTGCACATATCCTCGGCCTTCTTGCCGCGTCCCATAAAGTAGGCCGCCAGGCCGGCGACGTGCGGGGTGGCCATCGAGGTACCGGACATGATGGTGGTGCCGCCGCCAACCTTCAGGCTGCGGACCTCGACGCCGGGAGCGTACAGGGACAGCGGGGAGCCAAAGTTGGAGTCGGTCGCCACGGTGTCCTCGTTGTCGCTGGAGCCGATGGTGCACGCGGACGGCTCCGAGGCCGGGCTGACGCCGGCGGCGTCGACGGGGTTTCCGTTCTTATCGCCGTTACCGGCGGCGACGGCGACAAAGTAGCCCTTGCGGACGAGGGCTGCGACGGCATCGTTGGAGGCCTGAGAAAACTCGCCGCCGAGACTCATGTTAACGACCACACCGTTGGGGCAGTCGCGGTTCGCCGCGTCCTGCGCGACGTACTCGAGGCCGCGGATGATGCCGTCGTTGGGGCCCTCGCACTTGCCGCCGCTGCTCTGCGAGAGCACCTTGACGCCGTAGATGGCCGTCTTCTTGGCCACACCGTACGTGGTGCTGCCGACGGTGCCAGCGACATGGGTGCCGTGGCCGCAGTTGTCGGTGTTTTGGCCAATGAAGGTCTTGATCTGCTTGGCACGGCCACCAAAGTCCTGTTCGGTGGTTAGAGTAATGAGTTGGGGGATGTGGGGGAGGTATCGTTGAAGTTGTTCGTCGTTCATTGTTGTCTCTGACTTACAGGGTGGGAGTCGTCAATGCCACTGTCGACAATGTAGCTGCAGGTTCCAGCTCCTAGTGACACATTGTCAGCGAGTGCTTACTCGAATAGTCAAGCATACAAACTGGCTAGCAACGGCTACTTACCAGCAGAATCATCATAGACGTAGCTGCGGGCGCCATTGTTCTTGTGCGAGATACGGCCGAAACCCCAAGTAGACGACTGCTGGGTGACGGTACCAAAGGCCGTCATCTTGACATTTTGCTCGACATACTCGACCTGCAAGAGGGATCAGTTTTCGTCTATTGATTCGCAACTGACTGATCTAGCAACTTACATCCGGGTTATCGCGGATGGCATCAAGAGCCGCAGAGTCCAGGTGGCCGGAGAAGCCGTTGAAGACCTCGCTAAAGACATCGCCGGACTCGCCAGACTCGCCGCCGCCGCCGCCGCCAAACGTCTTGAACGCCGACTGGACGGACTTGGGCTTGCTGCCCTCCTTGAACTTGACGACGTACTGGTTGGCGATGAGGTTGTGGGCGCCGGCGCCGCGGGGGATCAGGAGGGGAGCGGGCTCGGAGCGCTTCGCTGTCGGCACGGCGGCGACCAGCGGCAGAGTGGCGAGAAGGAGGGAAAGCTGCATGTTGGGCAAAAGAGTATGTAAAGAGCGACTATATAAAGTGGGAAAAGAATAAGGGGGGAGGTCTGGAAAAGATCTCAAAGAATGGAAACTGACGAGGCGCTGCCTTGATCTTGATGCTAAGAGGGAAAAGGTAATCTGAAGCGGGCGCAACCACCATCTTTATATTCGTCGTCGAGAGAGCGAAGCCCATCGAAGAGACTATATTATGACTACTAGTTACGGATGGCTGTTTCGTCCCTGGTCAAATTGCATATACATTTCTCAGCTCTTCGCCTCATTGAGAAGGTCAGATTATCCCGTTCTTGTCCACGCCAGCGATTGCCCAGTCAGCCACAAGGCTCCAGACTCGGGAAGCCCATGGAAACACTCAACATCAGACTCCTCCCATGCCATTCCCCCCTTTGTAGGATGGTTTGGGAGAACGGGAGTTGCATGGGCAGGGCGCACTAGCTCCCCTGGCGGCTGATCACTTCCCTGCGAGGCAGCTCGCGCCAGCCAGATGAGGCTCGGAACAGGGTTATGCATGGGTTAGGCTGGCGGCTGTGGCAACCAACAGCCCTTGTCTCCGAGGATCCGTGGCTGAAAGCTGACGAGGGCGCCACTCGGATTGAGTTTGCGATTGCCTTCCCAAAGTCTAGAGTTCCGGTAGATCGGGCGGGAAGCGTTGAGCCGAAAGTAAACATCACAGGATTGAAATGAACCAAATTCCGCAACTAACCATGTCATATTATAGCTTTTACCATCACACTCTGTAACTACGTCCAGCCACTCCAGAAGACAGCAGAGTCGAGAAGCCTTCTGCGCACGGTCAATCGTCAACCCCCGGCAAGCCACACCCGGAGGGTTCCGCCCTATTTTCCTTTCCTTGTTTCCTTTCGTCTGTTTCTCCCCCTGATTATACGCTCTTTTCATGGGACGATACAATCCACTTGCATCCTTTTCATAATGAATCTCGTTTCAGCGTTCGGCAGTCTACCGACACATTGAGATAAAACTCCGTCCTAGTTCCAGCTGATCTTCTCCATAGCCAACTGGAGTCGGCCTCGTCCTCGTCCCACGTTTGGCTGAAATTGTACAGGCTTGTTCGGCAGATAGCTTTTCATGGTACCCGAAACATTCCTGGCCCCTTCGGCATGCATTATCACAGCACAAGCCAAGTTCATTCCCCCGTACTCTGTAGATCGATAAGGGACCTTCCCACATCCTTGAAATCGCAAAACTTGGCAAACACTCTCGGGCAGATATGGTTCGTTGGCCTCATATAGTTTATTTGAATAGTTATTTCGCAAAGATTGACTCAGCAGTGACTGATTCGATTTAGTCACGGAGTTAGTTTTGCAGAACCGCCTCACCCAAGCCACCCTCCGCCACCGGCTAGATGGCACACTAATTCACCACTAATAATTATGCATAGATCTACAATGTGGCTCAATACATGACATGGTCGCTATATGCTTATCTTGAAGTAGAGATACTAGCCGATTTTCCTAGTTCATGTCTAATATGTGTGGCAGCTTACTAAAATCCAAGTGTCGAAGCGCCATGTAGAGAAGAGAACGTGCGCAAAGGCAACATGTCTGATGTCTTTCGAGGCTTGCGTTTCCTGGAAGAGTCAGCTCACTATAGAGGCACTACTCAGGAAACGTGCTGGCCGCTGCACTCTGCCCTGCCCTCCAATGGTACTTTGATGCGATATGCTCTGGTTTAGGGTATCTCTGACCAGCTTCAGCATAGAAGTTCTCCCGATACGTCGCACCTGGGAGTACGTAGTCATCCCAAAACAAGCCGCGCTTTCTCAGCTCTGGAAGAAGTAGCTCAATAATGTCCTCGAACGTCTGCGGGAATACTGCATATGCCTGTGACACCAAGTTAGAAACACTACAGCCAGGCCACTGAAGTTGCGGAGGAAATGTTTACCAAATTGAAGCCGTCGACGTCAGCCTCTCGGACCCAGGTTTCGAGACTGTCCGCGACTTGCGCTGGTGTTCCCACGAGCAGCGGCCCGTTGCCGCCGAGGCTGACGTGTTCGGCCACGGTGTGCTTTGTCCACTTTGAGTTGGCCGGCGAGAATCTAGCATACGCTTGAACGGTTGACCTGCGACGCGTTAGACAGTCTGTCACTTTTCTCCCGATCTTGTAAATGAAGCTCACCTCACTGCATTGCTCTCAACTTCACGCAACTCTTCGTCGTCGCCGTACGCGCTGAGATCGATTCCCGTCCAGCCGCCAAACAGGGAGAGCGCTCCGTCCAGCGAGGCGTACTGCTTGTAGTCGTTGTACTTGGCCAGCGCTTCCTCCTCTGTTCTGCCCAAGATGGGCGTGACAAGCGCGAGGACCTTGATGCTCCGGGGGTCTCTGCCAAAAACGTCCTTTGCAGTTTGCCGTATCTCGGCAATGTTTTTCTTGCACGCCTCAGGCGCGTGGGCCGAAGTGAAAATTGCCTCGGCGTGTTGGGCGGCAAAGAGCTTGCCCGACTTTGACGCGCCGGCTTGTAGGAGCAGCGGCGTCCGCTGAGGGCTGGGATGGACGATGTGCGGACCGGGAACGGTATAGTACTTTCCTTGGTGATTAATCTCGCGGACAAGGTCTGGGTTAGTGTAGACGCCACGCTCACGGTCCAGTGTCACGGCATCGTCGCGCCAAGAAGCCTGAAGCAGCTTGTAGATGACCTTCAGGTACTCCTCGGCCTGGGAGTAGCGCTCGTCATGCTGCGCGCGTTAGTACTTTGGGGTCTTCTAGACAAACAGGATAGATACTTACATCTAGTTGCTCATTGCGCCCGAGATTCTTAGCAGCCGAGTCCAAGTAGCTCGTTACAATCTGTTGCGATGTGAGTAATGACAGTGAAATGTACATTCATATCGTACGTGCGTACGTTCCAGCCAAGTCTGAAGAGACCCAATTAGTCGCGGGGCCCAGAGCTTGTTCAATCGTGACACTTACCGTCCATTGGTCAAATGATCAATCGTAGAAATTCTCCTCGCCAAATGATACGGCTGCTCATACGTGGTGGAAATAGTAACTCCGAAACCAATACTCTTTGTCGCTGCAGCCATGGCGGGAACTACGGCAAGAGGCTCGGTGACCGGCCACTGAGCGCCAGATACAATTGCTGGCTCCAAGGATTTCGTGTAGACATCGTAACCACCTATATCGTTGAGTTGGGAATTCTTTACTTGTAGAAAGCAGCATACCGAGCACATCGGCAATGAAGATGCCGTGAAACTTGGCCGCCTCGAGCAGCTTGGCCAGCTCAACCCAATGTTCTGTCTGATCAAATTCCCAAGACTTGTCCTCTGGGTGGCGCCACAAGCCTGGAGATTGATGGCCGCTGCCTAGGATGGAATTAGCGATTTGGAAGCCTGTCCTGGTTATAAGGACATACACATCATGACGAATGCATTGAGGACGAGGGACTTGTTGCCCTTGGTGGAGGTTTCGTCGGCCATTTTCGAGATTGTATTCGCGACTCAACGGCAAATTAGTTTTTAAATCGCAAATTCTCCCCAGTCATAGAATATGCATATAAAGAATCTACATAGCATTACAGCAAAAAAATACCGCGATATAAATGTTTAACATGGTCGTCTGGTGTCTTGGTTCGGCAGTCTCCGCTTCAGCGGCACTGTAAATGTAATGACGTGATAGTGGCGACGCAATTGCGACGCATATGAAGCAGCTCTAAACACGGCCATCAATTAACATATATTTCCAAGTATATCCGAATGTGGGGTAAAGTTCATATGCCGATTATCTGCAGCTTCGCCGGTTCGCCGAGGCGAGACGAGATTTGCGATGACGCAATCTAGACCGCGTCTTACGAGAAGCAAGCTGCTTATCAATGCTTCCGATCTCGGGTTTAAAAGACCACAGGCTATATTTACCTCTAGTTAGAATCAGTTGATGTATTGTAAATTGATACAGTATTATTGCAGTGCCCCTTCTTTAATGGATTATACTAGTGATAGACGTAGTCTACACCCGTCTGCGGCCATTTCCATCCAGGATCAAGTAACAATCTAATAAAGGGCCTGAGAAATCGAGGAGTAAATACAGAGAAAGAAGATACACAATTAGATAGCTACACCTCCAGCAGCCTTTCCATCACCAGGCTCGCTACTGCTGCTTTGCTCAGAATCCTCGCCATCACCCAGCTTTGTCACGCCAATGTGTCGCAGAACGAGCCAGGCGGGAATAATGGAAGCTGCCCAAAGACCAAAATTCAAGTAGATGCTGCCTACTTGCGCCATAATCTCCACGGAACCTAGGCCATAGCTTATGGCCTGCCAGGCAGATTCGGTTCCACGTAGGAGGGCAGAATAGCGGATGGTCTGCTCTTCGGAGCCGGCCAGGTTTTGAATGATAAAGTAGCTATAATCGAGCGTTAGAGGAGAATACTAACACTCACTTGAGGTACTCACAGAAACATGTAGTTCAACTGAAACCCGAGTAGCAAAAACACATATACGGCAAAGCCGGCTCCGAAGCCCGGACTTGTCCAGTCATATGTCGGCTGTGTGCGATGGTACCGTGTGGACAGCACGGTCGCCCAAGTCCACCATGCCCCTTGCAGAGTGAGAATTGTCCAGAAACTGGATCTAGCTCTCAGTTTGAGCGGAACGTTGGTTTTATCCAGCCAATACTATTCAACTCATAGTCAGTATCCCGTCGAGGTAAACTCGTGACTTGGAGGGAGGACTTACACCGAGGATGTTGCCCCCGATCGCAGCCACGATACCCGACAAGAATGACCCCAAGGCACGCGACCGAACGGAAAACCATACTAAGCGCAGCGCTGTTAATATACACTCTTGCAAGGACCACCAAGTAAAAGACAGCCGAGGACTCACAGGAGAGGTAGGTAAAGAAGACGGCTTCAGCATATACAGCTTGTCCGATCAGCAGCAGCAGGAGAAGAAATTTCCGAGAGAAGAACAATTTGATAGTTGCCTTGATTTCAAACCAAGGATTGTTGAATATTCCCAGCTGAACCTTCTTTCCATCTTGCCGTTGTACCTTTTCAGGTGGCGTCAGCAGCAGCGCAGCGACGGGAGCAAGGCACTGGAGAGCAATGAAGACGAGGTACACCGTACGCGATACCTTTCCGGCCTCGCTGCGCGAAGAGTTGAGCCCTAGATTTATGGCACCACCTAGAATCTGGCCGCTGACGCGGTAGGTGAGCCAGTATCCCAGTGCTTTGCCCTTGTTCCAGGGCTCGGGATAGGCAATCGCAATGGCCGCCTCTGCCATCCAGAAGACGCCGGCAGAAATGCCACAGAGAGCAGCGCCAAGGATTGTCAGCCATTCAATACCGAAGCGATTATTCGTGTATAGACCTGCTGCATACGGTGCGTAGCCGAGACTGGTTTGTCAGTCAGAGACAGGTTCTTCCGGTACGTCAGTTTGGGGTGCACATACGTGCCAAAGATCAAAGCGCCTTTAATGCCAATCAAACGAACCAAAGCACTGGAAAAGAGGCAAGAGACGACCATGAGACAAAATGTCAAGGCATTTGCCGTGTTGACCAGGTAGGGCTTCTGCGCGCCTCCCGCTCCCAGAGAGTTCATGGCACCCCATATTCCAGGCGCAGCAAAATTGCATAGACCGAGGATCGTGATGTTGTAAAACGTGGATCGATACCATTTCACTGTGATGATTGAGTTAGAAATCTCATTTACAGGCGGGTTGTTGGCAGCGTTGCCGCCCGCCATTACCTGGAATTGGCTCGGACGACATTTTGGCGTGAGCTTGAGATGGCGCAGATGATAAGGAAAAAACAATGATTCAAATCTCCAATTGTATATACTCGGTTCAATATGTAACCAAAAGATGCATTTTCATATGTTTTCATGGCACCCGATTGAATTTCAATGCTTGCATCCTTTATTTGCCGGCTCAGTGAGCTCCTCCGCTCTGCGGCACTCCCTCAAGCACGCCATTTCAAGGAAGCGAAACAACATGCGCCAACAAACTTGGCCCCAAGAGTTTATAAATCCCCTTTGGCCATAGATAAGAGGCAATTTCATGTAGTTGTAACTATCGATAGTTCCGGATTCTACGTACCCGCCACCCACAGCGGCCACAGCGGTAGAGCATCCCGGCATTTGAATGGCTGTCAATCCAAGTTGCTCTATCTTTCGTCTATTGTGTCATGGTTCTAAAACACATCAAGATCTATGGGATGCTCCACCAGCTTTCGTGCACATTTCTTAAATCAACGTCCTCTGCGTTCTGGAGGTACGACGTAATGTCAGACTCCGGATCCGCCTCCCGTCTCGTCGACCCATTCCCCAGATACCAATGGAAGCGGTTCCCCGAACCCGACAAGTACTCATACTTCCAATCCTCCCACCGCGGCTCACGCCGTACAATCGTGAGATGCGCGGCGCTGCCTGGCCAGATGCCGTGCACCCTCGCGCCTGGCGTCCCGCCGTTGTACCACGAGCTGCAGTTGTCCGTGAAGACGGTCGTCTTGAAGAAGACGTCCGAGAACTCGTTGAAGTCGTCAGCAGCTTTGGAGTCTGGGTCGACGGACTTGATGCCTTCCCGGGACACCTTGCGGAGCAGCTTTGCGACGTACGCGAGTTGACTCTCGACGCTCTGGGGTACAGTGCCGGAGGGGCCGGTGCCGTAGGGCCCGTGTACGAACAGTAGGTTTGGGAATCCAGGCGTGGCGAGGCCCATGTAGGTATATGGGTAGCCTTGCTCGCCGTCGGGAGCCCAGATATCGGCCAAGGTCTTGCCGTTGGCCTTGATTGGGAAGCGAGGGACCAAGTCGGTCTTGGATCCAGTGGCGCAGAAAATGGCATCGACTTCTCTCTGGACGCCGTCCTCCGTCTCGATACCAGTGGCAGTGATTCTGCGAATTGGCGTGCGAATATAATCCACATTGTCCTCGGTGATGGCCTCCAGATATCCAGGACCCGGGGTAAGGCGTCGGCAGTTTGGCGAGAAATCCGGAACCATGTGTTCAATCATTTCCGGCTTCTTGGACAGCCTCTTTCTCATCACTTCGATGAAGTTGGTCTTGAGGTTCACATTTCTAGCGTTGCCTCGCAGGACACCTGGGAAGCCACGCCAGTACTTGTCTTCCATCTGTTTTCTGTAGCTCGTGTATGTCGCAGAATCTTGAAAGGTGTCTTGAAGCGCTTTGTCGATTGGTTGGGCTCCAGCCGTTCTCTCATCTCCCGCCCACGAGGTAGCAATCCACGTCTTGTTTCTGGCGTAGTGGTCCAGGCGAGCTACAGTCTTCTGAAGAGTAGCAACAACCTGAATTCCACTGGCTCCGTTTCCAATGACAGCGATTTTCTTCCCGGCTGGGTCAAATGAAGGATCCCAATTTGACGTGTGTCTCAGGGTGCCTTTGAAGTCGTCAATGCCCGGATAGGTTGGCAACTTCCAATCGTTGAATCGACCAATGCATGTCAGCACAAAGTCGTATTCCAGCGTCTTGATCTCATTGTCTCTGAAATTTTGGGCAGTGACATGCCATTTCCCCGCGTCAGCATTCCATTCCGTCTCTTTGACGAAATGCCCAAACTGGGCATACTGGTAGACGTTGTACTTTTTCGCAACTGACTGCCAATAATCGCGAATCTCATGTCCGGGCGCAAACTCGTCAGACCAATCCCGTTTTGGCTCAAAAGTCGATTGATATACGTGAGATGGTATATCGCATCGAACACCAGGATAGATATTCTCTAGCCATGTCCCTCCCTGTGTAGCTGGTGAGCGCGTAGCCATGGACAGAATTCCCGGAAAGAAAAAAACTCACAAAGTCTTTATTCTTCTCATAAATTGTTAATTGAATATCGGGAACTTTGGCTGGTAAAAGAACCCCTGCCAAGATGCCCGCAAGACCGCCGCCAATGACTGCGACTCTAAGCGGACGCGGTTCATCGATGCACCTGTCTAGGATCTCAAGGGGTGTTGTTTGCTTCTGGGCTTGTGGTGCACCAGATATATCTTCTTTCAAACTTGGGAGTTTCTCGCCGTCCACAGCGACTCTGGAACCGGATTGCGGTGTCAAGTTCGAGTAAATTTTGTCGATTCTGACATGCTGAACCTGGTGCGCTTCCGCAATGCTTGGTCGCGAGTCAATTTGAACCCCCATTGTGAGAGTTAACTAGACTTTGGGATCCTCTCTGCCTGGAATATGCAAGCTTCAAGTAGAAGATGATTTTTGATTGAATTCTTAACTGATAGTTGAAATAGTGGCAAGGTTCACGGGCAGCAGCAGCAATAAGCTGACGGAATCGCAACCTCCAAGCACGTAACCACCCCGCAAGCGCGGCCCGACCATACCGCTCAAGTGTTGGCACGGCCTAGAGGTACGTGTATTTCGCTGCGCTATTATCCCCGAAATTTCCTCCTCCTTGTACCTGTGGAAACATCTGCGAGGCTTTGTTCCCTTTGTTCACCAGTCTTCGTTGTTGGACATATTGTGAGCTGCAATCTGAGCTGCAGGGAGCGCCCATGCAGCTATTACTGCACATCAAGCATCCTCAGCCTCAAGTCAGGCGCCTCACCCTTGATGCGCCACTGCCCGCCGCATTCCTCGTCTCAACATACCTGACATATCGCGCAGCGCATCAACCCTCGTTTGAGAAGTATGTCGGCGTCGATCTGTCTCCCGGAAGATGGCGAGTGGCATATTTCCAAGGTCAAGTCGCTGGAACCGACGATCCAATTACAGAGCTGCACAGTAAATATTGGTGGTCAACCCCGCTAGATGCAGATCCGGACAAATTGGATAGCCTAGATGGTGTGGTTCAACACATGTACATTACATATGGCGAATGTGAGGTGCTGGGAGACCAATTGCACTGCATCGTTCCAGCTAGCAACGTTTCGAGACATTGTTTAATACCCCGTCACGTCTTTCAAGAGAGATTCATTATGCCTTACGCCGCTAAAGTTGCCTAACAAGCCCTAAATTGCCGCCTGATCAGCACTTGTAGTCTTCAAATTGGGGCGTAACAGTCAATGCATGAAAGAAGATGCATCGATGTCTCTATCAAAGGCCTACGCACCAAGACCGGGCATGGACCCTCCTCCAGTGCTGGACGCATGCAGGGTTCAGCGGTGGCTTGGAGCTGTGAAAAACACCGCCTTGCAAAGAGCGAGATGGGCGCATCATGTACAAAAATGTACGGAATTGATATGGTTTCTGAATGCAATGCGTCGGGTTGAGTGCGCCATTGCAAATCCTCTTGCTGTCCTTGACGGCGGCCTTGGTTGCTTTCCATGCCCGCCCTGTGGCACTTGAGATTGCAAGAAGTCGATAGCTGATTGTCATTCGAATACGAGAAGCTTGGTGATACCGCATTTTGCGACAGGTGGCGCACACATAAGTGAGGACAATATTGGTAAGACTTTCACAAGTTGCGCAGTTTAGAAACAGTGGCGGAGGAGCTGTTACGGATGATGCTCATACTACACGAGAGTTTTTCTTTGAGAGTCAAATTTAACATGGAAAAGATGATCCAGAACTTGGTGGCCCTCGGAGGAATATGTGCCTAGGGTGGTGACACTTTGGCTGTTGATGAATGAAAACCGCGCATCAAATCTTGTTCCTTTTTCTGTGAACTCGGCACAGAGGGGCAATGCCTTAAAGTGACCTAGTAGCATTTTCACGGCAGCCATTTATAACCTTGAGATGCTCTAACTAGTAAGTAGTTTAGTAAATATATTTGTATTGTGGCCGTGAACAGCGAACGGGTATGTAAGGTAAGTTGGGGTAAGGGCTAATTATATCGCGCAGGAACGTAAATGGAACGGTAAATCTACGTATAGATTGGCAATTCTAAATAAAGTCTTTGTATGTATCAGAAAGCTGTGCAGGACGTGCCGCGCCGCGCCGAACGAAGGCCGGGTTCGGAGCTGGTCCACTGACCAACAGCGCGTAGGGGAGGCCGGGCGGGCCGGGGCGGGCCGACATGCGGCGCAAGAGCACAGTTACTTACCTTTATTAGACGATTTGGGAACAAAATGCCCCAATTGTAGGCGCCTATTTCGAAGAGGAAAACCGTCGATATATGTGCATTCATTCAAGTGGCCATACTAGAACCAAATTGGCGAACTAGGCAACGTTGCAGTTTCGTTGAATTTGCTTAGCCAATTTGCCTCGGTACATGACATATAGCCGTTGTTGGAGAGACACCAACTCAAACCCTTCTCCGCAAAACGCAGAGTTGAGCACATCCAATCCTACCGCACGCAAAAAATATCACTTTATTGGCCAGAAAATTATTGTTCAGACCATGCCCCGTGCTTTGACCCTCGATGCAGGTGAAGCCGGCCGTCCAGGCAAAGTCTACTACCCGTAGGTCATGTAGCTTGGCGATCAGCAGCCTCTTTCGAATGCTGACATTGCAGTGAGCCAGTCTGCAGGTCAAACAAGTGCCAAGGCCGAAACCAGGCCCGAATGAGGTGCTTGTCCGAATAAAGGCGGCGGCTCTCAATCACCGCGATCTATGGGCTCGCCGGCATTTGTACCCCGGCCTGTCCCTCGAGAACCCGCTGCTGGCCGACGGTGCCGGCGTTGTCGTCGAGGTCGGGCCCGAGGTAAAACGCGCGGAGCTTCTCAACCAAGCTGTCATATTGACTCCCATGCGAGGCTGGGAGAGTGACCCCGTCTCGCCCGAGGACCCTCACCGGTTCGCCGTCATTGGCGCCACACTCCTCTGCGAGGACGGCACCGGGCAAGACTACCTGGCGGTGCACGAAGATGAGGTGGAACTGGCGCCGCGGCATCTTTCCCCGGCCGAGTGCGCCGCACTTCCACTCTGCGGACTGACGGGCTGGCGCGCGCTCGTCTCCAAGGCCGGCGTCACCGGCCCCGGCAAGAACGTGCTGATCACGGGCATCGGCGGCGGCGTCGCTTTGCAGGTTTTACAGTTCGCCGTGGCCCTAGGGAGCAACGTCTACGTGACATCAGGGGACCAGGGGAAACTCGACAAGGCCATTGCGATGGGTGCCCGGGGCGGTGTCAGCTACAAAGAAGCTGGCTGGGCGGCCGGCTTGCTGGAGATGCTCCCGGACGAGCGTCCCTATATGGACGCCGTCGTCGATGGCGCGGGCGGAAATCTAATCGCCGAGGTGGCGCCTATTATGCGCCCCGGCGGTGTCATTGCGCAATACGGCATGACGGTGGGCAATAAGATGGACTGGCAGATGCGAGCCGTCTTGGCCAACCTCGAGCTCAAGGGCTCGACCATGGGCTCAAGAAGAGAGTTTCGCGACATGGTTGCCTTTATTGACAAACACAAGATCAAACCGGTTGTTAGCAGGACCGTTCGAGGGCTGGGCGATCTTGAAGCGATCGAGACATTGTTTGTCGATATGCAGGCTGGTCGACAATTTGGGAAACTGGTGATTGAGATAGACGAGGAAGGTCAAGCCAAGTTGTAGAGTCTTCACCACCATATAATCTATAGGAATGGCATGTGATTGGAAAAATATCTTCGCCAAAACTAAGGGTGCTGCCCGAATGAAAAGCATCACAGCGTGCCATAGTTCAACCCCATCTTCCGGCTTGGAGAGCCCGGAATGAGGACTCTACCAGCGCAGGCAGTGCTGGCTGAACTTTGATGCAACATGTCGTTCTCAGATACTACATAACTAAAGCACACTGAGCCACCCATTAGTTCTTGTCGATCGACATCATCGCCGCCCAGGATACATGAGCCACCCGATCTTCTCGTATCCCAGGCGAAGGATGTCCCTCGCCGCAGACAAATTTCGCTCTAGGTCGCAGTTGACAGGCGCTTTTTTTTTTTTTCGAAAGAAATAGTCTTGCTTTTTTTTTTCAAGAGTCCATCGTGGCTTCAGAGTTCCATTGCTTAATGGGCCGGCTCCATACCATCTACAGCGTTCTAGTGCGAGAAGCCGACGTCGACGATCCGGCCGCGTGCGGCATAGATTGACCCCCGCATGCAGGTAGTCTTCTCAAAATGGTCAGAAAAGACGACACTGAGACGAAACTACTTATAGTAGATGGTAGGATGTGTGATGCCATTCAGAGACGAAAACACGTCCTGAAATTGCCGGGTCCAAACCTGGTTGTACCCTACATCAAGGTTTGTCTTGAATGACACGTTGCTGGCCTCGTCTATGATTTCCAACGATACATATCAGAGTTTAAAAAAGGAAGGTATGAGAGGAGCCTGGTGATTGTTTTAGAAATAGAAATGGCATAGATTGCAGGAGTCTTCCCACCATACTGTAGTCCTCCAACATTGCGTCGATAATGCAGTGATCAAGATCGTAATGCCGTCGTTCGGAGGTATTCAGACTACAACTCTTGGAGCTTTATGATAGTGGACATGACCAACAGTAAGGGAAGAACGTCATCAATACGAAATATCCACATCTGAGGCAGTGTTCGGTTGGAATATGAATTTGGTGGCAAGGAAGAGGAACCCCACGCTCACCACAGACGCGAGGGAAGCATGCACACTCCCGGCCGAGTCGACGGAACAAATCTTTGCGAAGAATCTTGGGAAGTTTTAAGCCATGACCTCATAGCATGATTTCTCGCTCTAGGCTTCCCATTTAGGAAAACTGACAGTCCCTTAGTCCCCGCTGCCGAGAACCTGGAGGCCACTAGAGAAGAACTAAGCTCACTATAAACCGGCCGAAGGGTTCCCCGATGGGATGAAGCGAGGACGGCTGGGAAGAAATACACGGTAGCTGGTGCAGTGGCGATGGTCAAAACCTTGAGCATCAGCCTCTACTCCTAAGCTCAAAGTTACGGACTCCACCGTCTTCCAAGGTTGGATACGAAGTATCCGGACGAGCATCTCGTTGTGCCCGAGTGAAGCAAGCAGTCCAGGCCTCTCTATCAAGTATAACGTCGGGACGTCCTGCTCGGTATTATATCTTGTTGTTCATCATCGCTTCATTCACAGACACACAAACAAGCACCTGTACGCTTACAAACATACCTTTCAATCCTCTCAGGACATAAAATTCTTTCAAGATGCTCTTCACCGCTGCTGCTCTCACCCTCATCGGTACCACTGCCGCCTCCCCCATTGTCTCTGCCGGCGGCAACTTCCCTCCCCGCGACAACGCCAAGGCATTCACCCTCATGGTCAACGTCACAGACCTCGCCCGGGACTTCACGCCTCCCGTACACAAAGCCTTCCTGACCGCCCTCCACCGCGACCCCTCCCGAAACTACATCGGCGTTGCCCACAACAGCGGCCACCCGGCGGTCTTCTTCATCAACGGCACCGACGCCGAGGCCGCCAAGGGCGACACCCGCATGCTCGCTGACCTCGGCGTGCCTGGCATCCCCTTCAGCACGCAGTTTAAGCGCGCCGGCGAGTACTTCTCCAACCAGATCGGCGAGCTCAACGCGGGACCCTCCGAGGAGCCCGTCACCATCACCTCCGTAGACCCAGCCTCAATCGTCTCGCTTTCCAGCCCGGGGTTGTGCATGGAGGAGTTCAACGGTGAAAAGTCCCCGGTGCTGCACATCTTTTACGTGGGAAATGACCACAAGCGTATCCCCAAGGAGTGCGTGCCGGTCAATGTCATTCCTCAGTGCGCGGAGCAGTTTGACAGCCCGGAAGACCATCACCTGTTTGCCCGGGAGGTAAAGTGCTACGACAACGCCCCTGCCATTGACTGGTCCAAGTATGATGCTTTCCGTCTCTGAGTGGTCGGGATCTGAGCGGGAGCATCGTTCATATTAGTGGGCGTGTAAAACCACGGTCTCTCGTCATTGCATATACTGCAATGCTTATATAGCCCGGGAATGACATAATTAGACTTAATAACACTATTGTTACCCAGTTTCCGAAGTTGCAGATAGGAGACGTGATACAGATACACGTCAGGCCATTGCATTCCCAGGTATACAGGTTCTATTTTTGCTCTGAAGCTATGGAGCTCGCCAGTCGCACAGACAGTGTCAAGGGAACGTCACAATTATTGAACAGAAAACCATACGTATTCAGTACATTTGGAGGCCTCTTTTTTTCAATAGATGCCACAAGGTGTCAATGTCGACTGTGAGGCGAAGCAGTCTCAGTGTAGCATGATCGGGCACATCTGCCGCTGCCCAAGGCTTGACAGCGCCGCTGCACCAGTCAGCCCGCCTCCTTGCATCCGACAGTTACCAGCTGTAAAACTTTTCCTCGTTTCTTGTGTTACCTTGAATTCAAGTGAAAGGAGGCCGCTCAGGTAGG
This sequence comes from Cordyceps cateniannulata, assembly GCA_028828415.1. Classification (NCBI taxonomy): domain Eukaryota; kingdom Fungi; phylum Ascomycota; class Sordariomycetes; order Hypocreales; family Cordycipitaceae; genus Cordyceps; species Cordyceps cateniannulata. Next base: position 2,025,844 of record JAPHMX010000008.1, read on the forward strand.
GCAGGCCATTAGTCGTAGGTGTTGCCAAGGTACCACCAGCCAGACTGATTCATACACTTGCAAGTCTCAGCTACGGCCTTTGACTCAGCCATACTGCAAGGGAACACGACAGCGTTCAACCACATGTCACGAATACTTGCCGGCCACAAGCATAATTCGCCATTACATCTACAGCATCAGCGAGGCTATGGCCGCATGCTTTCCTTTCATAACTTGATCTTCAAGGTGTGCCGCCAAGAAAACTACATGGTCAAGGGTTGTGAAGCAGATATGCCGTTGCCTCATCACAATATTCATCGCAATATTCTACACAGCTACCAAAGTCCATACTCATCATTTCTACCCATGTGTAGAATCGTCATCCAGAGGCACCGCTGCGGTGTTGACACGATCACGGATACGGACTACTGCCCAGAGTCTACCACGGACTGCTGCACCGGCCAGCGCACCGCCTGTGGAAACACGTCTTGGAAAGAGCCAGAAGGCGTATCATGCAAACCTTGTCACCTGAACCGCTGCTTCTTCTGCATATACAGATGGCGGTGGCGCTGCTGCCACTGCGGGACGGGGCCGATTGAGCAGCAAGTGTGCGGTTTTAATGACGGCGGCAGGATATGCGGACACTTGGTTTGCGACTTTTGCATACCATCATTAAGGTAGGTATGATCTGTTGCTCCAATGAAAACCCTTTACTCCAGTCTTAAGGGAAAGGTGCCATAAAAAGGCAGAGCTAATCGAGTGATGCCCGCAGGGATGGTCGGCCTAAATACGCGCGCGGTTAGGCTTTGAAGCATTATATTGGATGAAAGGGCGAGGTGTTCAGGGTTTTTTATGCGGCGCAGGACTTTTGTGACAGCTGGAGCTTCCACGTTCCACTATAGCTTGGCTCTCCAGGACCCGGTTACACAAACGCCAGATCTAAAAAGAGCATGATCCGAGGAGCCCAATGATGCGAGAAGACCAATGATGCGAGAAGACCAAAAATGCGAGAAGACCAATGATGCGAGAAGCGACAAATTCAGTGATATCATCGGAAAGGAATGTCCAGAGTTAGTGGAACAACCCTGGCAGCAGTTCTATTGTTCAGCCGCTGTCGGAGCTCGAGTGGTCAGAAGATCTTGGTTATTTGGCGGAAAGGCTGACGATGTTGTACAATACAAGTTATTGGAGTGCCAAATAGAACATTTTTGAGGATTTATCCGAGGACGAATAAGAATTATGCCTCTTCTCGGGGCATCGACGGTGCGCGTACCTTGGCAAGTCCGCGCTGCCTTAATATTATAGGGCATCAGGCACCTCGCCGAGCAGGGCCTATCATCCGGTCACAGCCTCACAGGAATGTCTCAAAAGGACCGCCGCAAAGAATACGAGCGCTTAGCAAGGTACATCTCGAGCTGTGCTTCCGTGAGGCGGTGTCCTTTTAGAGATATAAGTTGAGCCCTCATTGTGTTTAGAGAGACAACACAACACAACCTACCTCAAACTTTTACTCCTGGTCTTTCTCTTCATAACGATCAATATGTGCGGCAAAGTGAGTGTTATTTACTGCTGCAACCACGAAGTTGCTATGTCGACCGCTCATTGCACCAAATGGCGGAACATAGTGGGCGACAAGGCCGGCTTCAGATGCCCGACAGAGATACCCCCTATTGTTACGTATTCAAATGCACTCTGTGAGAAGTGCTACGACGCCCTCGATTTCGGAGCGAGAAAGTTGGCCGTTGATCGCAAATGAGCATCCTCGGGGTGGTGGTGATGGAAATCTGGTGCCGGTCTGCGACAAGGAGGCAATGGCCGTTATGAGGAGTGCTGGAGTTTCTGTGATGGAGAGACGAAGAAAACTGGCATGTCTTTCTCCTCCAAATCGCCCGCGGGCTGATGCGATGTGGCTGATGTCTGGACGGAGTTTCGGGTGGATTGACGACGGAGAAGAAACTGCACTTTTTGTCAAAGAAAAATTGGTTCGTGCCGAAAACAATATACTTTTCTGATACGCACTAAAGTACTCGCAGCCTTTAAACTTTGCGTGGAATGCGACCAGTGATTGCCATGCAGTATCTCATCTAATAACCTGCATCTCCAAATGGATCTGGACGCAACGGGCGCTTCGTTGGTGCATTACGCGGCCACCACGCTACGGGCCAAACGGCATCTAACAAAGCGGAGGGGGGGATCACGCCCGTCCCCACCGATCATCGTTGGCAACTCTGAATGTATTTTCCTCCAGAGTCGCCACTGCTCAGCCAAGAATTGACTCTTCTTCTCATCCATCCCTTGATCCTTCTCCCCATCGACAATCCCCTTCCATCTCCCTCCCTCCCCCCCTCCCTCCTTCCACCCAACCACAACGATGCCGCCTCAACGCTGGATCGCCGTCGCCGCCAGCTTGGCCTCGCTGGCCGCCGCCTCCTGGCCCGATCCGCCCTTGACCGGCCGTGACTTTGACTTCGTCGCCGACTTCAACGGGCCGCAGGTCTCCTCCTCCTCCAAGACGACCACCAACACCGCCCTCATGCTGTCCACGCTGAAGCGCCCGGCCGACATCGTCCCCGCGAACCCCGTCTTCTACACGCCCGCCGTCATCACGCTGCTCAAGCCCGACGACGCCGCGCGCGCCGCCCGCTACATTGCCTTTTTCGAGGTCTCCTACATCCCGGCCGCCGACACCCTCGACGACGTCATCTACTCCTACCCCTGGATTCGCTCCAACCTCACCGTCCAGGACGCCGGCACGCTCGCCACGACGCCCGACACCGAGAGCCACGTTGCCGTCTCGCCGACCATCGACAGCGGCGAGGTGCGCAACGCCACCGTCCAGGTCTGGCGCCAGGACGACAACCTGCTACGCTACATTGCCGCCGTCGAGGGCGCCCGCGTCCCCATGCCGCTCTCATACGCGCTCTCGCAAGTCTTTAGCAACACTACCGGTGATGTCTCGTATGACTTTAAGCGCGCCAGCATCGACTTCAAGATCCAGAACCAGACGGGCGTCGCCCGTTGCGACGTGAATAGCAACGGCGCTCCGATCGCCAGCGTTTCTCGCGGCGCCACTGCCTGCGTGGCGACGGCCACGAGCACGGGCAAGTCCGGCGCAGGCAGCGTGGCTGGCACCACCGCCACGGCCAGTCCCAGCGCGACGTCAAAACACAACGCGGCGGCTGGTGTTGTGGTGAGTTATGGGTTTCATGGCTGGCTAGTCATGGCTGTGGCAGGAGCCTTGATTTTGTAAAATTATACACGGTTGGCGCATTTCTTTTTTTTTTTTTTTGGAAACTCGGGAGAGGTCCCTTGAGTTCAGCCATGATACCAATGTCCCATATAGGAAAAAAATTAAAATTATTTTTACTCGACACTATGGAAGACCGGTTTAAGTCTCGTGCATGTGTATGGCTATTTTTAGGCGGCAGTTTATTCCCGGTTGTCACTTGTCTAACTTTGTCTGATAGTCTGCTATCAGTGCATAATCGTATATACGCCATCTCGTCCGAGTATTACACCAAAATCACCAAGCATCATTTCGCATTTGTGGGTGACATTGCAACTGGGTCGCAAGACCACGTTCTTGTTCGGCACGGAATACTCTTCTCGGCCCCTTCTAGCACGCAGGGTCTGCTTGACAACGTCCACGTCACTGCCGTCGCGACATCTGTCCCTTGGCACCGAAGGTTTGGGCCCGCCTGTCATATAACAGCATAATAAAATGCTGTAATATCGGCATAGCGCCAAGGGCATAGAGAACTTGCATACAAGGCACGCGAACTACCTGCCCGCTAATCGGTGCAGAAACTTGCCTCAGATATCAGGGCTCAAGTGTTGCATAATTGCAACATTGCAAGCATGTGAGCACGACGGGACGGTAGTCTTACTTAGCTACCTCAACCAGCTGTTGCACGTTTATCCTGCGATCTTGGGCCATGCTAATGAAGCCCCTGTCGTAAGCTCGAAAGCCCCGCACAATGCAGATGTCGCTTTCAAAGTCGTGTCCGGCTAAGTACCTACCAAGGTAAGGTGCCTTAGTAGGGCTTATTACATTTTAGTAGGTAGATAGGTAGGTGCTCAAGGTCAGAGGTACCTACTTAGTAGGTACGCAGAGGAGGACTAAAGCTACCGCCTCATGGCTATCACAGTAATCATAGGTAGGTACCTAGTAGCTATCACAGTTATTATGGCTATAGTAAGTATGTTACTTACATCTATCACGTCTATCACGTCTATCACGTCTATCACGTCTATCACGTCTATCACGTCTATCACGTCTATCACGTCTATCACGTCTATCACGTCTATCACGTCTATCACGTCTATCACGTCTATCACAGTTATAATATTCGTGGTGATTCACATTATTCATTGAAAATGCTGGTAAAAAGAAAACAATCGCTCGCTGCGCTGGAAAAGTACAAAAAGCAATGCTAGATAGCCGTCTATGAGGGCGGCACCGGCCTCAATTCGTGGCCAGCCTCAACATCTCGTTGTGTAGCTTGCCGATTCAGACCGTGCCATCTCTGTGACCACGGCCGAGTGACTGTAATGGCGTCGACCAAGCTCTTGTCGCTGGAATTGTCACGAGTTTCCCATACTGAATTAGGATCTTGAGACCGTAAACTGTTGCCCCGTTCACGGGATTTTGGGTGCGAGTTGAAGTCTGGCGGACTTTGATCCGAGTTGTTCTCGTATTGTGCTTTTGAGGCGGCTACCCGGCCGCGGATGAATATTGCAAAAGAAGGAAGGCAACCTACAATGATGGCTAGGCAACGTTAGCGATGGCCAACCCATTGAGAGGCAAGAAGGCATGTGCATACCAACGGCTCCTTCGATGCCAGCCCACAGCATGAGCCATGTTGTGCTCACTTGTCCCGTGCTCGAACTCGAGTTGAGTGATACACTTCGAATAATGGCCGTGGCCATTGTGATGATGCCGACAGCAAAAATGAGTCCGATGCTGATTTTTTCGATTCGAGAAATTTTTAGATTCCATAAGACGCGGAGTGGTACAGCCATAACTGGACTCGTTAGCATCACCTGGGGATGGAAGATGGAGCCTGGCATACTCAGAAGATCCGTCGATAAATCAGCGGCCAAGCTAAACCATAGACTTATCTCTTTGGCGCGCGCATCTCGGTCACTCGTGCTGCATTCGCCCGCCGTAAACCAGGCCTTCATTGACGAACAACTGGTAAAGTTACTAACGCAGCATCCAATGAAAACGAGGACGGAATAGACGAAGACTCCCCACCAAATCTGCGTGTAGAGTGGCAAGCCTTTGGTGAGTCGCTTGAACATAAAGAGAAGACTCCATTTGACAGCCCAGAGTGTCAACCAAAAAAAGAATTGGACGACGAAAAATTTCTTTAGCATCGCGACGAGGTCGTTGGAGAGTCCAGCGTATGGCTGTGCATGGCCTTCCGAGATGGCAGTGACTCTGAAGAACGTATCAATTGTCGCATAATAGAGCGCAATTGTGAGGATAAATGAGACCAGTGCAAGGTACATGAAGATGTCCTCCATCTGGGAGGGAATCTTTCGCAGCTTATACCAGCGTGCGCCGGTGCGCATAATAACGAAAACAATACCAACGCATAAGCATACAACCAGGCCCTCCTAGATTTGAAGAAACAGCAATAGTCAGCAAAAAGGTTTAACCCCGCCCCGGGGAAACAGATCGACCACTGGTCAGAGTTATTAGACATACTTGGTCAGCCTTTTGTGATACATTTTGCGTGCCCATGGTGACGATGCGGTTGGCACGGGCAAGCCGCCACACCTAGGTTGATTGAGCGAACCAAAAGAAGCAGCAACAATAACGACGGATTGTTTGCTTTGAGCCAGCATACGGCAATAAGAAAGAGTACAGGGTGGCTGACCGATGATGGGGGGCATGAGGCTACATAAGAAGATGCGGAATTTGGGGGTCGCGCTAATTCAGTCCCGACCCTGTGGCCGCGCATCAGATCAAGGCGGCGCCGTGCAGGAACAGGCCGGAATTGGGCTGGAGATCAACCACATCTTCCACGGACAAAAGTGCCCCTCCTCCATTTCGCTCTCAAGCCCGTCAGCGTGCGCCGACGAATCACAGTGCCGCGTGGGGGCAGGCAGCCGCAACCGAGGACGGAAGATGCCATGACGGCCATTGAGTAAGATGACTAGGCAAGGGGTCTCGGGCTCCATTGAGTCTGTGCTGGACTCCTCGACAGTGACGTTGGCATCGACTATTGAGAAGAGCGAGCAGCAGCATGGATTCCACGGAGATGCATTCGACACCAAAAAAATCGCGAGGACGAAACGGTCCTAGCCTTTGAGGAGGTGGTCTGGTGCCGGCCGCTCACGCGCTGTGGATTATAAGCAGACAGTCGGTTGACCGTCTCTTGCTGACTTGTTTAGTGATTAGCTTGAAGCTCAGTCTGACGGCCGGCGACCGGTCGAGTGGTGGTGCAGCACACCATCGGCATCTACCTCATCGTTAGTGCTTCCATAGTGCCATGAAAGAGGTGGGCCGTGGTTTGCGCATTACCATTCTGAAGGGCATTGAAGTCTGCCGTCGCTATTGACAAGTGTTTTGTGCGGTCATGGCTGAATGGAGAGTTGGAGCCATAGCTTCAAATATATTGCCTCCATACGAACCTACCTGGTTAGTAGTTAGTTAGCAACGGCGGGTGGCGCACCATGAAGTTCCGTGGCGCAAGGGGAAGAGCAAGCCACAGTGAACAAATATGGGTGAAACTTCTTTTCTACGCATACACCGGTCTTATTAGTGAACCATTTTTCCCCTGTAGATGTATTCATTCACTTGGACAGGTATTTGCACCTTTAATGTTGAAACCTAGCCTATTCGCTTGTAGCAATCCTGGCAAAGCTACCAGACAGCAAAGAGCCAGACACTCAGGTGTAATCGGACGACGGGCGCATCCAGCATCTGCATCTGCATCACCACCACCTCATGCATATCATCCGCATTCCCTGCTCGCGGCGGCAACAAAAAAAAAAATCCCCGGATAGCGACCTTCCCGACCTATAACGTTTACTATTTTCTAGTTCGCGCCTCGGCCGACTTGCCTCAAGCTAGCTAGCGTCAGCGTCCTCCATGCCAGCGCTGAAGATCCCTCGCACAAAACGTGTTCCGATTCCCAAGATGGGACCTTCCAAGGGTTTGAGCCGCCAGGCCCGTCCCCTCCGAGCAAGTGGAAGTCATGTCCGTCGATAATTTCCACCTTTTTCACGCCATACGGCCACAATCGCCAGCGTTGCTACTCCATGAAAACGCCGCCGGGCGGCCAGTTCGTCCGAAGTCGTACGCGGCCGCGACTCTCGACTCGACACGTTACGAATAAAGCCTGGGGTTCCTCGTCTGATCTCTCTTCCTACTGCAACGAGCATCGCAAACCAGCAGAAGTTCGTCAGCCCACTCACCCATCGCAAGCCGTCTACCTAGTGCCCCTCCTCCAGCCCCGTTGCTGACCACCGCTTTCGCTCCTTTTCCCTGGACCACACCACTCGCAAGGCCTGGTCGGTTCCCCAGCGCACACGCACAAACAGACTCATGATGCGCCTCCTTTTTTTTGCCGCTCTTGCGGTTCTGTCGCACGGTGCTGTAGCTGCGTCCTTCTCACCGTACACGTTGGAGGACGTCCAAGCCGACATATCGACTTATCTGGGTCACAATGCGACTCAGCAATCAAGAGCAGTCCCCAACTTTGGTTGCGAGGTAGCAGTGAGTTCAGGGGCCCCAGATTCCCACGACGGCAAATTCCGTGTCCCTTGTAACAACGGGCCGCGGCTGACATCCATGCAACAGTGTGGCTTCCTGGCCTTCTCCCGTCCCAATACCGTGGCCTTCCCAAATTCCTCAATCTATGATTTCCAAGAAAACCGATACTGGTCCCAGCAACAAGAGTTTACCCGCCCATCTTGCCGCTTCTCGCCCACCCGCGCCGAGGATGTTTCCTTGGCGATCCTGACGTTTCGCATAACCCAATGCAAATTCGCCGTCAAGAGTGGAGGGCATGGGGCATTCTCGGGAGCTTCCAACATTCAAGATGGCGTGACAGTTGATTTGATCCATATCACAGATGTGCAACTATCTAAAGACAGAAAGATTGCATCCGTCGGAGCGGGCAACACCTGGTACAATGTATACACGCAGCTGACCCCGCAGAACCTCACCGTCATCGGCGGCAGGGTGTCTCCCATTGGTGTTGGAGGGCTTACTCTGGGCGGCGGCATATCGTTCTTCTCGGCGCGATATGGTTGGGCGTGCGACAATGTCTACAACTACCAGGTAGTACTTGCAGACGGCTCCATCCGCGATATCAATCCCAAGTCATGCAGCAAGGATCTCTACTGGGCGCTGCGTGGTGGTGGTAACAACTTTGGCATCGTCACGCGCCTCGACTTAGAGACCTATCCACAAGGCGACATGTGGGCTGGCTCACAAACCTTTGTCAACACACTCGAGACGAGCAAGGCCATCAACAAGGCTTTCGAGAGTTTTGCTAGCAAGTCCCCTGAAGATGATTATGCCCAGATTATTACTGCATACGCATACGCTCAAGCTCAAGGCGTCTATGTCATTGCTTCAGACCTGCAGTATGGCAAGCCCGTTGCCAATCCCCCCATTCTTCAAAACTTCACTGCCATTCCCGGCGCCGTTGCGGATACTCTGCACGTAGTCGACCTGCCATCACTGACACAAGAGTTTAATGCTTCCAATCCTTACGGCTTCCGGTACGGCTTCTGCCATCCATCCAGAGAAACTGGGTTGAACTATGCAGTGCTAACTTGTCGTAGAAAAACCTACTGGACATTTACATTCAAAAATTCTGCCGCGCTTATGGACGAGATCGTTGCCATCTACACGGAGGAGGTAGACAAGGTCAAGGACGCACCCGGCATCGTGCCGGCTGCCATCTTCCAACCAATTACTACATCCATGACGAAGCATTTTTCCAAGAATGGAGGCAACCCCTTGGGTCTAGAAGGCCAAGGCCCGCTTACCTGTCCGTACACCGCCCCAAGCATTCTTGCACTCTCGTTAATCGTTTCGTAACAGTGGTGAACATTGACTTCTCGTGGACTGAGGTTGCCGACGATGCGCGCATCATGGCCGCCGCTCAAGTTATTGTGACCCGTTCCACAGCAGCAGCCAAGGCACGAGGGCTCGATCACCCCTACCTGTACCAAAACTACGCCTCGCAGAAGCAGGAAGTGTTTGCTAGCTACGGAGAGGCGAACCTCGCAAAACTTCGAACTATCTCGAAGAAGTACGACCCAGACCAGGTTCTGCAACGATTGCAGCCCGGTTACTTCAAGCTGCATTAAACCCCTTTTTATGCTGCATTTAAACTGTACATAGCGGTGTATGAGCAGACATGCATTTAGAACAGGCTGCCAAATGGTTTTCGGATGGAGCATAGTTGGTGTCGAAGAAAATACATTGCTTCAACGAAATTTTGCATTTCGTCGGTCGTCCAAGCCCAGCGATGTCGGCGGAGTGCATTACACAGCTGCATCATCAACTGATGGCCTTTGCTCGGCTGCATACCAAAGATCCCAACCTCACCCATTACTGCTGCAACTGTAGGCCTCTTTTTGAAATCTAGCGCATTTAATGGCGGACGTATTTTCCTGAAAAAAAAAAAAAACATCTTACCAGGACACAGACAACTTTGGCGCTGATCACAAGCTTTGATGCGGAATGGTGGGTTGGGCGGATTTCGGGCAGCATTGAGTTGTGGCCAATGACGCAGCATGTGGCGGAGAACATCAGCCGCCATCGCATACCTCAAGGACTCGAGTCTCGGCGCCCTCGACGTGACACTCACCGATCTTCCTCCTTCATCGGCAAATTTCTCATAGAGACTCGAAACTCGCACCGGCCTAGCCAGTACATAAAGTTCCTTGGGTACAGCCGCCTACAAACCGTTTGTCTCTCGCCCTTTCCGTCAGCAACGCAGCTGGCACGCCACATTTGCGATGTGCATCGCCATCTTGTCGACCGCCCATCCGGATTATTCTCTCATCATCGTTGACAACCGAGATGAGTATATATTGCGGCCGACGTCTCGGCCTCACTGGTGGACCCATCCAACTTCCGGCCAGCAGGTTCTCTCGTCGCGGGACCTGCAGAGATCCGAGCAAGGCACGTGGCTAGCTTTGAACAAAGCTGGAGACTTTGCTGTGCTCACTAACTATCAAGAAATTGTCGAGGAGTCGGCTTCGATTTCTACGACGCGAAGCAGAGGCGGCATACCAAGTCTCTGGGTTGGCGGCGACACGAAGGAATCACTGACTGATCGTGTCCATCGCTTGGTCAGGGACGGCGGTGTCAAAGGTGTTGGTGGATTCTCTATGATTTGTGGACGGATGCGCAAAAATACCGAAAATATTTCGATTGTGAGCAACCGAGCAGCCTGTGTGGACGATGTCCCGATTGTTAGCGGAGAGAGGGGAAGGACCTGGGGATTGAGTAACACAACATACACCAACCCGGAAAAGTGGCCGAAGGTAGTGGATGGCGAGCAGCTAGTCAGCAAAGCCATCCAAGATGCTGTATCCCAGACTCAGAGCGAAGCAGATTTTATCGAGTCACTCTTCATGGTACTTAACCGGGACACACTACCTCCCGCCAGCGACGAAGAAGGTACTGTGCAGGATAGCATGAAGAGGTTTCGTCACAGCATCTTCCTTCCGCCCGTTGGCACCGCGCAGCAAAAGGCTGAATTCGCAGAATCCGCAGCCAAAGGTCGAGTTGGCTGGGAAGAGGAGCCCAAGACTTCAAACGGGTCCTCCAGCCATGCGCCGGCCAACCCCGTTGGTGGCTATTCGACTGGTCTGTATGGAACCCAGCGCCAGACAGTCATTCTAGTCGATTTGGAGGGCAATGTTACCTATATCGAGAGGGCCTTGTTTGATCCAAACGGAAATGTGATTGAGCGAGGGGCCGCGGATGTGACAATCAAGTTTACGGTGGACGGCTGGGAGATCAAGGGCTGAAAGCAAGAATGAATTGCCTACACTATAACCATACCGTGGCTCAGTTTTGGCTTTTTTTGCACGATGGAATTTCACCTTTTTCCGAATGGGGCCTTCGAAGACCGAGAACTCGAGACGTGTCACATGCCACTCAACATAGCACCAAATCAAAACAGCATTTAAATATTATTAAGCTACGTAACATAAGTACTAGGTAGGCACTACATGAACTTGGTACATTGGTACGTGCCTACTAGAAGGTATGAGTAGGTAGGTTGAGGTGTCGAATTGTGAAAGGCAGGCGTTTGCTGTTTATGCCTGCCAGCTGGCAGAAAGGACCGCGGGCAGCTGCCAATGACTGCTACTGCTCTGCACCAATAATAAACTAAACGCCCTGCCAATCGCATCTTTTCCTTTCATCCCATTTTATTCAAGCTGTAGTCCCACTGAATAAGCGAACTTGCATGCGAACTGCGTCAGCTTCTTCGCGACGGAGGCGCGCTTCCCATCGCGTTCTACTTGCTGCCATCTCCATCCTCGGTTGGGCTTGGATCCGGCCGGCTTGCACATCTTCCTCTGGTTCGGTGCCGTTACAGAGCTTTCCTTTGCTTTCAAACAACATCTGCTGCTACCCAATACTTGGACTATTAATCTCTTTTTGGATTACACAGTACTCTCGTCAGCCCGCGGTCCTCTGCCATTGAACCGTTCCGACATGGGCGTTGATGCCAAAGCAATTGGAAACAACAGAGTCACCTCTGCTCTTCATGATGGGTAAAAACAGAATCGGCATTTCTCACCTCTTTTCAAGCCACAAAAATGATTCGAACTCTAGTCGGATTAAGCAGCCTTTAGTGATATCTTCACCCATCGGACCTGTCAAAAACTCCCGAGGACCAGACTTGACGCGCAGTGCCGGATTGATCATTGTTGACGCCATCAATGACTGTGCGCCAGCACAAGACAACGATGGAGCGGAGATCTCTGGAACAACCGTGACGGAGAAGAAGATGGCCATAAGCATATTCGCTAGAAAGACACTTTTGAAGACGCAAAGCTTAGCAAGTCTTTCCTCCCCCACCAAGGCAGTCGTAACCAGTTCAGCCACGACACCACGAAGTAAGTTCGAACAAGAACTTACTTCATCAATCTCAAAACTCAAAATCGCCTCGAAATCTACCACCACGGTATTCACAGACAATGGAGATCACGAATACACGCACACTACAAGACCACAAAACCTTGCTAGCCCGCAGACAAGAAAGCTTATGTTTACCACAAGACTGCCCAAGTCAAATACTATGAATGTCTTGCAAGATATAAAGAACTCGGCACCCCGTCGAACGAACGTGGCGGGCTCCATCTCGAAGCCCCAGACTAAAATACCCGAAACTCCTCTCAAGCAATCCGGAATGCCTATAAGAACCCTCATCCGTTCGTTCAGACGACCTTCGCAAGAAGAATCAATAACCTCCAGCAGACACTCTTCCACAACCAACATCACAACACCAGACTCATCAGGACAAATGAACGACGCAATGGAATTTCCACCACGACCCGGACAAATTGTCCATGCCCAGGTCTCTGCCTACTGGACCGGCCGTTTCACGACGCTGCGAGACCGCCTGTCTAGCGAGCACATGGCTCATGTGCTGGCACACGCCACCGACACAATCCAGATGCGTGTTCAAGATGCCTCCCACAAGAGGAAGAATCAAGATACCGAAGTCTGTGAAGATCCCCCATACCTACTCCGAGACGAAGACGACCTTTGTCGGCAAGTCTTTTCCATACTCGAATCACAATGCGTCACCACAGCTTCCAGAGAGTCTCTAAGACGCTGGAGACAAAACTATGCTTGCATTCGCCGCCGGCCGAATTTGCGTCCTGGTTTTCCTGGAGACTCACAGATTTCAAGACGTTTTGCATCACATGCTCGCCATTGCGATGAACAGGGCTTGACTTTTTTAGAGGAAGCGTATTACAGCAATGCCTCAAACGCTTTTGGAATGACCAACCCCAACAGCGTCGAGGGTCGATATTTAAATTTTCGATAATTCGTTTGATGCACACAAAGCCGCATCTTTTACCTCGTAGTGCTGCTGCACTCCTCCTTCTTTGGTTGGACCCGCTACATTCTCTTGGACTTTGTACTTTTCTGGCTTCAACTTTGGTAACGGACACTATCGAGGAAAGTCTTGGTGATTGGAGTATCTGATTTTGGCCTTTTAACCCTCCTCGCGCTTTTCTTTTTTGGCCTCTTGCATGTTTGCCTTTTTTTTGGTTGTTGCTGGATGATATTACGGAACGGTTTATGGCTGGCTTTGGCAGCTTCGGCGCACAGAGGTGCTGATTGATTTTTGCATGGATAAACAGATACCCGACAGAAGGTGGTGGTGCCTGGCTCAGCGGGAGCCTTGATGAAATGGAATACAAGCAATGCTTGATTGTTGCGTTTATAATAATGGTTTAATTTAAATAGATGCGGCCATTTTTCAGCCTTGCATTTGCCCCTATTTGCCAGTGCATAATGCAACGTTCAGTGATAAACTCCAATAAACACAAACGTCTAAGTACTAAGTATTGAAACGCCTCTACACACTGCCACAACCCCATACACAAAACGCCCACCTCATTCTGCCTTCTTCCTACTCTTCAAGTAATCGCGAATCTGCTCAAACTTGCTGGCGAAAAACATGCCAGTTTTGTCGTTGCTCCAGACGAGGACGCCAATCTCATCGGCGAAGCGGCGGGTATCGTGGTACTCTTTCGGGTCGTCAAAGTCGCGAAAGAGGAAGCCGCCGGTCGTTTTCATGCGCTCATTCTCAAGCTGCCAGAGGCGGATCTGGTCAACGACGGTCGGTGGCAGCACCGGCTTGTTGGCGAGGGCGGCGGTGCGGTGCATCTGCTCGTGGGCGTGGGCGGCGAGGTAGGCGACGATCTGGTCGGCGGTGATGCCGAACTGGATGGCCTGGCGGATCGAGGTGCGGGTGATGCGGCCGGCAACCATGTCGGGGAAGCGCATGGTGAGGCGCGCGAACAGAGCGAGGACGGCGATTTGCAGCGTCGACTGGGTGTACGCGTACAGACGGTAGTTGGTCTCGATCACGATGGCGCCGGCCTGGTCTGCGGAGCCGCCGCCGAGTGGGCCCGTAGCGGCGGTGGCCGACTGCTGCTGGGCACGGTCCTGGTTGGAGGCGACAGCGGCGGAGGTGGCGGCGGCGACGCCGTCGCTGATGCTCCGCATGTTGCCGCTGCCGCCGCTTGTGAGTGTGGTGGCGAGGCGCGTCGGGAAGAACATGGAGCGTTTCTGCGGCGGTATATAGACGAGGCCAAAGTCGGCGAGTGCGGGGAGCATATCGCGGCGCTTGTCGGTGAGAGCGTCAGTGTCGTACGCGCGGCCGAGTTCGAGGCTAGCAAGCACGAAGAGGAACGAGAGCACGTCGACGGCGGCGCCGCGGTCGGCCTCGAGCAGCGCCTCGAGCCACATGAGCAGCAGCGTCCATACCTGCGCGTTGGCCTCTTGCAGCAGAAAGGTGAAGCCGGCCTGCGTGATGCCAACGGACCCGTTAGGCCGGCGGTCGACGAGGCGGCCAGCGACGAGGATGTCGCGCACGCTCTTGTTCGGGCCGGCGGCATCGGGGTTGGTGCCAGTGCTCTTAAAGCCAACAGAGGAGACGACGTAGTGTAGGATATCGTCCCAGCGGCGGCGCGCGTGGCGGTCGAGGAAGCCGAGGTCAATCTCGGGGGGGACGACGAGGGTCGATGGCACGCCGAAGGAGCCGTGTTCGCCGCCGCCGGTGAGGGCGAGGCGCATCGAGGCGCGAAAGTTGGCCGTGAGCTGCACCTCCTGCGGCTTGTCGCGGGACGGCGCGGATATTTGCACAATGTGGAGACTTCGAAGCGTCGAGAGCACCTGGTCTTTTTGCCTATCGGTATTTTTTTTGCGCGATTAGCCCTGCAAAGTATCGCCGGCGAGAGCAAGTCACGAGACATGTTTGAGCGAGCACTCTCTCACCTCTTGGCTTCGGGCTTGACCCAGGTGTCCAGGTCGGCCAGACTCATAGGGCTAGGCATGTACAGCATGCGCATGACAAACGTCTTGGCTGTTGCAATTTCGTCAGTCCGTCAGCGAACTTCCATGTTCAGCCACGCCTTCGCGCCGGGCAACTTTACCCAGCTGCGGCAGCATGCGCCGGAAAATGGCAAACGCCGTCGAGGGCTGTTGGTAGAGCTTCCTAAAGGTTGTTCCCGGCAGCTTCTCCAGGTAGTCGGCCAGCTGCAGCGCCGGCTGCGGGTTGGCAGCCATGGTTGTGGCGTGCCCTGTTTGAAGCTCCTGGTGTTCGTGCGCTCGTGGTCCTCGTGAGGACGAGAATGTTCTCTGCTGGATTCGATGCGCTCGTTGCGCCGGAACGGCGGCGATGCCAAGGTCGTTCCGTGAGACGAAAAGGGCCGTTTATATCATGGTCTGAGAAGCTGTCGTACCCCCCTAGTGGTCTGCTTCTGTTGTCGTTGCGTGGTGGAGGGACGGTCCTGCGAACAAAGCTGGTGATGGTTTCGGAAAGTTCACGGTGCTTGCGCTCGCTGTCAATCAAGGTCGGATGATGATCGGATAATTGCACTGCTGTTGGGTTTGCGTTTAGCGATTGTTTTAGTGGTCGGCTCGCTGTGGGGGGTCCTGAGAGGGCTGCTGGTGACGCCATGCTCCCAAGGGACTCAGCGTTTACAAAGTCGCTCTGATAGCCGATTCTGTACCGAGTAGCCACTCCAACAAGATGGCCAAAAAGTTATCGCCCCTGGCTTTTACGCAGACTGTACGTATTTTTCTTGGGCCCGAACACGTCCAATTGCTAACGCTTCAGCAGGTGGTCAGGTCCTTCATGGCCCAGTCCGGCCTGGAGCCGCAGTAAGTCCACAGTTGGCGCGAACAAAGGACAGTGCTCACAGCTAACGCGCCGGATAGATTGCTTGGTGCCAGCCGTGTAGGGCCCCAATCTGACCTCCATACTCTCATTTCGCCCATTGAGCTAATCATCTCGTCGGCAGTTTCGTGTGACGAGTGCCGCCAAGGGCAAGGTCGACTTTGAGCTGGACATACACAAAGACCATACTGTATGCTGGCCCTGTCCCTGCCTCGGAATATCCGCGTAACAGGTTTATAGAACCGCCTCAACACCATCCACGGAGGCACGTTGGCCGCGATTGTTGACTTAGGCGGCAGCCTTGCCGTCTCGTCTCATGGGAGATGGAAGACTGGCGTGTCGACCGATATCAACAGTATGCCCAGCCATACCGACACGCTATTTAACCCGCAAGACTAACCGCTTGTCATCCAGTCAGCTATCTAAATCCCGGTGGTACTCCTGGCGATATTCTCAAAGGCGTGGCCGTCTGCGACAAGAGTAAGTGGGCTCAAGCTCCCCATCCCACAGGCCGATCAGCACCTCGGCGGCCAGCTCACGCAATTTTGGTAGTTGGCAAGACGTTAGCATACACGACGGTCCAGTTCTTCAACAGTAAAGGTCAGCTTGCAGCTCGAGGAAGCCACACAAAGTACGTCTCCTCTTGCTAAACCGCCTGTCGCATAACTAACCGAACAGGTTCGTTGCGGGCACTGAGAATGAGCTGGGCGAGTTCGTGGTTCCAGAGGAATTCTCCGACGTAGATTAATCGGGTCACGGCAGGGCTAGACCTCCTCAATGCATTTCAGCCATATATTTATACATCTGATATAGAAGAAAGATCCCAATCAGTAAACAACCCTGTTATCTTAACAGCCCAGCAATATATCAAAATAGACATTTCCGTCCGCCTCGCTATTTCCATCAAGACGCCAGATTCCCAAGTAGTACAGTAATGAAGAAAACCATTATCCGAACCGGTGCTAATATAAAAGTCAGCCGATTAATGCTGAATGAGTATATGTGTGTATCCAAGCTTCGCAAAAGAAAAAGAACCCCCCCTTTTATCTGTCAATCACGCGAATTACTTCTTTTTAGCATCTTTCTCCGGCGGCAGCACTTCTGACTCAGGCACTCTACCATCCGCCTGGTGATATAAACCCATGGCTTCATCGTGCGAAGGAGGGCACATTGTATCCGGGCTAGCGGTAAATGTCCGGAACATGGCGCCATTCAAGTTTCCCGGTGGAACAATGCTGCTACTCGACCCCGGTGGCCGACCATCTGCCTGGTGGAACAAGCCCATGGTCTCCTCGTGTGAAGGTAACATGCTAGAGTCAGTTTCGGATGTTGGAGGTCGACCATCAGCTTGATGGTACAAGCCCATCGCTTCGTCGTGGGAAGGTAACGAGCCGGACAGCTCTGATCCCGGCGTACGACCATCCGCTTGATGGTAAAGGCCCAAAGACGCATCGTCATCTTCTGTGGTAAGTTGCAGTACGGGCTCTTCAAGTCTCCGCTGTGATAGTTGGGGTGCTTGCGGCTCAGAATCGCTTATAGATGTAATTGCAGCTTGCTGTGTTATGGTGTCGGGGTGGTTGGCTGATGGCTCATGGGCCTCCTGAGATCTCCGAGTCATTTCATCGGTAGATTGTGAGGCAGAAGGGGGGACAGGTCGTCTAATAACTGGCGTTTGGGTGGGAGCAAGAACTGCTGCGCCAGAGATGGCGTGTTGGGCAGCTGGCGGAGAATATTCAGGAGGTGCATCAGCGACACCGTCCCAGGCGAACAAGCTCTCAGGGCGCTGGTGCACAGGTGTCAGAACCGGTGTAATGGCACGCTCGGTCATTGGCGTGACTATGGTCGACTCCGGCGATAGGAATTCCGAGGAGGCTGCTTGGCTCTCGCGGTCATCCATGAGCAAGGGAGTGCTAGTATATGAGAGGCCAGTTTTCTTGTCCAGACCGAGGTAATAGAGAATGACAAGAATGGTGAAAACGGGCCATGTCATGAAAACGACAGACAGTACTTCGTTGAAAGTGGTCGAGCCTTCAACATACGGGGCGAAGAAGTATGGGTCAACGGTTTGCAAAATGATGCAGTAGACGTCAAACGCAGCACGTAGGACCCAGAGGCTGCAGCAAGCAATGAGATATCGCATAGGCTTCTGGACTGACTTTGAAGTACGAAGTTTGCGCCGTAGCACGCAAGAACGAATAAGCATGGATACGGCGAGGAAGGCGAGGACAGCCTGGCATATGAGGGTCATAATGGCAGAGGCGACGAGGTAGTTGTTGTAGAGTCTATCCCAAGCGATGCCTTCGCTGGAGGAGGTGATTTCTGAAAGAACGACGCGGTAGATCTCAACACTGAGAACAGCTAGAGAAAGAATGCCGATGCCAAATGAGACGGCGTAGGCGGAGTATCGCGCCCACTTATGGCGAAGGGGGCGTTTCTCGTCGCGGAGGCCAGCCAAACGAATGCATCGGATAAAGCTGGCGAGGGTGAGGAAGATAAGCACCTCGGCAGAGAGGTTGAAGCAAAACGAAAGAGCAGAGGCGCCGGTCGATATGCGAGCGACCAAATCGACTTGACCATCTTCTATGTCGTCGTCACTGAACGAGTCGTAGGCTGACTGCAGGACGCGGGATGTGAGGGTGATGGTGGCTATTTCGAGGAGGCTAAAAAAGACGGCACTGTAGAGATATCGTGTTAGAATATCGAGTCCAAAGATTTTCACCTTTCCGATCTTCTCTTCTCTTCTCTTCTTTCTCATTATTTCTTGTTTCTTGCGCAGAATCACGTACATGGTTTGCATAAGCCACGCTATCTTGACCCAAGAAAAGACCCTGCGTGCTTGGTCGCGGTGGCGACGCAGGCGGATCGCGGCGCATATGGTGAAGCATATCGAGGCAATTAGGGTGACGAAGAGGAGGGCATCGGTCACAAAGTGGAAGATTTCGTAGCTGGCGATGGGGGACATGGTGTCGATGCAGAACCGTGCGCAAACGGCCTGCGTCGACTCACATTATCGAGTGGGCAGGCGATCGGAACGGAGCGCTGCCGGCGGTTGCGGCTCTTCGGGGTGTACCGTAGTTTGCGGACTGGTCACGGCGAGTTGACAAGAAGTGCAGCAGCCGTGCACCGACGATGTCTATTTTTTTTCGGCGGGCGACGATAGTAAGGACACGGCACTCGGTCGGGCTCGGGCGTGGACGGCACGAGTTGCGGCGGCGTCCAGTGGAGAAGAATCAGAGATGCCGCTGGCCGAGATGATGTTTCCGCCCTGGTTGAGATAAAATGCTGATGAAATGGCGAGAGAGCAAAACGACACAAGATGATTGCAGAAGGACGGTGTGCAATCAGGCCGGACTGTAAAAGATTGCAAGATGGTACCTCGGAAACCTTGGCATGCCAGCAGGCCTGGGGGAGGCTCTTCTGCTGCGCCTCGAGGGCAAAGGGAAGGTCTCCTTCGGGTGGTGCACCAGGTGCAGCCTCACCCCATGGCCCATGGCCCCTCGAAGGCCCCGTCGCCAGGTCCTTCCAACACGCTAACTGGTGCAAACAGGCTGTGCCATTGCGCTCTCTGTCCACTAGAAACCCCTGTAAAGATCCTCTACAGAGAGGGGCTGGCTCCAGAATTCTCTTGGCGACAGGACTAGCAAAAAGACGCAAGTCCAGGACCATTTTCATTTTCTCTGTGTAGTGATGCAAGAAAATCCCCTTCTTCATCATTTGTTCTACTCCGAAACTACTCCGCTTGGGGAAGCAAGCGTACGAATTGGGATCCAAATTGTGTTCCACGAGACAATCTGTAGATGCTGTATTGCAACAGGTACCTCTGGCCGCTGGATGTCAAAGGGCGGCATGAAACCTTGTTCTCCAAACACCGTCATTGTGGCTTGACCAAGTGTGGCTTCGTCGAATTTGCTCAAGCTCGGGACATGTCACAATTTGTTCCAAGACCTCCTTCAAAATGCATCCCTTCTCGGCAGTCACAATGGCGCTACCTTATTATTTTGTTTCCACTCGCCCCCAAAATCACGCCCATCTCTCTGGCGGTAGCCTTTCCCTGATGTCGTCTCATCGCATCCCCGCTAGTCCACGGCGGTGACGCGCAATCTCAACGCTCTCCAGCGCCGAGGTTCCGCCAACTCGGCACGCCAGCCGCCTCTCCAGCTTCAGAAGTCCTCAAGAAGTGCACTAGGACGAAAAAAGCCCAGCCGATACGAGGTGGTGCAGCGGCGCCCGGGCATTAGACTCGGGGCAGCCTAGCGTGGTATTTCCGCCTTTCCAGCGACTGCCTCGAGGCCATCATGTAACTAGTAGGTACCTAGCAGCGCGTGTTAGTTGGCATTCTGACCCTGTGCGGAGGGGTCTTGCTAACGCCAGGAAGCTCATCAAACTAGATGCATTGTAGGGTGTATCTAGGTAGGGTTGGGAAGAAAGCGTAATCGAAAATACGGCTGGGTCTCAGCCTCTACCCATGTAAACGACTGGGGACGCATATAGCCGTCTATGAGAAAAACATCATCGTTATTTATTTCAGAAAAAGAATCTCGCAGAAACTTCCATCGATGCGGCAACTGTACTGACAGAGCGGAAAGGTTTGCCTTGCAGTACAATTTACTGTCGCCATCATGCTCCTCGGTATCAAATTGGTATCATTACTTTCCATACAAAGAGTTTTTGTCTTTTTCGCTTCAACGCCGTCAAACAGTCTTGGGTTATATCCCTTCATCCTTGATCCAAGTTCATGCACTGGACTTCTCCTACAGCGTTAGCCATATTAGTGCGGCTGCTGTTGCTGGTATTGCTGTTGCTGATACTGCTGTTGCTGATACTGCTGTTGCTGATACTGCTGCTGGTGGTGGTGCTGCTGCTGGTGGTACTGGATGTCTTGCTGAGGCTGCGCATAATAATTGTCGAGTTGCTCCTGCGCACTGTATGCCGGAGCTTGCTGCGGCGCGATCTTGTGGGTGACTTGGTATCCCCATGGCGTCTGATAGACTGTCTCGCCAGCAGCGGTTTCCTTTGTCAGGAATGACTGCTGCTTCGACCACACGCCGCCAATCTTCTTGCGTCCGAGGACAAACATAATCAGCAGAATCGCTGCATACGGCCACGTGCGGAAGAGGACGTCTGTGACAATGGTGGCATCTACGCCCGGCATGTAAGACGAGTTGAGGTAGAACATGATCAAGATGATGATGTTATACAAAGGTTGCGCCACGAAGAGAACCGCACACGCGAGGAAATAGTTGGAGGCCTGCAAAATCGCCATTGTCAGTAATATTTGTGATGTTTGTGCCTGCTGGAGCTCTTACTGGTCTAGTATGAGGCGCCGACCGGCTCAGTGCTCGCGTCCGGCCAGCCAGGCCCAGGACCAGCAGCGACAGGAGCAGCCATATGCAGTCCAGCGCAAAGTCAATATCACTCGTCGTCCGGTTGATGCTCTCCAAATCCACCGCGTCCACGCCGTACCGGTCGCTCACCGCGCGCCGCCCGGGCAGCGAAGGCGCCTGGCTCTTGGCATTATCGAAGAGGTGTGCCCAATAGTAGCAGCGCACTCCAAATAGACCGAGTGCGAGTAGCAGCGTCAGACCTCCAGCTCCCCATGCGGGCAACGACATCTTGGCCCACCCCGCCGGCACCTCGCCGGTGCCGCCGGTCGAGCGCGCCGTGGCGAGGCCCGCAGCGAGCGATACAAAGGTGGCAAGCAAGAGCACGCGGACGCCGGCCTCGCAGAGCATCCAGATACTATCGAGGAAGCCGCGCGCCTGTGTGAGGCCCTTTTGCTCCGACTCGAAGAATTCGATGTGGCGGTCGGTAAAGCGGCTGTAGACGGTCGCGATGATCAAGCCGCCGCAGAGGACAAACATGGTGCTAGGCGGCCGATCAGCATATGCGGGGCGGTGCTAGATAGATTGCAATGGCTCACTTACAAGGTGAAGAGGGCGAGAGAGTAGCGAGCCCATTTGACCCAGGCTCGGGCGGCGTCGCCATGGCGGCGGACAAAGCAGAATTGCAGCACGGTGACGAGGGCAAGGAGGAAGAATGTGGCCACTTCAAGAGCCGTCGCTGCTACGTATAGCTTGGTGCTGGACGAGAAGGAGATCATGGTTACTGCGTATCTCGAGGGCGAGGTTGATCACAGATTCGATGGTAGGCGTATCTGAAGCTTGGCTGGCGCGCTTCTTGGTAAGAACTTCAGAACCTCGCACAGCGAGCATCCAGAAAGAAAAGATGGCAGAGACAGGTTCTCTAACAGCGGACATGGCGCCAGGAGGGCTTTTCATCAATAATCCCACCATACTGCCTGCTTACCAGCCACCATGCAGTAACTTAGCAATATCGGGTGCATCGAGCAGGCGCCGGATGCAAGGCCAGCTCCACCGCGGAATTTGATCACATCTGTTTAAGACATAATAATGGAAAAATGAGAGACATCTTGGTTCGGCCTGGTGTTGTGTTTTCTGCACAGCCCCAGAGACCCTGGACGATGGCTGCAGATGTCCAGCCTGCCCACTTGGAACTGGCGAATCTGCGTTGAGGATTAAGCGCCCAACTTGCCGAAGTCCCGGAGAGCCATGACGGTTCGCGGATCAGATTGGATGGGTTTATGGAGCTAAAAAGAAATATGCAGGATTATTCTCTGCACATTAACACTGTGATTCATCTGGTGAAGTGGTGTAAATTGTCCCCGAGACAGACTGCTGACACCTACAGGGCCACCCCTACTCCATCAACCCTTGCGAATAGTGTTTCTCAAGAGGCATCACAAATTCCAATGGCATTTGTTTCCTCTTGATGAATATTGTCAGTTATTTTCCACCAAAGGATCGTCCTGACAGAGTGCTACCAAGAACTACCAAAAACATACAAGGCAAATATTCCTCACCATGCTGACAGACTACTGCTTCTTCGCCTTACCCTCCCGCTCCGACTCATCCGTCCCGTGAAACCAGTCCAGCAGCCCAATCCCACCAAAATACACATCAAACCTCTCATGATGCCTGTCGTGCTTCCTCGCCAGACCGCCAAAGAAGTCGTAGCCGCTGTGCACCGTCGCCGTCTCGACCAACTGGACCGCCACAAACACCCAGAGCGTAAGGACGTGCGTGCGCAGCAGCGCCGGCGGCAGCACGATGGGCAGCGTGTTGGCGACGACGTGCTCGAGCGGGTGCGCGTACTGCGAGGCGAGCGCGACCGGCGCCGTGAACCGGTGGTGCGTCTTGTGCACGCGCCGGTACAGCGGCCGCCAGTGCAGCAACCGATGCGCGTAGTAGAAGAGCGCCTCGCGGGCGAGCGCGCAGATGATGAGGTCGCGGGCCACCTCCGAAAGCGACGGCAGCTCGGCGGTCACGCGGAAGACGGGTGGTCGGGGACCGGCGAGCACGGCGCCGGCGACTTGTAGTGCCAGGATGGTGGCTTGGTTCCGGAGCGCGACGGAAGCGGCATGCGTAATGTCGGCGCGGGTCGGCTGCTTCGGCGCCGGCTGGATCTTGTGCGCGGCGGAAAAAGAGGGCGCAAGGGCATCGAGGAAGATGTAGAGGAGCGAGGGCAGCCACCAAAAGACGAGCTGAACCAGCTGGCTGCCGACAATGTCGATAACGTGCGGGTTGTAGGTCGCGACTTTCTTCTTCCAAAGGGCGTCCATGGTGAGTATGGACAAAGAGTGAGTGCAGTTTAGCGTGCGATGATGGAACGGTGGTTTATTTACATCCGATGAAGATGATTCCGTTCTCGCGATTTAAAAAAAAAAAGCACTGCTTATTAGTGCGTGTAGAAGAGGAGGCAATTGTGGCGGTCGCCACCGTCGATAGTGCGGGGAGTATTATACCACAAGTTGGGCCGTGATTCCGCAGACTAGGGGTTCGTCACTGAAATCCGGGGTAATTCCACTGTACGGAGTATGCGGAAAACCATTGATATTCATTTATAGTTGTATAATACTTGAACTATATGCGAGCTAGCTTTACCGCCACTCGTTGTGCAGCCATCGTTGAAGAATATGGTAGCTAGCCTCAGGGACGTCGCCAGGCACCATATGTCCGGCATCATCCACAGCCATGAATACAAGTCTTCCGTCCGCTGTTCCTTTCCACGATCCCGTTCCTTTGACCTCATCCTTCTCGAGGTCATGCCAGTCGGCGACGCGGTACTCACCCATACGGCTCCAAATGATACGCTCATACTGAGCAATGTTACCATGACTGTTGATTCCGGCATCCAAGTTTCCGTTGAGCGCCATGATACGAACGTCGCCAATACTTTTTCCGTCATCAACAACTTTCGGCGTCTTGTAAGCGTCGAGAATGTCTGCGACCTTGGGCGTGGTGGGAATCCAAGCCGACCCGGACGCCGTGTAAGCGGAGTTGAGCTCTAGGTTAATGTCGTGGTAGGTGAAGGATTCGGGGAAGTTGAGTGCCTTTTTTACTTCTTTTCGATTCAAATATTCAGTGAAGTTGCCCATCTCTGGATTTGGGCAGAATGGGTGGTCTAAGCAAGGACGGTGAACTAGAACAAAGTTAGCGCTTATAGAGGTCATTTCGCCTGGTTCAAAGGACTTACTATGATACGGGTTGCGTTCTCCTTTCTCAACCAACTCGTCATAGTAGGTAATGATATTCTCGCCAGCGTAAGCGAACATGCCTTCGCAAACGTTGGCATCGAGTGATTGCTCGCATTGCCGGGCAAGTTTCTCATGAGCTGGCAGGGCTGCCAGTATTTTCTCGCATTGCGCTTCGGTGAGAATGCCGGCTCCGCGCTCATCTTTGCAAAATAGCTCATACGTGCCTGAAAAGGGTCCACCAAAGTCGAGAACAGCATCAATCAGGATCATAGACGTAATGTTTCCCCAGAAGGCGGACGGCGCACTGTAACGTCGGGATTCCAGGATATGGTGGACGTACACTGGGCCATAATGGCCGCCGTAGGATTCAGCCGCAATGTGAATGGGCAGGTCTGCCTTTTCCGGAAACACGTCGCGGAAGAATATGTTGAGAAACTCTTGAAAATCTTCCGCGCCATCTTCGTCCACAGTCGGCAGCTTCCCGCCTGGCGCAATGCTAGAGAACCCGACGCTGGCAGGCTGGTCGAGGAATACCACTGTGGCATTGTTGTTCCAGGACCAAGGATTCGGCTCGGGTACCTTGCTGCCGTTGCGGAACATGCACGCACCCATTTCAGTGAAAGCGCCTGTCATGGAGGAGCCGCCGGGCCCTCCATTCATCCAGAAGACAATGGGGTCGTTGGTCGGGTCGTTGCGGCTCTCAAAGGCCCAGAAGAAGAGACGACGAGTGTCAGTCACGTCAATAGTGCCGGCCCACTGCTTCTCGCCGTAGGATGGGCACACGGAGCCGTCCTGCTCGACGAGGGCGTACCGGCCGTGCTTGTAGGCTGGAAGGTCGGCCGCCGCAGAGGAGCCTGGCCTGCGGTCGTGGCCACCGCTCAAGGGCCGCTGGGATTGGATGCTAACATCGACATGTTGTTCGGACGCTGCGGCGTCTGCAGCCTTGATTCGACCGCTATAGGGGCCAAAGGGCAGAACAAGCTGGGCAGCAGCACCGCCGGCAAGAGCCGTGATGGTAACGATTGAGATGCGCATTTGAGCCGAATTGCGTATTGGAGTTGGAATGGCTCGAGGTGATGATGAGGGCGATGAGTTTAGTTTTCTGAGCGTTGCTGGCCAGCTCAGGGAGGGCTAGACGATGGACGCGCAATCGCTTGTCGTACCCGTTGTGCCCTACCCGTTGATGCAAATCAGGCTGCAGCTCTGCCAACATCAAAAACAAACTTGCATTGGCGAACGCTAACTTGGAAATCCGTCTAGTTTCGTAGTTAATTGGCTCGATCTGGTTATTCTAGTGTGGGGTAATTACAACTCGTAACAGGGAGAGGATTGATAGGTTCCTTCTGTGTTGCTCTGGTCAGAATGCATCTACTAATATAGCCGTCGTAGCAACCATGTTGGTTCACCGCACCGGCCGTCATCACGCCCATGAATAGCAGCCATGATTTTAAGTCAGCAGCTTTGCTTTTCGTAAACCCTCGTTCCAACCTTTTGATTTCCTCCAGTGAATACTCTCGAAAAAATGGTGAACATAGCCAGGTTACTGTCAAAGAATGCGCTCGCTGTTCTCCCCAGTTGCAGAACAACAACGCAGATAGATACACACTAAGTTATAGCGACTCAAAACTTCACCTTGATAATAAACTAGCTAAAAGTCTCTCTTCAATCTACATCCAACCCATCCTCGCAATAACAATGCGCCAAGAGATCTACGCGGCGCTCAAGGGTAGCAATCCCGCAGCGTTGAAGTTGGGGGCAGCCAATGCCGCAACTGCAGACCGCTTGAATAGGCAAAAACAGGGACTTGAGTCTTAGAAACCAAGACAAAAAAGAATTACACGAAAAAGAACCAGGAGGATAATGTCCCCGTTTGGGATGGCCGATAAGGCGGCAAGCAAAATCTGCCGCTTACCAATGTCAACTAAGCAAAACGGGTGTGGGGGCGGGCGGGGTTTCATTCAAGCTGAAGACCCTCATTGCATCTTGGTAATGACGACCTAATACCAAAGTCAAAGAGTCTGAGGGGTCAAGAGGGGTCCCAAGTGCCTGTTGGCCTGCTTTGCTGGCGGGCTTCATCATAAACTCCGCACTCAAACGCTGGCTAGCAAGGGAAAAGCCCAAGCTAATAATTGGACACGACGGGGTGGGTGGTGCTCTGTTTGCTGATTACAGAATCATGACAAAAGCTGTTGAACATTTTTAACTCGGACCCGTAACTACTAGGTAGGTACCGCGCGGCGGGCACGCCATCAACCACATCTGGTGCCTGGGACCTGGGCCTATCTCTCACTGCCGAGACAGTACTACCTAAGCACCGAAGCCAAAAATTCTTTGCAACCTCCCTGATGATCAATCATGCTAGAAAAGCGGCACCTGCGACACCTGTGGCCTTGCCTGTGGTGGGAAAGCCTGAGAGGCCCCAGATTTCCGAGCAGTTCCGCTTCAAATGCCAGAGGTATAAGTAGTAGGCAAGGGCGACCACTGCAAGGAAAAAAAAATGCCTCGCTATTCCAGTATCCTCAACCTCATCCTCTTCACTCTTACAACTCTCATCGCAATCTATATCAAAATGTCTGCACCCAAGGTCTCCGCCAATGACTGGCTCGCCGCCGCCAAGTACCGCCGCTCCGTCTACGGCCTCAAGGGCACCTCCAAGGTTCCCGATAGCCGTGTCAAGGAGATCATCGAGGAGGTCCTCGCCTTTGCTCCTTCTTCCTACAACACCCAGCCCGTCCGCGTCACCCTCGTCACCGGCGAGAAGCACACGCAATTCTGGGACCTCGTCATCAACACGGCCGAGCCCATCCTCAAGGGCGCCGGCGCGGCTGTGTGGGAGAAGATGAGCGGCATCCTGCAGTCTCACAAGGCTTCCTACGGCTCTGTACGTCTTTCCTTATTGAACATTGACTCTTCTGAACCCGCGCCACTAACAATGCATTGCAGGTTGTCTTCTGGGAGGACACTGCCGTCACTGAGGAGGCCAAGAAGACGCACGCCTCCTACGCCCACCTGTTCGACTCCTTTGGAGAGCATGCGACCGGCATGAACCAGATCCTCGTCTGGACCGCCCTGGAGCTCGAGGGCCTCGGAGCCAACCTCCAGCACATGAACGGCATCCCGCCCGTCGAGGAGGCGCTCAAGAAGTTCCTTGACGTCCCTACCAGCTACCGCCTGCGTGCCCACCTCAACTACGGTGATGAGCCGGCTGCTCACAATGACACCGTGCCCACCAAGCGACCAGCCACCGAGACGTTCAAGTACGTCAACTAAGATATACCAACCAATACACTATAGACAGCGTGATTAGCCACATGTACATGATGAATACATAGACGAAATAATAGAAGAAATAAAAACAACGCTGAGTCATGTGCAATTGGGTCTGCATTGATCTTAGGAAATCTATCTATACAGCTCGAAAGGCGTTACTCGAGTACATCAACGTCTCTCCGCAGCCACCTTCTCAGCAGACTCTGACACTCTGTCCTCGGCAGTCGGATAGTTCTCGGAAGCTTTACCGCGACCCTCGTGTCCGATATCCAGCTTGCGAGATCCGATGGAATCTTCCATGCCAAGGTCACCATTGGCCGGCGCGGCAAAGTGGCCCTCCTTCTTACGGTGACCGCCCTGCAGCTCCCGGCTGGTCTGGCCCGAGCCGGGATGGCCTAGACCCTTGTGCACATCGGCGGATGTGGCGCCTCTAATTGTGTCAGAGGCTTTCGCACTGGCGGTGCTGTCCTCGGAGCCGGCGGGCACTTGGCCTTGGGGATTCGGCTGGAAGGCATTGCTGGCGGGCGCGGTACCAGAAGGATGTATCTCGGCGCTGAATTCAGGAACACGGTCATTTCCCACTAGGACTCCAGGGGCATGCTGCATGTAAGTGTTAGCACTTGCGGTCGGCCTATGGAATGGCAAAGCAACGTACGCCTTTGGTGGTGAGAGGCTCGGCTGGAGGCACTCGGCTACGAACTTCGGCGTGCTGAGCCGCAACAGAGTCGGCGTTTTTCGAAGCAGACATGGTTTCTGAAAGATTTGAAAAGCTTGAAGAATTTGAAAGGATTGAAACCCTGGAAACTTGTTTGCCGGCCTTTATATATGTATCATACTGTGCGTAGGTGCCCATACAAGTGGACGACCGACGGCGAAACTGTGATGTGAATGTGATGTCAATCCTCGAAAATGACGACCCAAGCACTGTGAGTCTCCAATAAACCAGTGCTTCATTGACATCACAAGTCTGTAATTATGTGGCATTTTTCAACATATTTGGCGCTCTTGCATTTCACAAAGTAAACGCCGCAGAAAATACGGGTTTAAGGCGGCTGTATGTACCTGTAGATCATTTACGTCTGGGATCATGATAATATGGCGTCTTGGTGCGGCGGGGACCTGCCAATGCTTCTGGCGTGTTTCGCTCAGTAGAACAAGTGTTTTTTTTTTTTGGCAGCCTGGCGCATGATTGGCTGAGCATCTCGATCTATTGTCCTTGGAAAAATCTTTTAACAGAGGCGAGGAATGCGGAGGAGAAAAATTGTTTTGCTGAAGACGGCTAATGACACCATCGCCACTGTGGGGAAGCGCTTTGACAGGCCAACAAGCGAAATTTCGACAGCTGTAAAATGTACGAATTGGATAACTAGTAACGGAACACATGTTGGCAAACCAATAGACACAGAGTACCATTGATAAATTCCGACCAAGCTGTATTGCCCTCTTCCCCAAGCGGGCGATCCTCCTGACGTCATCACTGCTTAGATCATCAGGCAGTCTCGATTTTGCTTCTTCCAGTTTAAGCTCTAGGCTAGCTAGCGGCTCGGCCGACCGTCTTGGTTCGCGACGCCGCGCAAGCCTTTTCGTAGGTTATTCTTCTCCCTCCTTCATCTAACCAGACAAAGCCAGGTTCATCATGAAGTTCTCTGCCCTCTTGAGCCTCGGCCTCGCCGTCACCGCCGCCTCCGCATCCCTCGTCGAGCGCGACGCCGCGCCCTACAAAAAGGTCATCCAAAACATCACCACCGCCGTCGACAACCTCGACTCGGCCGTGCAGCAGTACGACGGCGGCGACAAGCAGCCCGTCCTCGACGCCTCCGACGCACTCGTCCAGGCCCTCGACGCTGGCAAGACGACCATTGACGGCCTCGACAACCTGAGTGCCGGCGACGCCGGACCGCTCGCGACGGACCTCGGCTCGCTCAGCGCAAAGAGCCAGGCGCTGACGGACGACCTCAAGAGCAAGCGCGGCGTCGTGGAGAAGGCGGGCGAGTGCGACGCCGTGCGCGGCAAGATTGACGAGATCAGCCCCGCGGCGCAGGACCTGGTCAATGCGGCCGTCAGCAAGGTCCCCAAGACGCTGGCGTCACTCGCGCAGCCCTTGGTGTCACAGTTCAATGACTCCTTCAAGCAGACGCAGGACTACTTTTCTGCGTCAAACTGCCAGAATGGCGGTGGAAATGGGACATCTTCGACCGGTAGCTCGACCGCCAGCCCGACTAGCTCACAGACGGCCGCGTCTCCCAGTGGCTCCAGTGCTGCTTCTCTGCTGGCCCCTATATGGAGACTGGGAACGGCCATGGCATTAATTGTCGTGTATTATTAGAATGTTGTTGTATTATGACGGCCAGAGCCACTCAAGGAATACCCTCGAAAAATATCGGCGTACTTTCGGAGAGCGGCGGCGGTTCTTCGTGAAAATAAAAGAAGAGCGGCTCTGATACACTCCTCTAATAATGCCTTTACCTCTCATTATTAACGAATCGAACCATTGCGGTGATGCGCCTGATTCAGAAGTCGAAATGCTGTCAACGCGGGATTGGGACCAGCCTTCTTGTTAACTTTGAACTGGTAGCTGATTTTCACAGTCATAAAATATAAACAGGAGATCTGTTGAGCTAGACAAGGGAAACAACATCTAGATTCGCTGCCGGCTTTGGAAGAATTCACTGAGTGCACTGCTCCTGATACGACCTCAGTCTCGGTTCTGTTGCGACGCCGAATATCGTTATTTTCGGTCCCTATTATCCATCCACTTAAACCATATAGGGTGAAAGTTTAAACTTATAGCTAGACGAAGCCTCCATTGCGCTCCATCAACAAAGCCTGTGAGGGATGGACGCGTGGAGCGTGGAGCCAACAAGGTGGGCGCCCTCTTCTTCTAGAAATTTGGTTGATTAGGGCAACCTTTACACTTTCTGGTGGCCCCGTTGGGACCAATACTGCGCGGTGAAGGAACTAAACTCATGTTCGGGTGGCTAAATTGAGTGTCGAGGACTGAGTTCTCTGGATAGGGCTGCTGCTGGACAGCCACCATCGCCAATAGTCACGACGGAAAAACAGCATTATTCGTGGAATACTGCGACAGAATGGGGCTCTATGAGAAAAATAAAAGACTAGACGAGAAATTGATTGGCCACATCGCTTGGCAATGTCGAACCAGTGGCTGAACTGGACCTGGCTTGGCAATTGTCCTCGGAAAATATGCAGCCTTGCCTAGGATCCGCTCCTACAATATATTGCACCTCAACTGAAGAACTCAGCGTCGTACCAGCCTTTTCAGAGTTGTATCTCGTAAATCCGACTTTATAAACGGCCCGTTAGGAGTACAGAAGGATGGCTCCCAAAGTCCCCCCACCAAGTTCGTATTTCCGACAGAATAGACTCTTCCAACCCGCTCTCCAGATGCTCTATATCCACGTGGGTTTCCTTCAATTTCCCATATTTTAAACTTGTTGTTGTCCATCCAAAGTCAATAAATCCCTGTACAATTCCCACAAACCCACGCGAGAGGTGGAATATCGAACTCCATCGCGAGCCTATTTCGCTAGGGGTTCTTGTCTTGGTAACAAACTGCCGTTATCTTACCAATCAGATCAGATAACAAAAGAGGCAAAAAAATAAATGACTTGCATATATTGATCTATAAACATGGCCACATCCCCTCCTCCCCTGCCATGCATCAGTGTCTTGTAGCCTTTTCCATCTTCTGCCTGCGATGAAGACCGAGACTGAGAGCAAGGTGCAAGCGGCGGACATCGTCCCCGTCGACAGCGACCATGAACAACAGCAGCAGCCGGCTGATCGGGCACCATCCTCGGCAACGGACCGGGAGACGGCCATCCCGCTGCGCATCAAGCTCATTGCCGTCATGCTTGTCAGTCTTATTGGTTTCGGCTCGCACTGGAGCAGCGGTGTCACAGGTGCTATGAAGAGCACCATCAAAAAGGTAGGATTCTTATTCCCAGCGCACCAACTCATGACTGTAGATGCCCTCGCTTCTCCCACACATACTCACGCACTCATCCTTAGAAACTCCACATCAACAATGCCCAGTACGCCGTGCTCGAGGCTAGTGAGGACTTCATGAAGACGGCCCTCATCCTCTTCAGCGGCGTCGTCACCGATCGCGTCGGCGGCGCCAACGCCCTGCTCTATGGCAACGCCATCTACTCCGTGGGCGCCATCCTCATCGCCGCCGCTGCCACCGTCCGCAGCTACCGGTTCATGATTGGCGGCGTCGTTGTGCAGGCCCTCGGCGACATTGCTACGCAGGTCGCCCAGTACAAGGTCTTTTCCTCGTGGTTTGCGCCCTCCAACGGCTTCGCCGCGACGCTCGGCCTCGAGCTGGGTCTCGGTAAGATTGGAGGCTTCGTCGGCAAGGCTACCGCCAACATCATCGCCAAGCGTACCGGCGACTTCTCGTGGGTATACTGGTGCGCCGTCTTCATGAACCTCTTTACCAACGTCGCGACGCTCGTCTTTTGGTGGTTCACGCGCTGGTGTCATCGGACTTATGCGCCGTCGGCGGACCCGGCGACGGGCGAGGCGCTCACGGAGAGCAACAAGAAGTTTGAATGGGGCAAGATGCTGCGCCTTCCGTGGTCGTTTTGGCTGGTCGCGGCGTTTACGCTCTTCCAGACGTCCACGGCGTCGGTGTTTACGCAAAACGCAACGGAGCTGGCGCAGCAGCGCTTCAATGTCACGGCCGAGACGGCAGGCTGGTACTCGGCCATGTCGCAGTACCTTGGCTTCTTCCTTGTGCCCCTGCTCGGCGTATTCATCGACGTCCTGGGGAATCGCATTACTATCATGGCCGTGTGCGGCACGTGTATGCTCCTTTCCATGATCCTTGCGGCGTGGGGACCGACTGTCCGCGGCACCGCCGCGAGTTTTGGCGTCTACGCCTTCGCATCGTCCCTTGGGCCGACGGTAATCATCGACAGCATCCGCACGACAATGTGGTACCAAGAAGTCTTTGGGTCGGGCTACGCCATCAAGAACGCCATCAACAACAGCATGAACATCATCATCCGTATCATCACGGGCGTCATTCAGGACCAGGATAACAACAGCTACGATCGGGTCGTTGTCGTCTACGTCTTTTTGTCCGTGGGCTCCGTCGCGGTCGCTCTGGTGTTGCTTGTTTGGAGTCAGTTCGACGTCATTCTCGGCCGGCTGCAGTGGACGAGGAAGCAGCGGCTCGCAAAGGGACATCTTATCAACGAGAGAAAGGACAAGTTTGAGCAGGACGAGAATGCGGAGAGAAACCGGAAGCTCAGCTTGTGCTGTTTTGGCGCGACAATTGCACTCATTCTGGGAGCCTGGGTTGCGTATTTCTGGGGTGTGGCAACAGGGAACAACCGATAGATCTATCATGGTAAAAGTCAAGTCGGATATCGGGTTGAAGGATTCAAAAGTTGTGCATTTGGTTGGCCAAGGGATGGAGCTGTCTGGGGTAACTGTCACGTGTAGAAAAGATGAAAGGAACCATGCCACACCAGCCTCGGCTGTTTCCTTCATCTATATTCATCATTTCAGCAAATCTGCAACTTCCCAATCCATATCAGCTGTTACTTGGCATCTCATATCCTTATCCACTCCTATCAGTATGAGCACTGAGCCATAACCACCGGTACTCACCCATGAGCAACGCCAACAGCGGCGGCATGACTTTATCGCATCCATCAATAAGGACGCAGTTGCTGCGCTCGCCTCCCGGCTCAATGACAACAAGCGCTACATTATATCCGAGAACGTGAAACATGGGAGCTATTATGTACTTCTTCGCCACGGTCCCGGCCGACAGTCGCGAGTGGGTGGTGCGAATTCCGATAAGCCCTCTGATCAGCGATGAGTGGGCAAAGGTGCGTAGTGAAGTTGCAGCAATGTAGTGAGGGTCCATGTGCTACTTCTCTGACAGATGCGACAGAAAGACAGCTCACATAGATCAAGTTGTGTGTTCAGCGACAAACAAATACACCGGTTCCAACAGTCTATGCTTATGGCCATGGGGAGCATTCAACGCAGGATGCTTCCGCCGCGCAAGCATATTTGATCATGGACAAATGCCCGGCGAGTCGCTCTATTTCGACAGTTTCTCATCTGTTTCGAAATAAACCCGCATCTCCCCTTTTGCCCAGCTTTTTGATATTCTCGGGCAGCTGCAAAAACTGCGCCTCTCCTCAACCGCTTCGCTATACTAGGTCCAAAAGGCGATGCAACTTCCACGGAGGGCCAGTCTTCGTACGTGGTAGAAACTGATCTCGCGGTGGACATGAGGAGACATGAAAAGACTCTGGCGACATTTCCTTCGGCGGTTGATACTGTCGAAGGCATATTTGCAACGCTGAAGAAAGTGTATGAGATGC
Organism: Cordyceps cateniannulata; assembly: GCA_028828415.1. Taxonomy (NCBI): domain Eukaryota; kingdom Fungi; phylum Ascomycota; class Sordariomycetes; order Hypocreales; family Cordycipitaceae; genus Cordyceps; species Cordyceps cateniannulata. Next base: position 2,059,929 of record JAPHMX010000008.1, read on the forward strand.
CGATGGTGGACGGCAACCCTACTTGCACCATCAGGCGCGAATTGTTTGCCATCGACAGCCTCAATCGCTCACTGCTTGACCGCGTCCACACTTTTTGGAGCTGTGGCCAGCCGTTCATGCTAAGCCACGCGGATTTGAGGTTCATAAATATACTGGTGGGCGAAGACATGAAAATACAAGGCATTCTTGACCGGGACTGGGTACCCATTCTATCACGGCAGCTTTGTACCCCTCCGATCTGAGTTTGTGGTCAGGATTCCAGTCTGGTATAACATTGAGGTGTATGACGAGTTCCAGAATGCCACCAAAGAAAAAAATGCCTACTACGGATATATGCAATACTAGAAAGCCAATGCAAAACATCTGCCCGTGACGCAGATTTTGCGGCACCCGAATCTCCTTTTGTACATTTATTACACACACATATACTCACAACTTCACAACGCGACGTTCTCTTTGGCTGAAAATACCTTCTTCGCGTGCGATGAGCATGAGAAGAAGCTCCAAGGGAGACTCCAGGTGGCGCAACGGCACAATGACTGCCTACAGGAAAATAATCTCTGGGTCGAAGACGAGGAAGTACAGTGGCAGCGAGAATGGTTGGAGAAGGCGGATAAACAGATAAACAAGGTTAAGCTTGAGCTAGCTAGTCTCAAGCTCCGATAAACAAGACATGCTGACATCTTCCTGATGATCGCGTGCCACGCCCAATGAGTCTACAGCTTCTGAAATGGTTGTACCTGAAATATGCCCGAACTGGAGTTGTGCGGGCCGAGTAGCTATACATGAAATACCCTACCCAAGCAAACTCTATAGTTCTAGTCGGGCAATTTCGTAATTCGCCACATGTCTACAACGGGATGCCATTTACGCCATCGGCAAGATATCCGACGCTTTGCTTGCAAATTGGCACCTAAATGGTACGAGGTTGGGCAGTTTTGGGACAAAGGTTGGGCCAAGTCATCAAAGCACGGCGTTTGTGCCTGAGTGAACTACAGGCAACGGACGCAAGGCAATATGCGATCTACAACCGGTTTCGTTGCACGGCAGGGCCGGGTCCGGGAACTGGGTTGGGGGCCAACGGCGAGCTCGGGACATTCTCCACTGCATGGACGATTAGTGTTATTTTTTTACTTCTAGTTGATTGCCTAGGAGCTTGGCAAGGTTTTGGCATCATTGTGCCCCTGTCATGTATAGAGTTTTTTTCGTGCCCGACGGTTCGCAGAGAGAGTAGCGGCCCAACGGGTACGGCCGGGGTGGGTTGGTTAGTCAAGGCGATGAGAGTCATGCTTGGACAGTCAAGAAATTAAAGCCGCATAGTCATCTAGAGGATGGCAAGATCTGCCTTGGACACGAAGGGGTTTGAAAAATTGAAAACAGGGCCAGACGACGCAGGCAAGGGACCAACCAAGTCACGGGGACGGTGCGGTGGGTGGGCACGAGGGCTGGCTGCAGGTGCGAGTTGCAGCTAAAAGGTCTGAAGGTGTCTGAGGACGGGGAGAGCAGAGGGCTGATGATGGGCGGGTTTGACTACTGCAGCCTAACGTAAGTCAAGATTGGTTGCTCGAGATGTGGAAAGGCAACTATCTGTGATACTATCTGTTGAAGAGGAGAAGCCCCGTAGGGAGATGTGGCTGGTGCATCATGACGTCCTCGGACAAGATTGCAGCTGGTGAGGTCAGTGGCTAGCGGGTCCCTGGTTCAAGGCACCAAGAGTGGTGCTGGCAGAGGGCAGACCGCTAATATTCCCCAGGAACCTCCCTGGTTGCAGCCTGAACAAAGCCTGGAACCCACATTTTACGGCGCGGCACTTTCCAGGTTTCAATGGAAGGGGCTCTTGGCGGGCTTCAGTGGGCTACAGTGGGCTCCAGTGGACTCTGGCACCCCCCTTTGCCCTCCAGGCCACGGCTCGAGGCGGGCGCCAGAGAGGGCCGCAGCGCCACAGCCCAAAGTGTGGGCGGGGCGCGCACTGCCACTTTCACGTCATCCATCTCACTCTAACGATGAATGAGTCCTCTTTGCTCACAACACTTGGACGCCTCGTCCGCACCAGCTGGCCCTCTTCTCTTCAGCTTCAGCCCACGCACTCACTTCTTTCACCAGTCCACACTACATCTTTCATCCGCCATCCCCCTCTTTTTTCTCTATCCTAGTTTCATTTTTTTTCCTTCCCTTCCCAACGGCTCTACCCGTGCTTGTCTGGTGCCAACCGCCCTCCGTTTATATACTTCCACCACCGCCAGGCGCCTTTTGCCCTGCCTCCCTCTAGATCATCTGCTAGTTACCCCTCTTGTCCTCAGCCCCTCACCCAAGCCTCACAAACCGCCATCAACCGTCTCAACCCACAATGAGCCGCGGCGACCGTTACGAACAAGACCGTTACTACTACGAGCGTGACCGCGACTATGAGCGCGACCGCGACCGAGACCGCGGCGGCGGCGGCGGCGGCGGATACGCCCGCGACCGAGTCATCGAAGACGACCGTTACTACATGCGCGGCGCCCGCGGCCCAGAAGTAGAGGAGCGCGATCGCTTCTACGAGCGCGACGTCGACTTTGACCGTCGCCGCCCGCCCTACGAGGAACCCCGCTACGCTGACCAAATGGCCCGCGACTTTGAGCGCCAGGTCACTCTGGACGATAGGGAGCGCGAGTTCCGCCGCCCCAGGAGCGACATTTTCGACCGCCGCCCGGAGCCCGGCCCTCTCGTCCGCCACTCGCCTCCTCCGCCCGCCAGGTCCCGGTACGAGTATGACGAGCGTGACACGTTCCGCGAGTCCTACCGCGAGCCCGCCCGCGAGCCGTACCGGGAGGAGTTTTACCCTCCTCCCGCGCCCCGCTCTGAGCGACCGGAGCATCTCCACGAAGTCGTACGGGAGCGCACCATCGAGCGCGACCGCAGCCCGGCTGGCTCCCGGGTCAGCCGCAGCCATCGCAGCCACTCCAGGTCGCGCAGCAGGAGCGTTTCCAGTCACAGCCGCAGCGGTGGAACCAGCGTGCGCGCCGAATACCCAAAGAAGGGCAAGACTCGCATCCCCGCCCGTCTCGTCTCGACCAAGGTCATTATCGACCTGGGATACCCCTTTGTGGAAGAGGTGTGTTTATCACGAATAAAACTATTGTCACTGTAAATACTAACAAGCACAGGGCACCACAATCATTATTCAAAAGGCTCTTGGCCAGGAACACATTGATGAGTTACTTCGATTGAGTGAGGAATACACAAAAAGTAAGTACCTTACCCCTCATCTCAGCCTGGACCGTGCTAACAGCCGCAGCTGAGGTAGAAATCACTGTGCCTGCGCCACCAAAGTCGACGGTTGGCGAGATCATTGAGGAGCGCCGTGAGGAGCGTCATAGTCCTCATCATGACGAGATCAAGCAAGAGGTCATCATCACCCCTGCGCCTGCGCCTGCTCCCCCTCCCCCGCAACCCATCTATATCCAGGCTCCGGCTCCGCCCGCCCCTGTTCCTGCTCCCGCTCCTCCACCTCCCGCTCCGGTGTCGAATGCTCCCATCATTATCGACGCGCACCCACGCTCCCCCGGCCGTGCCACCGTGGAGGTTACGGACAAGACGATCATCCGCGAAGACTACCCTCGCTACCTCAGGGGCGACTATGAAGAGGACACTCTGGTAGTTGGTCCTCTTGTCAGAGCCCGCTCGCGCTCGCGCTCCCGGGCACGTTCCGATATTCGTGCCGAGATCCGCGCCCTGGAGCGACAGTACGAAGGCTCGCGAAGGCACCACCACCATCATCACCGCGACGAGGAAGAGTACGACATCATCCGCACCGAGCGCTTGGAAGACGGCCAGCTGGTCGTGTACGAAGAACGCGTTGATCGCATCACCAGCCACCCCAAGCCCGCGAGACTCGAAAAGGACAAGAAAGGTAGGATCACCCTTAGCCTGCCAGCCTACAGATAGATTCGGATCTGCAGCAGCCTCCGAAATGTCATCCTTCGTTTTTTATCAGCATTTCTTTCTCTGTCATCGGACCGGCCGCTGACTTTGGATATCTTCCAGGACCACACCCTGGCCTGCTGCGCGCCATGTTGACCAGCCTCACTTGAGGGATAGAACGGGACGCGATGCGATTTATTTTCTTTTTGGGTAAACACAGGATGTATAGCACTTAAATTGGGAACAATTGGCTACTGTTTGATATTTTGCGATTTTTGGGGATACCTGAGGTTACATTTGTTTGTTACTGCGTTATTGGAATGACTTATGAATTACAAAACAATTATCACATTCTCCAGACTGTATGCAGTCTCCTGGCCTGTCCAGTCAGAACATTTATAAACATATTAATCATTAATCTAGAAACTTGTACGCTTGTCGCACGATGGTGTAGGTGTGAGCTTGTTGTTGCCTTGGACTTCCCAATATGGAAGGTCACTGGCTTTGAGACGAATGGACCATGAGGATCGGCATTTCATAGAATTATGACGAAACCCCCAAAGTTGAAGAGTCTCAGCCAGTGAAAGAATTGTGCTGAACATGCCATTGTCATCATCGGTCGAGTTAGTAGCGAGCACTTCTCCATGACTCGCCCAAACTCGATGGGAGTCCTGGGAGGCAGCCTGGGCGAGGTGGCGAACAATGCGACTTCAGGTGGTCAGTTGGTTAGTATAGCTTCCCCCGCTGATACGACTTACTGCACTACCGCCATTTCAGGCAGCTGGTCCGGACAATAAATAAGCTTGACTTGAGATCCGTTTCGCCCGCGCGGATACGCAGTTCTTTGTCGTTTCTTCAAAGTTTCTGCATTCTTCATTCCATTTTCTCTCAAGAATCTCGAGGAAGCCGACAGCAGTGAGCCCCGTCCTCGTCCACCAAATGCCGACTCAGAGACTATACCATCTTGTCCGTCTCGTTCTCGGCATCGTTGCCGTCGTCGCCCTCTTCGTCTACGTCTTCCCCACCACAGCCAGACTCACCGAGATGGCCTCTGGCTCCGCCATGGACCCCATCCCGCGACTCGCCGTGACGCTGGCGCAAATTTCGGGCGCGGAACCGCCAACGCTGCGCGCTACCATCACCAACAACAACCCTTTTGCCGTGTGCTTCCTCGACTACGACTCGCCGGTCGACACGCTCGCTGTGCTGCTCGGGCTGGTCGAGCTCACGCCCGGCTCGCCCGCCGATGCCGCGCCGGTCCCGCTCGACGACCTCATCCAGCCAAGCCGCCCATGGCCGCCCAAGCTTGACTACTTACTGGAGGTGCCCGGCGGAGGCGGTACCGTCGTCTCGGAGGACATTCCCCTGCGAGTGGCCAACGTGCCATATGAGAAGCTGGGGGGCCGGTTCTTCGTGCGGATGAAGGGCCCGTGGCGCGCGGTCGTGGCGATACCCAAGAGCGAGATCACGGAGGGATTTTTGGAGCGTATCCCAGCGAGGCCGAACACGTACCAGGGCACGTATGAGTCGGCTCGGATTGAGATTACAGTGGATTCGGCGGCGCTGGAGCTGAAGTGAGGGGACAGTTGAAAGGTTCTTTGTCTGTATATGACAGAATAGCAAAAGGCTTGGTACAGGATGCCAATCACCCACAGTTGTCAATCACTCAAGGTTCCGACCTAGCAGCACGAATTTGGATGGCTGTGAATGAATTTCTGTGATGGCGGTGCACATCGGTCTGCGCAATTGTAAGCAGGTCACTGGATTTTGAACTGCGGCTTAATTACAGGACTAAGAAGACAGTTTAAGATAAATTTTATAGAAACATGTTCTACAGCTCATGAGGTTACTTCTGCCAATCCTAGAACTGACCGCTAACACCGCTTCCTGTCTCCTTGCATGCCGACAGCTGATCGCCACGCTTGCCTCACATGCCAAGTACCTCAGCGGCTTTAAAACGACAATGTTCATCCGAGACAGCCCATAACTCAGAGACAGCCCATAACTCAATCACAAGTCCGTTTCAAGTAATTTGTACGGCTGCGGACCAAATGTTAACGTCACCGGCCCGATTCAGCACTTAATCGGGGCGCCTTGCACGTGAAGCGTTCCGAACGTCGGTCAAAAGGCTGCCTTGCCCAGAGCCCCGAAAAAAAGTTCGGCCCGAACAGACACACTCGCCCACCTCCAAGATTGTGATGCCATCATGCAGTCTACGCGCGACAAGGAAGGCGACCGCCACCCGCCATCGCGTTTGTCCATCACAGCCTGCTTCCGCTGCCGGGAGCAAAAGGTACGCGTCTTTTCCGGCTCAACCGCGCCTAAGTTGACATTGGCCTGCAGCTCAAGTGTGACCGCGGACACCCCGTTTGCGGTCGGTGTAATCGTCTTGGCGCCGAGTGTGCCTATCCAGCGCCGCCGGACCGTCGTGGACCTCGCGGTAAACGCAAGCAGAGGCCGTTGCGAGCGGGAAACCAAGGCGCTCACGATGGTGCCGGTGCTGGTGCCCGCCCAGAGGCAGGGTCTGGGTCGCCGGAGACGTTGCCCTCTGGGATCTTGAGCGACCGGCCTACTCCTCCGTCTTCAGTCCCAAGACTTCCTACGAGGCAGAACCCCAAGGCGCATGTCGCGCCAAGTGATGATGCGGTAGGCTGCACATCAACTGGCTTGGCGACTGAGTATCCTGTCTTATCTGGTGTAAGTGCTCGCGGCGGAGGATGCATGTACCTGGGCCAATTCTCGGACTTTTGCTGACTTGCTGCTCAACAGTCGTATCAAAATCAACTGCGCACATCCACCTCTCTCGCAAGTGAGTCCTCACTCGAATCGAGCCAGCCGCCTCCTCTGCCGCCCACCTCACTCGGTCTTGCCTTACTTGAAGTATACTTTGCGCGCATCTACAATGCATCCATATTATTCCATAAACCCCTACTCTTCCAACAGTATATAGAGGGCAAGATTCATCGAGCTCTCCTCCGAGCACTGTTTGCGATGGCCACTCTGTACGTTGCGCCGCACCGAGGCATTTGAAGAGTTGCGCTGACACAACCCTCTAGTTTTCTGCACCCAATGAGCGATGATAGCAGAGCTACAGCAACTTCAAGTGAGGAACTCAAAGTTCTCAGTATATACCAACCCTCCGGACTGCCTTGGGCCAGGGCTGCCTTGACGGAGGCTATGCAACTAGTCATGCACTCTCCTTCTCTCATGGTGGTCCAAGCACTGCAATGCGTACAGCTGTATTGGTTTGGTGTTGGTCAACCGCTCTCCGGGGATCTATGCGTCGGTAAGTCGTCAAGTCCTCGGCCCGTACCCTCCAATCTGTGCTTAGGCTCGATACTCTCGTACTTGAGCTAACAGGGCTACAGCCCTCGCGTATCGATCCTCTCAAATACTCGGATTTAACAAGAGACTTGCTCAGGACAATGACGGCTCCAGCGAGTCGATCGAAACTGAGCTTGGTCGACGATGTTACTGGGCATGCTGGCTGTCCACCTGCATTGTGATGGAGCCGGAGCCATACATCGACTCAGCGTGGAAGGAAGCTGCCATGCTACCACTCCCAGGCACCATTTCCTCTAGCTCACAGGGTTGGCGAGTAAATCATAATCAGGCCATGGACAAGTATTGGCACACTATTTCGGTGCAATTCCAGTCTGGGACGACGGATACTCGCCCTGCGACTGCCGCAGGCTCCTTCATCAAAATGATTGGGGTTTGGTAGGTGCCAGGTGCCTTTGCCTGAGGTGGAACGACGAGAGTATTGCTAACACTATTGTGCGCCTCAGGGCAAAGGTCCAACTTCTCTGCAAAGACCGCCCGTCATCCATCACCAGCAGCGAAGTAACATCTGTCCATCACTTCTCAGAATTGGCGACAATACTCTTCCACGACGCCACTTCTGCCAGAGGCTCGACTTTCCAAGACGACGACGCAATTGAAGTTCAGAACCTGTACATTTTCCACGATGCTATTTACCACCAATGCCAAATCATGCTGCACTCGCTGCTTGTTCCACTCTTTTCTGGTATCCCCGCCGATCGCAATATCGACAACCATCGCCAAGCGCAAGTCCAAGCCGCAGAAACCGTCCTGAACCATGCAGACCACTTCGCGCATTTATTGGCGCCGTACCTTCGTGGCGACGAAGACGTATCGCGTTTGCCTCCTCTTCTTGTTTATGGCGCATTTGTGGTCGGGATGGTGCTTCTCTCGACAGATGCAGCTCGACGCAACCAAGTTGTGACCGAAAAGTCGGCCAGCTCAGATCAAAACACCGACAGGTTAATTGCAGTCAAACAGATCGTTCGGGTGCTGGACATCTTAAGAGCCTCCTGGAGAGCCTTGCAGCAGCCGGCAAGTTCCAATGTGTTCCTCGAGCTCCTGCATATCGTATTAACATTTGTTAAAACAGTGGGAAGTACTGAGCTCTGCATTTCAGCCCTACGTCTCGAAAATATCTGAGAAACCCAACACGCGAGACCGTATGTACAACTCCTCGTATCGATGACAGAGTGAAAGCTAACACCTTGCCAGGCCAACCATTGCTGAGAAGTAGGGATCAGGTTCTGCCAAAGACGAAAGGCGCCACGGATCAGACTGCAAATATCAGCGTGGCGCGCCCATATGACCCAGTCACGGGCAGCAACTTGGGGGGGTATGCTGTAGGGGTTGGCAATACAGCCACGGGCGCGATTGGTGATGCCGCCGCGCTGAATGTCGGCTTGGGCGAGGTTGCAGCCGTACCGTACACCGGACAGACTGATCTTTTTGCGGATTCAGAATGGTACGGCCTGTCTCTAGCGGAAGCAGGAGTTGAGCAATTGGTGGGATATGAGCCATCCAGTCTGTTTTTGCAAGGTTGGAAGGCCTTTAGCTGACTTGTTTATTATGCCGAAAAACAGGGCTTGGTAGTCAAAAGCCATTTCCTGGTTCGAATGACCATAGGGCTTCAGTAAGGTACTAAGTAAGTACAACTGGCGGAGTTTGGTGATGGAAGTCCGCACACTATAAAGTAATTTAATTTTAATAGTTTATTCTCATCTCACTAGTTCATCCACAAAAGCCGTTATTTTGCTTGTTTTTGCTCTTGGATGCGAGGCCAAAGATGTACCATATGTCGGTTCGGGCCGGTTAGGTCGGACCGGTAGTTCAAGCGCCGAACGTTTGCCACCATCGCTGGACTTATAAAGTCTGCGGGCATTGTCGCTCCTCCAACAGTTTCCATCGCGGACAAGCAATACGGGCTCCAATTTCGCGACAATGACTATCGACTGCTTCTTCAAATCAAACCACACCTTCAGCTTCGAGGCGCTCCGTGCCGCGGGCTACAGCAACTACGGCGGCGCAGACCTTGCTGAAGTGGTTGCCATCTGCGCCGCTATTCGTCCCGGCAACGAGGATGATTGGGTGCGCGAGTGGAAAAAGGCCGCCGAGCGCGCAGTCTCACAGGCGGAACGCTCGATCTCCGTGAAGAACACCGAGAGTGCCAAGCATGCATACCTGCGCGCGTCCAACTACTTTCGGACGGCGGAATTCTTCCGACGGGAGAATTATGACAAGGATGAACTCGCGCAGCTCTTATACAAAAGTTCGGAGACGTACTTTGACAAGGCCATGGCGCTATCTCCTTATACCTACGAAGCAGTCACCATCCCGTACGAGAAGACGACGTTGCCGGGATATTTTGTCGCCGTGGACAAGACGAAGAAGCCGCGCAAAACGATCATCTTCAACGGCGGCTACGACTCGACCAGCAGCGAGGGCTGGTTCGCGATCGGCGCGGCGGCACTGGCCCGGGGCTACAACTTCCTCGCCTTTGATGGTCCCGGCCAGGGCGGCGCCATCCGCAACCAGAAGTTGCCCTTCCGTCCCGACTGGGAGCACGTGCTCACGCCCTTGGTCGACTACGCCCTCAGCCGTGGCGAGGTCGACGCCGGCCGCATCGCCATCTTCGGCTGGAGCATGGGCGGTTACCTGGTCGCACGGGCCGGCACGCGGGAGCACCGCGCCGCCGCGCTCATCCTCGACGACGGCGTGCTCGACTTTGGCGCCGCGTTCCGCGCCAAGCAGCCCGCGTTCGTGCAGCGGCTATTGGAGCAAAAGTACGACGGCGTGTGCAACTGGCTGTTTGGCATGATGGCGGCGACGAACACAGGCATCCGCTGGGCGCTGCTCAACGGGCAGTGGACGCTGGGCGTGCAGTCGGCGTCGGAGCTGGCGCGGGCGACGAGGGCGTATACGACGGTCGGGATGAGTCAGGACATCAAGACGCCGTGCCTGGTCATGGACGCGGAGAATGACCACTTTCTCAAGGGACAGCCGGAGCTACTGCGAAAAACATTGACGTGCGAGAACGAGTTTGTGAGTTTGCGGGCGGAGGAGGGCGCAGACACGCACTGTCATCAAGGAGCTTTCTTCCGGACGCATCAGGTCATCTTTGACTATCTCGCAAAGCGTATCAAGGAGGACGATGCGTAAGGTGTTTGTCGAACATACCTAGAGTGTGTGATCGCTGTATTCGTATGTAAACTTGTGTTTGACAAGTATTAATTCAACTCTTTGTAGGCCATCAAAGAATAGTATATTTGTTGCAAAAGGAACAAAAGATTTCGCAGGCTTTGCTGATACAAACAACGTGCTGACCCACTACAGCATCAGTAAACGCAGCCCCCAGTCACGACATGAGCTTGTCAACAATAAGTCACTGCTTCTCATAAGCTAACATTGTGCAAAAAACTGATTTCGACATGCAAATTCCTTTTCAATCATAGCAACAGGCGGTAGTCGTCAAGGTTCCTGACGCCTACCAGCATGGCTTTTACCGAAATCACCGTCGCGCCCAGCACGCCAATGCCCAAGGGCTACAGGCTTCTACGGAAAGGCTACGCCTTCATGACAGCCCTGTGCCGCCGCAAGACCATGGCCGCCGGCCGCATCTTTTACGTCGTGCGATCCGGGTCCACGACTCTCGGCCTGCGCGCACCCCGGCACATCATCAATGAAGTCTTCGAGGAAGAGCGCCAGACGCGCGACGCGAGAGGAGCCGCCGTGACAGCCCGCGACGAAACCACACGCTGCGCTTTCGAGGTCGCGCTACGAAGGCAGTTCCCAGGCATGCCCGCAGAGGATGCGGGCAGGGTGCTGCAACGCACGCTCAGGAAGCGCAGCGGCAGGGTGGGCAGGTCGTCGAAGCTCGGCATCAACGACAAGGTACGGCTGGCGGTGGTGGCGCATGTGCGACATATGCATACAGGGTATGATGGGCTCGTTGGAGACGACGAAACGAGCCGCGAGGATGCTAGGAAAGCAGTGTACGACTCTGTACAGCAGGTTCTTGGAAAATGGGGGGATGTTTAGAGGCTAGCTTCTCTGATCGCGATCTCTTTGGACCAGATGTCTTCTTTTCGTCTCTGTTTGTGTCTATTGGTCGTGCTACATCCGAGAAACATAGGCCCTTGGTAACCACAGCACTATTGTCGTCTAAGCTCCTCCCTTTGTTTGTTTGATCCTCAAACTCAAAGTGCTGCCACGAGCATCACCATTTCCACCTTGCAACCATTGTTTGCCATTTGTCAGAGTCTCACGCGAGCGATGACGCACGAAAATGAGCCAGTACGTCGAGGTCAACGTATAATTCGCATACACCCGCTAACCGATCTTGTAGGATGTGCCGAGTCACAGAGATACGATACGCGCTTACAATGAGGCGGTCCAGCCTCATTGTCCTTTTGCTGACAAATTTCCACCGACGTTATCTCTTTTTGACGGGCCCCTCATCTCCAAGCTGATAATGCTTGAAAAGGCGTATTACCAGACAGAGAAGGCGTTCATCAAGAGGCAACCGCATGTGAGCGAAATCGGCAACGACATGAGCGGCAATCCGATTGTAATTCCCTACATCGCGGATCGGCTAAGAAATGAAGCTGCAGTGCTGCGCTATCTACGCGAGAAAACTATAATCCCAGTTCCAGAAGTTCTAGATCTTCAAACTGCCAATGGCCTGGTCTACCTGAAAACGGCCTGGATTGAGGGTGCCGTCCAACTCGACAATCTCCCTGCATCAAGAATCGACGCTGCTGTGGCTTCAGTCACTGCGCAGCTTGAGTCTGAAGTCTTGCCGCAGCTGCGCAGTCTACGCTCTCGTCGGGTGGGAAGTCCAGACGAGAGCTTGCCGCTCATTCCGCCGTAGTGGTTCTGGGAGTGGAAGGAAGACCGTGTGTGGCCGTCGATTCCAGGAGAGTACGTGTTTTGCCACATGGATCCTGGTCGCCAAAACATCTTGGTCCATCCAGAGACGTACACGATTGTCGCTATTGTTGATTGGGAGACGGCTGGCTTCTTCCCGCAGGAGTGGGAGCTGCCGTTATAGAAACCAAGCAGCGGCAAAGAAAAGTTCAAATTGATGCAGACTACTATAGATAGAGAGAAGGATTTCTTCTCAAGTTGATAGTCTACCTATATGAGACAAAAGGAAGAGTAGTCGATGAGTCTTGGACAGTGTGCTCCCGACACCTGAGCATCGGCGTTCCTGCCAACTGTTAGCCACCGCAGATTCTCCATAACGTATTGCACATACTCATTTCGGCTCGTGTTTGACAGGAGGTAGCCTTGCGCAATCAGCGCTATTGCACACGTTCCATGGATGGAACCCGCAAGTGCCGCATCTATCAGCGCCGCCGGGTGTAGCTGCTTGGCAGTGCATGCATTCGCTTGGGGGGGCCGTTATCAGGGGATATGCCATATTGTGAGCAGTTATAGATTTGGCTGCAAAGATGGCCCTCATCAGCGACCGTGGATCTATACTTATAACCGCCTCTAATGCGGCAGTAATTTTGCCACTCATAATCTATTGGGCAGATATAGCTTTGTCACCGTGTACGATGAGGGAGCACACACTTGCAACACTGCCGTGATAGGCCGTTGTTACCAGCCGCAAGTATGCCAGCTGCACATAGGAGTCCGTCATCGGACATCGCATTGCCTAAATTTGCCGGCTTCTTTTTATTTTTTTCGCTGCCACAAAGACTCAGTATGCTTATTTTGGAAGGCTTTGGCTCCCAATGATGGACTTGTGGCCCCCCAGACTCTACGACTTACAACAATACTGGAAGTACAAGAGAACAGCGAGACCTGCGAGGACGGCAAGAAACCCCGACAGCGGGACCTTTTTGGGAGCACATGGGATTTTATCTACTAGATAAATCTTGTGTCAGCCTAAATTCTAAGGCTACGCAGATGGGATGGTTATCGTCTATTCCTCAATTTCATGCCAAGCCTAGAGAGCACCTCCCTCCCTTCCTAAGACACAGGCAACCTAAACTGTGTTACGCGGCAATAGTGCCGCAGTGCCCAAGGTCACCCAAGAGCTCTAATGCCTAATCAATCCCAAACTGTATGATCTCGGAAAGGAAAGCAAGAAGAACCCCCAAGTCGCGTTACTGTGAGGGTCTTGATACAGTATTGGCGAGCGGATGAGCTACAGGGTAGGGCCCCTACCGAATCTCCCTGCTACCTTCTACCAGGCCCCGTTGCTGGTGTATCCGCCTTTAGAGAGTAGGTACCTTAGGCTACCTATCAAGAGATGCTGGGCTCAGATAAAAGTCTCTGTCTTCTTTTGAAGAGAATGATACCTGCAGAGGAGGTGACACTTTGCCCTGCTAGCCTGCATTTGCATGGCAACGAGTTGCCGGTATGATCTGTCTGCCGATGGATAGGAAATGCCATATTCGTATTCGAGAACCATTATTAAATATTGCAAGACCGTGTCATGGCGCAATTCCGCAAGTCCCAAATTACGCTGCCCACTGTCCAGATGTGCCCCTGAAGCCACCACGCCGCTCGATTGGCCGGCCCCGTTCCGAGGAGCGGGCCGGAGACTAACAAGTACATTTCCATATTGATAACTACCTGGTACCCTAACTATTCAACTATTACTACGGAGCAGGCTAAAGCTAATAACTGTAAGCATTGCTATCCTGGGACTTGGCTCAGTGAGCTACCCCTGTCTTCAAGCGCTGGGTAATTTGCGGCCAGAGGACAGCTGTTACCATCTTCCCCTCATTCAGGGGAATCAATTTTCAGAAAAAGTTACCGTACTATAATCTTCGCCAGAATCATATTGTCCATTGTTTGTTGCACCGATTTAAGAAAATCAATCCTCGCCACGTTTGTTGTTCTGGCGACGCCTTGTAAGCTCTCACCTTTGTTTACATTGTGCGGGGACTTGTGCATGACAAACTCCCAGCAGGAGCTACCGTGCCAGAAGATTTCTTCAACAAGACATAGATACCTGCTGTCCCCTTTGTTTTCTCTCTTCTGCTTCCAACCTGCAGTGGACGGGAAGTCCTCGTTGCAATCAATGCTCCTTCAATCCCCAAGTTGAATAAGATAAAATCCCGACTTGCCACGAAGCATCGCCAACATGGACGCTCCAACCCAGCGGCCGAGCGCCTCACGAGCCTCTCGCTTGCCGGTTCCGCGCGCCTCCGCCATCCCTCGCCCGACATTTTCGACTGCTGTTCCGAGCTCCCCAGCTGCATCTCCGGCTCATCCTTCGCTTGCAGCGCCCACGGGTCCCGCTGGTACCCATGAGCTTCACAACCCCAAAGTGCGCAAGTCGCTTGGCGGTACGCCTCTAAGAGCAGCTGGCTCGCGGGAACAGCTGCGTACGGCGAGTATCAGTCGTCCGCTAGCACAGAGGCCTGCTGGGAACCGCGTATCCTCGAATGCGCAGAGACGCACAAGTCTTTTCGTTGACCGAGTTCCAAGCAGGGCCTCCACCGCCACCGCCACCGACCGCGATGGCGACGACCTCGCAGGCAGCCGCCGGGCCAGCCGAGCTGGTCTGCTACCGGACGATTACGATACCTCACCGCTTCAAGAACATACACCTTATAGCCCTATAGAAGACGGAACCTATATGCAAGCGCCCACTACGCAGTCAAGAAAGCCTCGGCCATCATTGAGTGAACGCGCAATGGAGACCCTTGCCAACATCCCTTCTTCTCCGGCAATGAACAGAAAACCTTCGTCATTCTTCGACCAAGCCCGACCTCGCTCACGCTCAGGCAGTGTCAGCTCTAGACCCGGCTCCAGCTATAACTCGGACGGTTCGGGACGGCCCCAGTCGAGGTCGTCAAGTCGCCCGGGTTCCAGAGCGGAAAACGACGGATATTCAGGTGCCTATAAATCCGCTCTTTCTACCATTGACGGTACTCCCGAGAGAGCGAAAGCCAGAGCACCAATTAGAACGCCAAACTCGCGCATCAGCATGAAGCCATCCCTGACATCAGCTTCAAAACCATTGCCGGTTGCGAGAAGCCCAAGCCCTGACAAGCAGCATACACAACCGGTGCCCAAGTCACGATCTGCGCCTGCAAAATCACTCAAGTCCAAGGCGTCTTCCAATGGTCTCTTCAAGAAACCGGCTCTCCCAGCAACTTCCAGAAATGTACCCAGCTCGGAAGCAGCAGATCAGCTTTGGGATGGTGGCATTGCACCGCTGAAAATTACCAAAAATCGCGTCAACACGTCAGAAGACCGTCCGGGTCTTGCACATAGAAAGTCGTCTGCTGCGCTTCGCGACCAAATTGCCAAGGCAAAAGCGGCGAGAAAGGCTTCCGCAAAGTTAGATTCACCTTCTAATACTGATTTTGCCCCTATATCTATCGGTGACCGCGGCTTGGGCTTTGGCGTTGAGGACCACCCTGATCCTTTTGGACAGAACAAAAATGAACCAGCCGGCGCCAAGGTGCTCCAACAGCGCATCGCTACTGGACGAACCACTGGCCGTCTCAATATTGCGGCGCTTGGTCTCAAGGAGATGCCCATCGAAGTTCTCAACATGTACAACCTAGATTCCATGTCTGGCGGCGGGAGTTGGGCAGAGAGCGTCGATTTGACTCGCCTCGTTGCTGCAGACAACGCATTCGAGACTCTAGACGACGTCTTGTTCCCCGATACGATACCTGATGAATTTGACATGGACATCGATGATGATGTCCTGCCAAACATTTTTGGTGGCTTAGAAACCATGGACTTCCACGGCAACATACTCGCAGCAGTGCCTATTGGGTTTCGCCGCTTGAGCCAACTGACATCTCTTAATCTGGTACGTCCGGCCTCTTGCGGGTGCGAAACATCTAGCTTACAGATCTAGTCGAAAAATAATCTTGACAACAAGTGTCTTCAAATACTGTCACAAATGACAGCCCTGAGAGACTTGAAGCTCGCGAGCAATAACATTTCCGGCCCGTTAAATGCCGCGATTTCTCTACTTGACGGTCTTGAGCTCCTGGATCTTCACGACAACAAAATATCGAGCCTTCCCCAAGATATGTACAAGATGACGCGCCTTCGGATCCTGGATCTAGGCGAGAACAACGTTGAAGCTATTTCGTTTGCTGATATTGCCGACCTGCCTCTAAGCCAACTGGTCCTCCGCAAGAACAAGCTGACTGGTACATTGATTGAAGCTCCCATCGAGGCAATGCGCACACTACAGACGCTCGACGTCTCATGCAATCAAATCAAATATCTGATGCCATCCGCCACGGTGATTAGCTTTCCGGCTTTGCATACACTGTCCGTGTCAATGAACAGGCTGCAGGAACTTCCCGATATGTCGTCTTGGTCAAGTTTACTCACTTTGACCCTTGATGAAAATGGTATTACGGCCATCCCTGAAAGCTTCATGAGCCTCACGAAGCTTCGACAGGTCGACTTTTCTGGAAACGACATTCGCGTTGTGCCTCCAGAGCTTTCGAGAATGGACAGCCTCTCCATGATTCGACTCAGCGGTAATCCACTTCGTGACAAGAAGTTCGTCACCGCTTCGACCGACGAACTGAAAGAAATTCTAGCTGGCAGATTGGAACCACCGCCTCCTTATCAGGAACAGAGCGAGAATGTCGTCGGCCTCATCGACAAATATCAGGCCACGACCCGGCATTTTGTTGATGATGACGCAAAGTCTGACGCTGAAGACGATTTTACCACACCCCCAACCTCACGTCCCCATTCACCATCACGGTCTCGTTCGCAAACTATGGATAGCATTCAAACGCAGTTTCACATGCCTGTACTGGAGGACTGGCAGGTACGGGCTGGCGGGGTCCTCGACCGGTCTCGAACCGGCAGTTCCGTGCTGGATGCCACCAAGTGTACCGAGGCCAATGATAAACAAACGATTAGACAACTACTTCTTCATCACAACCTCTTTTCTGCCTTTCCTGACAGTTTGGCGATTGTTGCGAGAAGCCTCACATCGCTTTCTTTAGCAAACAACCAGCTTACCGGCGCTACCTATCTGCGGCAACCGCTCGAGCTACCTGCGCTGAAGGAGCTCAACCTGACGGCGAACAGAATTACGTCGCTAGAGCCACTTCTGGAGCACCTTGACGCGCCTTTTCTCGAAACGCTCGATATCTCTACGAACCGCCTAACAGGCCTACCTAGTGGTCTTTTAGAAAAGTTTCCACGTTTACGTGTGTTGCTTGCTAGCCACAACCAAATCTCGGAACTTCGTCCAGACTCGATCAAAGGCTTGAAAATCATTGAAGTTGCCAGCAACGAAATTGGTCAGCTGGATCCTAGGCTGGGGCTTCTTGGAGGTGTCAACGGCCTCGAGCGTCTGGATGTGTCTGGCAATAGATTCAAGGTACCTAGGTGGAACATTTTGGAGCAAGGAACACACGCGACACTGCACTGGCTACGCGGACGCGTACCAGAGGAAGAAATGGAGCGCTGGCGAGAGCAAAATGGAGACGACGACTAGAGCATCAGACGCAAGTCATGCTTTCGTACGGACATATATTTGTACAACATGGCGGAGGATCGGAGACATTGTAAGGAGCATTGTTGGGGCCATGACGCTACAAAACATTTGGGACTGGAATTGCATTTAAAATCAACTGTTTCTACCTCTACTGCCCTTTCTTCCCCAATTGTGGAAACGAGAGTTTGTTAAGAGGCATAGAGTTGGAAGGAACCGCCGCATACAACGCCACTACGGGCGCGTATGGGCGAAGCCAACCCTTCTTTTCAACCTCTTTTTTTAGACCTACATATTTAAAGGCCATGATTATCGCAGTCAAAATATTCGTTTTTTATTATCAACTTGATCATTGACAGTTGACACCCTTTCCGCCATCCACAGACCATCCATCGACACTATGCACATCCACAGACACTCTCCTCGCACGACGACAACCATTTTGAGCGCAGTGATGGACAGAATTTCCAGCACATGGCCGCAAGCCACGGAAATTGTTTTAAACCTTTCAGATGTAGCCACAGACGAAATCTCCCGCACACATGCCGACCCTGCCACGGCGACCGCGATGCCCCCTCCGATCCTGAGCATGTGGCGCACCGAGCGCACCGGCCAGACTTTTAACGCACCTCTAAACAACCTCGACGGACTATCACCTGCTGGAGACGGATTGGTGACGGCGGACAACCTGGGCCCGTTCCGCGTTCTGATACCGGTGTCGGTAGTGGGCTGGGTGCTGTTCGGGGCGGGCTGCATCCTGTGCATCAACGGCAAGGGCCGGGCGGGCCGGTGGGTGCCCGAGTGGTACCTGGACTCGGACGGGACGCGCCAGGACCGGGCTCTGGTGGCGGCGTGGTGGCTCGCGGTGCTGCTGCTCTGGCCGGTGATACTGCCGGCGCTGCTGGTGGGCAAGGTGGTGCGCGCGGTGCATAAAGCTCTGGGCAAGCGGGCAAAAAGACGCCAGCGCAAGGCGCAACAGGATGAGGAGTCGCAGATGGCGCAAAACAATAAGATTGCGGACTTGGACACGATGCAGTGAAATGGGGTTTCAAACCGGTATATCTGCAACGAGGGTTTACCTGGGCGATATGACCGTGGGCTAACACTTGATTCTAGGTACCGTCGTTTGCGACAACTACATCATATGGGAAAATTCGGTTCACTGGGCTTGGCTTGGTTCTGTGCCGGCGTTGTTGGGCTATTTTGTTTTGGTGACCAGTCAACTGGAGGTGTCTTTGGCGTACCTTGGAATGGACAGGTGTATGATTTGCGTTGGAGTATCTTATAGACGGGGTATAGATACTAATAGATAATCTTGGTCAGAACGATGCGCGCTTCGCCGCTGCCAGTTCTTCGCGTCAGTCCCTTACTTGATTATTGCAATGTCCATGTCAGATGTAGGAGAGGGATGTAGTTTTCGAGGCCCATGTCACCCTTGATGATCAAGGATGTTAATATATTGTGACTGCACTCTGTAGCCGCTGAAATAAGCAATCATCTGGCATCGTTTCACGTGAATTTCGTCGCAAGTGCCCGACTCGTGTCACGTCTCCTACAGCAGCGGCGGCTACACATGTCCCACGTCCGGTGACAGCAGCGCCTGATGTGACAGCTGCCAATATGGTTGAATGCAAAACGACCGCAGCGGCATCACGGCAAGTCCCGAGTTGTACGACAGCGCAACAAAGTTTAATCACGAAGCAAGGCTGCCCCAATTGGGGGTTTGAAATGTTTTCGTTGAGAAACATGGCATGCAATCAAGGTACCAAAATCAAGGTACCAAAATCAAGGATAGTCGTCGATAAGGTGCGGCATCCGGAAGGGGTCCAGGTGCGGAGGCGAGCCGTGCATGGTTAGGCAGCGGGTTCAGGTTCAGCCTTTACGAATCGCAATGTATTGTAAGCTACGCAGCCTTTTTCTTCTGCAGCCAAGCTCGTGAGTCCTGCCGAGATGGAGAATACAAATGCACATTGCCCAGGCGGTATGCTGTGTGATATGACAGGGGCGCGCTAAGGCTTCCTGGAACTGACAGAACAGCCAGGATTATGCTACTGTTCTACAAGACATTCTGACGGTTAGGAGGTTACGCGAGCGGATAGCTCTACCCTTTGTTACAGGGAGAAACAAAAAAGCAACGGCCGTTGCCTTGATTGGTTCGCATGCAGCCCAACATGATCCGTGTGAACACGAATTTGTGGCGTGAAAAAAGGCGGGCGGGCACCAAGGAGGAGGAGGAGGGGCTGTTGCGCTCTCTGCAAAAGGCAGGCTCTCCAGCAGCATGTCAAGATGACGCTACATTCTCTTCCTCGTGTGCCAACTAAAGTGCACTCCAAAATGTCATTCCGAGCAACAAACATGGCAAACACAGTCACTGTGGGAAGCGCGGCGTGGACAGGCGCAGCGGAGTACTCGGACGAGTACGCAGAGCGTATCGTACAGTTTCTCAAGTACACGCGCGAGGATGCGTTGTGCGAGTACGCTTCCACGCTTCGCCGTGGCATCGAATGCACAGTGTGCCCCGAGTTCGCGGTCGGCAGCAATCACATGGTACGCAAGCTGCGTTTCGAGGATGGCGTACAGTGGGTGGCGCGGATGCGGATGCCGCCCATCTGGGGTGACGACGAGCTGAGCACAGGAGCCTTCAACGTGGCCATGAGCTCCGAACTCGCAACCATGGCCTTTGTACAGTATGCTTCTGTCGTTTCTGTTGGTAGATTGAGTGTTGTGTGTCTAGTGTTAACGTGGGAGACGGGCAGACAAAATACGGACATCAAGGTGCCCCAAGTGCACGGCTTCGACCTCGACATTGATAACCGCGTCGGGTGCGTCTTCGTACTCATGGATTACATACCTGGAAGCACGGCAGAAACCGTCTCTGGGCTGTATAACCCCGGCGATGACGAGGGCATCATCCCGGCGCAGTTCCGGGACAGTTTTTGGCGACAGCTGGCGGGCATCATGGCGCGTCTGGCATCGGTGCGCCTGCCCAAGATCGGGTCCCTCTACCGCGAGAGCAGCAATCCGGGCGCGTTCGCAACGGGTCCCATCGCCGAGACGCTGTCGGGGCCGTACGAGTCGGCAGCGGCCTTTTACGGCGATTTCCCCTCGCGGTTGGCGCGGCGGCTCGCCATTAGCAAGCCGGCTGTAGAGGGCCACGAAGCTCTGCTGCAGGCGTTTGAGCGCGTAGCAGAAGCATCTTTTGTTCCATCAACAAGAAGTTTAGACGAGGAGGGAGAAGAAGAAGACGATGAAGACGAATATGAGCGCGGGGGTTTTGGACTGGTCAATTACGCGCTGGATCCGAAGAACGTGCTGGTGGACGCCGAATTCAACATCCTGGCTGTCATCGACTGGGGTTCGGTCATGGCGCTGCCCGAGGCGGCGCTGCACCGGTTCCCGTGCCGGATGGGCGTCGAGGCCGCGATACCAGGATCAGAGGATGCCTCTGAAGTGGAGAGGGAGAAGTGGGATCGCGGACATCGCTTTGCCAAGGCGGTAGAGAGGCAGGTCAAGCAGGACGAGGACGACTGCGTCATGTTCCCGTTCACGGCGGCAGGATTCTACTCGCGAGAGGCGGTTGCTTTTCGGACGCTGAGCGAGATGCGCGGCAAACAAGGACGAGTGAATGAGGAATGGGTAAGGGGCTTGGGCTGGCTCGCAGAGCACAGCGACGAGGAGTTGGCGCAGTTCTATAGAGAGAATTGAGCAAGCTCTAAGATAGAGATGGTGAGCCGACAGTGTAGCAAGTGATGCTTCGGGGACGAGAGACGGCAACAGATGGGGAGAAGATGCGGTAATGTAGATCTCGAGGGCTGATAACGGTGTTGGCCAAGAACCTTGGTGTTGAGAACGCACGTCAAGCTTATGTTCTCTGGTTGTTTGTTGGCTAGGTCGGTGTTGATGCCTGAGGCGGCGTGAACCAGAGCAAGCCTGTTACCCGCCCTTATTGTGTCGGCAAGTTGCCGAGACGCTTCTCGAATACGTTTGAACAAACAGGAAAATTCACATCTTGGGTTGCTTTCTTCCTTCCTTTTCAATCACTCAGTAATCATAAAAAGACAACCGTGTTGGCAATCACCAGCCCCCCCAATCTCCAGCCTTTCCAGACCCCTTGTAGCGCCTGTACTGCCCCTGTTGTGGTCCCCAGATACGTCGATTCTAGCGCTGTCGACGTCTTTTTAGCGTCTCAACTGGCCACCAAAGATGCACAAGCCCCCCTCATCATCCTCATCCTCCTCACCGTCGGGATGTCTTGACCCCTGTTTGCCCCCTGTTTTTCGTGCCTTTCCGCCTCTCCCTTTTTTCATTTTTATTTTTCATTTTTATTTTTCCGCAACCGGCTGGTCGCGCGCCTCACTGCACTGTTCTGCCTCTCCCAGCCGCCCCTCGCAGCCTGAGTTCCAGGCTGCGCTGCGAACCGGTCCCGTTTTCATCGAATATTCACGCTCTTCATATCCCACCATCCAACCAGCCACCCACATCACCATCTGCGTTTTGAACATTTCCCTCTCATCCTCCTCCTCCTCCTCCTCCTCCTCCTCAGAGACCATCAGTCTTGTTTTTCTTTGCACCTTCCTCATTCCTCCTCCCTTTCACTTGGCTTACCGTCTACGACTCGCGTCTCCGTTATCGTTTGTTTGGGATCGGCCGCGCTGTGCACATGCGACTTCTCGGTCCGCACCAGTCATCGCATTCTGAGACATACAAACAACCCTTCATCAGGAACCTGTCGATTCTCCATCCACGCTGACGCCCTTTTGTTTTCTTTTATCTGGCCAACCAAGGAAACCATTGCGCCGTCAAATCGCCACAACATCGTCCGCGCCTCCTCTTTCTCCCCCTCGCCATAGCTTCATCTCACGCAGCCATGGCCGCCCGTCCGGCCACGGACCGCCAGCAACCGCGTCGCACGTGTCCGTCTGCCCCGACCACGCCAATTCCAACCATGGACCAAGACCAGGAACCACTCTCTCAGGTCACCCTGCCCTCCACGGAAGGTCCTGGTTCTCCCATCGATCCCAGCGCCTCCTTCAAAACCGAGGTCAACGACGACAGACCCTCCACAATGGTCATTCCTTCATCACTTACTCCGCCTCCCTCGTCGCAGCTGGGCGTCGCAACCAATCGACGTACCACATTCTCCCAGTCGCAGCAGACCATCCCAGTCTCGCCGCCCTCCACGATACTCAACACACTGCGCGACCGCGACATCAATGTTTCATCCGTCTACACCCCGCCGTCCTCGGACCAGATTCGCGATGCTTCAGTCGACCAACTGCGCGAGATGCTGCAAACATGCATCACCGACAACCACAAGTTCAAGATGGAGGCAGCACATCACAAGCTGCAATATAACCTGCTTAGCATGCAGGCCGACGAGGAGTCTAAGCGTGCGGCTGTCGAACATGACATGGTCAGACGTCAGGTCGATGTTCTTTGCCTGCCCGAACACTCCAGACACGCCAAGCGCGATTTTGGCTCCCCTTCGGATGCCATGACGGCCAAGTACTTGGAGCTCAAGGCGTCCAACGAAGTAATCCTTGATGAAATGGACAACTTGCAAACGCGCCTCCACGCCGCTAAGAAAGTTATTCGGCAAATGCAGGAAGAGAACACGCTTCTTACCGACGAGCGTGATATGCTTCTCAATCGCATACGTGACAACAGAGTGCGCTTTAAAGGGCTCTACAATCGCAACGGTTTCTCCCACGATGCGCTTAACCCACAGCAAAGCTCCCACCCAGCTCAGTCGCGCCATGCTGCGCGCATACCCGGCACCGAGAACCAGCATGGTCTGTCGATGATTCTCCAGGCTATTAGCCATGACGATCCGAACAACAGTGCCCCTTCGACGCCTGCCCAACTACCTCGCGTCGCATCTCGCCAGGGCCGTAGACACAGCCGCAACGCCCAGTCTATGTCGTCTCTCCCTACAACACCCCTGAACCATCCCCGCGGCGCGCATTCTGGCCTGCTTCCATCTGCCGACTTGGTGCCACAGACGGAGCCGCGTATGATGTACTCCCAAAAACGATTTGAGCCCGTCACACCGGACACGCATCAGGGTCGCAGGAGCCGCGAGAGTACCATCTCTGTCGACGACAGCGATGACGCCGCCGCTGCCAGGAGAGCATCCGGTCTCCGTGCCAACCTGACCATGCGCAGCGAGCGAAGCGACATTGCTCAAGAGCGAGACGTCATTGACAGCCAGGCCAGTCAAGCTGCCACCGATCTCCTCCGCCGCCATCCCGGCCAGAGCTTTGATGTACCGAGTTCCGGCGACTCGCGCGATGGCAGCCCCAACCGGCTCCCGCTTAAGCCCGTAGCCACCAAGCCCCGCTCCAGGCTACCAGATTTCAGTCGGTCGGAGAAGAGGAGACTCTCTGGGTCTGATGCCGAGGCTGCGGCAGCAAAGTCACGGCGTGAACACGGAAGCCCGGCGAAAAAGGCCCGTACTGGCGCGGATGCTGATGGGCGCCGTGTGGGACTTGGTATTCAGTACCAGTAAAGGAAGGTGCCTCGCGAAGGCATCGTTCTGTATTACGAATTGATGACACGGAATGTATTCACTGCATGTACAGCATTTTATTGGAAACGGCTGGTGTTAATATTAATATTTTTATGGGAAATGACAGGAATCACGGCGGGTGGGGGAGTTAACTTTGTTGAACAGATGGTTTAATTACACCTACATGTAGCTGGCCCGAGGCAGGATCGGTGGCAGGATGGATACAATCAAGACGGACACAAGTAAAGACGCTCAAAATAGTTCAATATTGCCCCTGCACACCTCTTTTATCGCGTACCCTTCTGCCGCGGTCACTGCCGGTGCAGTCGGATGACGGACCACCTACCCAGTAATCTGTACCGGGGCCAGGTCCAACTGCCGCCGCTACTACCCGAACGTAATTGCAGCCCACTTCCGATATGAGCTACCCCAGATTTGGCCCTCCGACATCTTCCCTTCCGCTTCAGCGTTTATCCTGGTGCTGTTTCTACTCATCTGCATCATTCATTCTCCAGCTTCTTGTCTTGTCTCTTGCTTTTTTTTTTCTCATCCTGTTCTTTGCTAAACATTCTTCTCATACCTATCATCCAAATCACTCTAGTGAATTGACTCCGACCGGGGCAACAACAACCTTCCTCAAACGACCTCACATCCGCGGCCTCCGTTGGCACAAAAGACTTCTCCTCCAGTCCGACAATTTACCCCCAACCGCAGTACTTGGCATTAGCCCGTAGCCGCCATGAGCCTCCGGACCGCTGCGGAGACGCTCGCACGCTCCGCGTCCGACGTAGTCATCGTCTCAGCCCTGCGCACGCCCGTGTGCCGGGCCTACAAGGGCAGACTGCGCGACGCCTACCCCGAGGAACTGCTCGCTTCCGTGCTGGCCGCCACGCGCACCGCGGTGCCTGACCTCCCACCCGCCGCCGTCGAGGACGTCGCCGTCGGCGTGGTGCTCTCCGAGCTCGGCGGGTCCAAGGCGGCGCGCATGGCGCTCAACCACGCGGGCTACCCGAACACCACGACGCTGCACACGGTGAACCGTGCCTGCGCATCCTCCCTGCAGGCAGTATCTGCCATTGCCGCTGAGATCCGCTCCGGTACCATCTCGACGGGCATCGCAGCAGGCATGGAGAGCATGACGCGCAACTACGGCAGCCGCGCGGTGCCGCAAGACGTATGGCCGGCGCTGCGCGACTCGGCTGATCACAACGTTAGTGACTGCGTCATGCCGATGGGTTTGACATCTGAGAACGTTGCGCGTCGCTACGGCGTGTCGCGCGCAGACCAGGATGCCTTTTCTGTCGAGAGCCACCGCCGGGCGGCCGCTGCACGTGCTTCGGGTGCCTTTGACGCGGAAATCGCCCCAGTGAGCACGCGCTTCCAAGAAGTCGACAAGCAAGGCAATAAAGTTGGAGACGAACTGCAAATCACCGTGACTCAAGACGATGGCATCCGGGACTCGGTGACGCTCGAGGCTCTCGCACGTCTCAAACCCGCGTTCACGCCCGACGGCGCATCCACAGCCGGCAACTCGAGCCAAGTATCCGACGGTGCCGCCGCTACGCTCCTCATGCGCCGCAGCACCGCCGAGGCGCTCGGTCTCTCTGGCTCCGTGCTCGGGCGGTACGTCGCCGGCGTGACCGTTGGCTGCGCGCCGGACGAGATGGGCGTAGGCCCCGCGCTCGCCGTGCCGAAGCTGCTGGCCGCGACGGGCCTGACGACGCGCGACGTCCACCGGTGGGAGGTCAACGAGGCGTTTGCGAGCCAGGCGCTGCACTGCGTGCGCGCGCTCGGCTTGGAGGCGGCGTGGGCCGAGGGACGGGTCAACCCGGACGGCGGCGCGATCGCGCTCGGCCACCCGCTCGGCGCGACGGGCGCGCGCATGGTGGCCACGCTGGTGCACGGCCTGCGCCGAGAGGCAAAGGGAGATGTGGGCGTTGCGACACTCTGCATCGGCACCGGCATGGGTCACGCAGCGCTGTTTGTAGCCGAGTAATTTGGGGAAGGGTGGTAGCTTGTAGTATGCATTTTTGTATATAGATAGGATGAATGGATAGTATTAAGGGTAGTCAAAAAATGCAAAGAAACTATCTACTTGTCATTTCTTTTTTGGTGAAGCTACATAAGACTATGCACAGGCGTAAAAATTACTATTAAAATGGTTATAGAGATCAAGATCGGAGAATGGCCTTGCCTCGCACACTATCCGTCCACGTCAAGGGCCTGCCTCGACCCGCGTCCTTTGTGAAGGAGCACACCAGTCCGTTGTGCGAGTCTCGTCCGACGCCGCTTCCGATAAATTCACCTCGAAGACCAACGGCGAGGCTCACAAGGGACTTACCCACGGCATTGTAGTCGCCAAAGAAGACGTGCGCACGGACGTCCCCTCCGCTCGTGACTCCGTGGCCAAGAGTCACACCCCAGAGGCCATCCAGACGAAGGGCATGCGCGTCAGGGTTCCTGTCGCGCTGCAGCATGATAGAGTAGATGGAGCCGGTGAATCGGACCGCCTTGTCGGCGACGTAGGCCGGAAATGTCCAGGTCTTGCCGTCGAGGGAGACGGGGTGCCATGGCGTGACCAGGACGCTGCCAACCCGGCAGAGCGTCTCGTCGTTGACAGGCGTCCGCAGTACAGCAGCCACCTTGCGAGAACCCAGCGGCGTCTGCAACTTCATGCCACGGCGCACGCGCCTCATCTCAATGTCGCGCCCAGAAGCGAGCTGCACCAGCGTTGAGCCGGCAAAGCACACGCCGCGCGAATTTCGATAGGTCGCCATAGAGACGGGGGCTGAACTGGCAGAGAAAGCGCCTCCGTGCCTTCTAGCAATGATTTTGTGACGGGATGGCTCGGGTGCCGGCAGGTTGTCAAACGCCTCGTCTAGCCTATCACGGCAGGCAATAAACACAGGGCTTTTGCAGCCATACTGAAGTGGTCCAGGGTCCTTGAACGAATTGCACACCTGTCGCGTGTGCGCGTTAAGCAAGGATGGCAGGTAGTGCTGCCCCCATTTCCAGAAAAATTCACTCTTGCTGAGGGCAATGGAAACTTGGCCTTCTGGCTCCTGGCCGGTGAGATCTTGCCTCAAGGAGTTATTGAGCGGATCAGAGAACTTGCCAGATGGGAGATTTTCGATAAGCGCGTTAAGCTCTTCGGTAATTTGTTCAAAGTTTCTCGACGAGATAGAAGCCGCATGTTCGCCCTGCTTCTCGATTGGAAATAGACTGGACAGAAAGGAGCAAATATGTGCTCTTGATTCGTGGTATGCAGCCGTTTCATCTGGCAGGGGAGATTTGTCCATCAGGTTATGCGTGACCGTGGCTGATGTATAGTTGCCCACTGTATTGCCCAAAACCAGCTTGTATGTAATCGTAGCCTCGACAATGGGCAAAGGACCAGGGTCCATACCACGAAGCTGGGAGATATGTGGGGTGTAGAAGCGTAGGAATATATCACGCGATTGGCCATATTGTATATTTCCCAACGGAATGTCCAGCCGCAGACCATGCTGGGACTCGAAAAATGGCTCCGGTGGGCTGCTGAGAACTGAAGTACCCATTGCCTCTCGAATCTCCGTGCTCGGGGCGTACTTGAGCTGTAAGACGGCTTCGGTGGCATATGTATTTTGCAGATTGGCCACTGCATGAACAAATACGGTACCAATCATGCCGGCATCGGGGATAAAGGAATAGTTGCCGTTACCAATCTCTGCGATGGACTTGAGTAGACCAGACCGCAGACTGTAGCCAAACCCGAAAGTATGGATAGTTGCCGGCAGCGGAAGCTTATTCCGAAGCTTCGGTATGTAACCGTTATGGGGGCACCTATTTCAAGTCAGTAGAGTGTCAAGTATCATCTCAAGGGCAGCAGTCTTACATGTGATTCGGCATACCATCGGTGAGAACCATGACGGCTGGAACTTTGCCATCAGAGTTGACACCATTGAACTGTCCTAGCCCGGTCAAGATGCCTTGCCATAGGTTCGTGGCATCCTGTGGCTCCATGCTCTTGATATTATTGCGGGCAGTCTTTTTGTTCTCGTCCGTCATGCATTCTAAAGGCTGCAAAACTGTGACGCTGCTGGCAAATGTCACAATGGACAGGCGGTCACGCTCGTCCATGGTTTCAATGATGGTTAACGCGGCATGCTTGACGAGATCTAATATAGAAAGGCCATTAGCCTCCCCAGAAACCTCGCCAGGTACCGGCGCGGCATCAAACATGCTGCCAGAAACATCGATAACGAGAACGATGTCACAAGGGACATGGTGGACGGCAACGGGCGGCTCCTTGGGTGGTTGTAGGCTCGCAATCAGTGCATTCTTCTGAGGGAAACTGTCCAACTGGAAGTTAACCGGCGGAAAGCGGTTTTCGGCCTTCTCTAAAAGAGACAGGTCTTTCACTTCTTGGATCGGGACTCTCTAACTAGGTGTTAGTGGTGTGACATTCGACATTGGATTCAGTACAAACCATGATAGATGGTGCAGCCGTGTGCTGTGTTGATGTTGGAGGACTGTGAGATATTCTACTAGCAGCAGACAGCCTTTCAAGCCGGGCGATGGTCGATTTATTAAGCAAGATCGCGGCGAGGGCTCCCGGACTGTGTGTGCCTGAATCACGGGCAGTGGCTGGGCAGCTGACGACCACCGGCGCCAAGCTGGGGAACCCAAGCCTGAGACGTGCGACTCGTTGTCACTGGATAGGCTACTTCGGGGGCAGACACGAGACAAAGCGAAGTGTGGATTTATTCTGGCGCATTCACGGTGGTGACAAGTATGGGCATACTGTAAGGCTGATCTGTCGAATCCTGATTTGGTAAGTGGATGGACGGGGCTCTTCAGCTGGGCATGCGACGGCGCCACGGAGCCTCAGGCTGGGAATCGAGAAAATTCCCCTTTTCCAGATTGGGTTCGATTGTAAATATTGACATTTTCCGGTTTTTCTCCGTGTCAGACTGACGAGGTTGTTGTCGTTGGCTGCAAATGAGGCGTCACTGACAGCTACCAAGATCAGATTCAGCCTGTGTGTGGGTGGCGCAGCAACCTGTTTACGTTGCCCCCTCATGTTAATACCATAAGAAGTCGCCTTTCTTTGGCCCTGCAAGGCTACCACGACGCCAAGATGGGTTCAGGGGGGAGGGCAGATGGGAATTTCAGCTCTTTGGTGTCGATGCGTGATGGTGATGAAGCAAGTTATCCTGCCATCAGGCGGACTTGCGTTTGTTGGGCCAAGGTAGCTGACAGCTGTTTAGTACCTACCTAATAAGTTGGTTGTTGAGCTGGCAGTTGGCAGCTGGCAGCCAGGAGGTAAGGAGTTAGCCAACACTTTGCAAACAATGTCCAAACAAGCACTTTTCAAACAACCATCTTCTTGTAAAGCAAGGCAATGGCATTTCATCTGCCTTGGTACAACGCCAGTGATTCAAACTACCAGTCAGCCAAGGTTCAGCAATTTCTAGATATTAGCTCCCCTCCGCTGCGCACCACCCGTCGAGAAGAAGTCGTCTGCTGGCAGCCTACCAGGCGCTTTTCTAGCCGCCGAACGATACCAGCTACGATCCGTAAGAAGGTGCTACAAACTTCCACGTCTTTCATTCGGTTAAAAGCTCGGACACGGAAGGAGGTGAATAATGCCCAGAAGATTTGCCCAGGTTATTAGCCAGCCGCCTACAGGTACTGATCCTGATCTCCAATTATAGGGCCTTCCGAAACACCTCGCATCGGCAGCATGCAAAAAATGGTCAAGTAGCTATATCGCACAGCAAATGGCGTTTATACCCCTATTTTGAGATGTAAGAGGCAGAATGTAGCTGGTGGTCTACAGCCGCGTCGCTCGGCACTGGGAAGGTCTGCCACATTGCGAGATCGGGGACTGGCTACTGCGAGCTTCTCCCCGATGAGTTGGCAAAAAAGGGAAGAAAACTGACGCCCCTTTTCTCTTATATTATTACGCATTACTCCCGCATCTATTTTGACTCTTCAACCGCTGCAAGGCAGCCACCCTCATCAGCTCACGATTCGCCACCCTCATCAACAGACGACCCAGCTCTCAAGCCGACACGGAGCTTACTAGCTGCCGCCCTTGGTTCTGCACACCCCTTTGCGCAGTTAGCTTATGACTCTCTGGCGCCACTTGTTAAACTGTGGTTGCAAGCTCTCGACGCCTCGTCTCGATAGTATCCGAAATGCCGACCACGCGGCGCTCTGGGTTGGGCGACATGGCCGGCCCTGGTCGAGCCTGTCCCAGCATCCGCCGAATTTACGTCATTGTATCACGGCTGCAAGGGGCATGCCCAACTACACCGTTGGGCATACGAGCACCTCAGGGTATGAGAACTTCACAAAACTTGGCTACTAGGGGGCTGGGTACTTTCAAGTTCTAGCATGTGAAACGCGACAGTGAGCTAAGTATGCTTTTTGTGCAGACGCCCGCCTTTCTGGCTGAAGCTTCCCCGCATCTGGCCAGCGCGGCACCAAGGCTCGACACCATCCTGCAGCCGTCAATTATTGGCCGTGCAAAGTTCTAGACCAGCCGGACGGCGTGATAATGGTATCAAAAACGACAGGTTCTCACAGTGCAGAGCACGACAGCCTATGATATAGCAACGCCACGGGTGATTGAATCGATAAACGACTTCGGCCCTACCAGCATCACAGCTTTCTTTACCTTGCAAAAAAATGGCAGGACCCTGCAACAGCGATCAGCATTGTCATCTTGCCACCAAAAATCAAGCCCGTACAGCTGCGCCATTATGCATCAGAGTCTCCGTTCTTTGCTCAATGTGAGGGCAGGCTGACCCCGACCCCTGGAATTAGACTGCGGTGGTGCCTGCGGGGTGGTGAAGACCAGCCAAAAGTCGTCTCTTGAGGCTCTGGGGTTCGTCGCACGGCCCTTCCGGGGATGTCTGTTTGCAGGCGCAAGCCAAGAAAGCTCGACGCAAGAGGATCTTGGAAGAGGGTCAAATGCAACGAACTGTGTGGTCCTGAATCTTTGCTTCAGCCAGTCGTCGCGGGGTTCGCTTGCCTGCCAGCCCAGCCGGTTCAGGGTTCGCGCAGCTAGCTCAAGATTGGCGTTGTTTGGCCCACTGACAAGGAAGGGAGTGTCCAACCAGCCGCCCTCATACATAAACAGTGCAACCACCAGGCTGGTTATTGCTGGGGTCGAAGCAACAACGGCGTCATGGCTGCCACACCTTCCATGGGTGCACAGAGATGGGGGATCCTCCTGTAGGCCAAAGTGCGTCATCCCAATGGTCGGAGCCTCCTCCAATTCCAAGCGACTGCAGTTCCAACCAAAAGAAGGAAAAGAGCTGCTCTGATTAACCTTTGGAGGGGACGAAGCGATGAGCCAACCAAAGGCCACAGAGCGCCCACCACCACACTTTGCTCGGTCAACTCGCGCTGGCTGTTGCGGCAGTTGCTGTACCCGAACCCATTCCATTTTCCAACTCGACTTGATGGAGGGGGGGCAAGGGAAAAAAGCAGCTGTTGACACTTGTTGAGGCAGACGAGTAAAAAGAATATCGTGCGACACCACAGTCGAAAGTGGTGTGGTGCTCGCAGGTGACATCTCTACGACAGTGGTACTGCTTCCGGTTTTCTCCGCCGCTGCTGGCTTATTCGCCCCCTAGCAAACAATGAAGGTGAGGCGGCAGGCCAGGCAGGAATAATACCTGTCGTGTCGGCGATGAGAAGTGGTGGTGGGAGACAAGGAGCATGTGTGTGGCGGCGAATCACAGCCTACGGCCCCTCGCACTTCGGCGGCGTATGCAGTCCCACTTGGCAAGGACTGGGGGCTTGTCGCAGTGCAGAGGAGGCTGTCTGTCGTGCCGGAGCCCTCTTGTCTCGTCCGTCACAGGTCCGGTCTTTGCGCTTATCTCTGGTGGCCTGAGAATTGGCTTTTCGTGGGAGAAAGGCCCTTTGAGCCGGTATCTCTGGAGCTATAAAAGGCCGGGAAGCCCCAATTCCCACCCTCTTTGATGTGGCTTGCTTTAAAACCTTTTTATCATCTCATCAGTTGAACAAGCTCATTCAGCTACCACTTGAACAATACAAGCTTCTCTCACTCTCACACCACGCTCTCAACATCAACTCATTCACGCCACCACTCCCAGTCAAGATGCCTGCCTTTGAGTACTGCTGCAAGTGCGGAAGCATGATTGTCATCAGCACCACCTGCTCCAACTGCGGTCACCAGCAGTGCAACGAGTGCCCGGCCTCTTAAGCCAGCCTCTCATGATGTCGACATGAACGCGAGGCATGGACGGATCAAAAATGGCCTGATACACCAGGCATGTACGCCTATTGTGTATGTGCAGAGACAATCATCTCGAGTGACCGCATATGCTAATTTTGCGATGCAAGATACTTCCTTTACTCTTCACGAGCGATACGCAAAAAGGCGCGACACGACCAATGACTTCACACTACTACTATGCTGCGGGCAACGGCGTTTTTTTCACACTTGGATTTTCTTTAGCGAAAGATACCATCGACAGGCGCTTTATGAATTGAATATTCTCTGCTTCACCTCTTGATTGATGACCCTGATTTTCTTTTTTCTTTGTCACCTGTCAAATCTCCTTGACTCGCCTCACCGGGTCGACGCTCGCGACAGCCCGCGGACCGATAAGACATGCAACCCATATCCCCCTTGCCAAGCACAGGTGTCGCCGTCAGTGTAGGGCGACCATTCCGGGCCGACTAACATCGTTTTTCTCCTGTCTTTTCATTCGGTGACAGCTCATTGGCGGACACGGCGGGGGCTGTCTCTCTCTTTCACGCTGAAAAGGAACAACGCGCGAAACCTACCAGTACGAAATATCCAAAACTCCTTAGCGTTCCCGCCTGTAAACTAATGTATGTATGTTTCTGTTCTTATCAGTGGAGATGGCAGGCGCCAGCCAACCAGTCATGGGGAAGACTGCGAGCCAGCCACCCAGCAAAAAGGCTACGTTCGCTAGCTCCAGCGTGGTGCCCCTGCAGGTGCATGATGACGATGAGTTAGTTGAATGGAACCTAGGAGGGACGAGGAGGTTCATGACAACGTGAACCCCCACTGCAAGCTGTTTGTGTGCAACTGTCTTCTTCATCGCATGTGCCCTCTTCGCAGACGGCAAAGATCCGAGATGGGGGTTCCATCTCATGACAGAAATTGATACACCACGAGCAGCGGTAAGAGAATCCGGCGCCGGTGCGCAATGCCGCGACAAAGCGAGCGTCGTAGCTTATTCTTCGTGCGTTTACGGGATGGAAGGGGACCCTGTTCAATCGGTGGATTCTTTTTCGATATAATGCGATTTCTTACAGTATCGTACCCACTTGCTAAGATTGTACCGTCTGATTTTTTTTATTTTTTTATTTATTCAAGTTGTCTGGAAACTATTCTTTCTCGTCCAAGACTCGTTATGCAGCCGGCGAAGCCGAGTTTAACCGTAACTGTTGGACTGGGTCACGACAGGACTGAAATCACAGTCCCACGAATCGTTGCTTTGATTTGCATCCAGTTCTGATTCATTCATTAATTTATTTTCCTGACCTCTCGTATATGCACATGTCTATAATAAAGCATCTTACCCGTGTACAAGTCGCGGCGGCCCCTCTACCCTCGCATTTGCTCAGTAATCCCTCACCATGATGATTGTCGACGTCTTGATCTCGCGCTCCTTGACGCGAAAGCCCAGCTTCTCATAAAACGGCACCACCTTGCTATTCTCCGCGCCCACGCCCAACCATATCCCCTTCGACGTGTACCCTTCCCCTGCGCCCGCCGGCTCCTCGCCGTGCGCCGCCCTCATGCTCTCCACCAGCGCCTCCAGCAGCTTCCGTCCCCATCCTTTCCCCTGGTACTCCGGCAACAAGTCAATGTGCATGGTGCCGCGGTACCCCTCGCGCAGCAGGTCCTCCGTGCCGTCAAGCAGCAACCGGCGCGGCGAGAAGGCCAGCTGCGCGAGCGCGACCTCACTGATGCGGCCCGTATCGGGATCATTCCAGGCCGCGCGCGGGTCCTCCGGCGGTCTGATCTCGGGCCGGACGTCGCCGTTGGTGCGCCCGCGGCCCTCGAGCACCTCGCGCACGTACCGCGGGTAGGCGGCGCAAAAGGCGGGCACGTCCGGGCACCCGATGCAGTAGCCGACGGCGTGCCCTCGGCCGTCATCGACGACAAAGGACGTGGACGGCGAGAGGAGCGTGTACTGGTGCGTCCAGATGTAGGGCGCGAGCCGCCGCGCGGGCTCCGAGGCGCTGAGTGAGGCCGGGAGAGTCTCGCGACACTGGGCGAGCAGGTGTGAGCGGGGGAAATGAGAAGATTCCAGGGACAGAGGCAACGGGGAACGTACAATGTGTGACATGTTGTCAAAGTCTGACTCTTGGTATAGTCGTATAAACGCCATGTTGTCGACTAATGAACAGCTCGGCGTCGTCGTTTTCACAGCCAACTTGCTTCGGTTTCGTCTAGTCGGTACGAGCAAGGCCTAGTCCGGGCCAGACTTTCTAGTTAAGCAAGATGGCCGTTTTAAAAGGGCGACGCAAAATCAAGATTTCCGTCTTTCGGTTATGATGTAAGAGCTGAAGAGGAACACGTTACAGGTCATCTCAGCCAGCTCTACCTCGCTGTTGGGAAAGAACGAACTTGTCATTTTGGATACCCAGCTTTGGCACTACCGGACCGGCACTCCGTAGGGGCCATGCCACTTCTCCTCACTCACCCCCACCTTCGGCCGTAAGGCTCTCCAGACGGGTTGAAAGTTGCTCCCACCTTGATATTACGTGGGGTTTTAGCGAGACATTTGACAGAATCCGTCTGTTTATCACAATGCAACCCGTGCACGTAGGAAGGTGGCGAGGAGGACGCCCCGGTCGGAGCCCACCGAGATCCCGGGACCACCGAGGTTTACCGGGCCAGCACCGCCGCCATTCATGACTGGAAGTTGAGTAGCCTTTGGAAGGCATTTCTATTATCTCTCATTAAATTTATTTCGGCGGATATCGAAAACATAATATTGCTCGCTTCATCAATGGGGGGGGTTGCCCTAATCCAAACTCCTAAAGCACCACTGCTTTCATCAAATCTCAGGACTTCGGTCAACTGTTTATGAGGAGTCCTGAGCGCCGCCGCCCGCGGATGGTCTTTTGGCTCGTTCGAGCTCTCGGCGGGCCCATTCCGGTAGCGGTTTAGAAATCGTGCGGCACGCAGCTTGATTTTCCGCAAGTCAGTACGATAACAGCAAACCACTTCCTTTCAACCCACTCGAACAAGTCTACTTACGACACAGGCGATCACTGTGCGGTCCTTCTCGTTAGCACAAGCTCCTCATTATCATATTTTGAGCTGCTTGGGAGAAGCAAGAGAGCGGGAGGTTCAAGACTTACAACCCGTCGGAATGGATAATATTCAGCTCGCAAACTGTCTCCGTCTGTCGATATCGTTCGCAGAATTGATCAAAAATGTAATAACAATGGCGGCATTCGAATATCATCTACGCGTTGAAAAACAACCGTCCATACGTCAGCACTTTTCATCCGTATAAATGATTGGCGAGCCCGTCTTCCCGTCATCTTTCACTGTCGCGGCCCAACGTCGTCTTGTAATTATCCCGAAAAAAAAATCAAAACGAACCTCTCTGTGGTTACACATGACTGCTGGCGCCCTCGCCCAAGGCTTCGCGCCACTCGTGCAGGCGCTGGCGACAGCGGACAAGAACAAAAGACACCACCGAGGAGAGCGCTTCGAAAATGGCTGGTGATTTCCTTAACTTTGTTAGTAGCTATTGCCCACTCGCCGAGTCGGTAAAAGTGACAGCGAGCACTGAAGGATGAGCAGAGAAGGAAAGAATAGGCCAAAAGTAAGAAGGGGGAGAAACATGCAAAGACGGATGTTGCGTGCCTCGGGTAGCTGCGTTTCCCATGCCGATGCTGGCAGTCGTGTCATTCTTATACTCAAGCAACGCACAAGGGCTGCATCGTATGCGCTGGCACCTGCATCGTGAGGCAGGACAGATGATCAAGGTGCTTTGTTTTCTTAGCACCACCCGTAGTTACACGGCAAAGCTTCAGCGTTGCAGATATTGCTCGTGGCCTTGGCCTACAATCTTGTTTGCGTCGCACAGCTTGTGACTCTATTCCCAGCGCGCCACACGTCAGCAACCATTTCACACCACTGACGCACAGCACTAAATCAGGCATCCGTCTGTCCTTGAGTTACTTTTCAATTGTAGTATCGAGATATCTAGAGCTGCTCGTCTGGTATCTTTGCACTCTGTCAAGTGCTTTTCCCCCTCATGCTCCTCCGCTGCTCCAGCCTCAAATGTTTCCTTCTTGCCATAGTAGATTTCCATGCTCCAACGTCGAAGCCTTCAAACAAAGTGTGGTGAATCAAAAGACCTGCCCGATTCCCATCCGCCAGCATCAGTTTTGAAATCAAGTGCAACATGGTACACCGTCTGCCCGCCAAAATCCGCAATGAAATGACAATTTGAAAATGTAAAAAAGAAGAAGAAAAGGCGCAGGAAAGTTAGATGACAACAAGAATGAAACCTCAAAACACAAGAAACAAGATAAGCCGTCCGACTCGTATAGTAGCAACGTGGGTGCAAGTTGGTCAAGAAAAGTCCGTTCCAAAATAAAAGAAATGGTCTCGTAAGTATGGTTGTGGTTTGCAAACGAGCCAATATTAAAAGAAGAAGAGGGTGAGGAAAAGATAGTCTGTTTGTAGTTATGTATATTCGTAATAGTGTATATGTTGCCAGCCGCCGGTAGTTTGCCAGGATGTTAAATTGCGTGTAGCTTCTGGTTGGCTACTTAAATCATGCCTCCAGGGAGGCTGTTGCTCGACATGTTGGCGTGAGGAAGCGGTGGTCGGTGAGTAGGCGCTGGGGGGTACTGGCGATTCTGGTCGCTTGTAGCTCTATAAAGCGGTCGTCTTTGCTCATCCCCGCTCTCATCGTAGGAACCATCCGCGTGGCCAGTGACACCCTGCTCGTTGCTGCGATGAAATTGGCCACCCAGTCCGTTCTTCCGACGAGGATTGATAGGTGGCAACGGAGGAGCACCAAGAGGTGCGTGCAGGTTCGGCGTAGAAACGGTGGCTCCAGGGAGACTCGAAGGATGAAACCGGCCATCAGGCAGGTACGTAGGCTCCGAAACATCTCGCTTCCTATTCATCATTGGCAAATGATTGCTCGAGTAAGTCGACATCATGGTCCTGGTATCGCTGGAAGAAGATGCACCACGAGAAGTTGTTTGTCTTTGAGCTTCGCGACCATCACGACTGCTTTCCGACCCACTGCGATCTCTGTCCGAGACTATCTGGACTTTGCCCGGCTGGCCTGCTTGCTGGTACTGCGGAGGAGACGGTACTAGGTCGTTGGAAAATGTCCGCTGAACGGTCGGTCGGTCAACTCGCGGGCTTGGCTTCTGCGGCGAGCCAGCGTGTCGCTGCTGAATCTCCAGTTCCTTCATCTTCTGAAGCTCTCTTCTGGCCTGGCGGAAGGCCTTCAAGCCAGCATGCACGTTCTCTTCCTTGGCCACCGGCACCGGTGGTTCCGGCGCGGTTTCCGCAGACGTCTTTCGGGTCGAGGGTGCCGGAGACTTTCCACTCTTTGATTTGGCGTCAGTGTCTCGATCCCGACCCCGGTCAAACAGGGACGTGCGACTTGACTTGGTGCGAAGTATCCCAAGTGCATTGTTTCTAGCACCAGCCAAATCCTTGGCTGACTCGGCCGGCGGCCAGGGTGGTGGCGACTGTTCCA
This sequence comes from Cordyceps cateniannulata, assembly GCA_028828415.1. NCBI lineage: Eukaryota > Fungi > Ascomycota > Sordariomycetes > Hypocreales > Cordycipitaceae > Cordyceps > Cordyceps cateniannulata. The sequence continues at coordinate 2,097,859 of JAPHMX010000008.1, forward strand.
TATCAGGCTCCGCATATGATGTGAGCTTCTCGCGAACTCGTCGAGCTCCATCTGCCAAGTGTCTTGCAAACTCATCTTGTTCTCGGCGAGCCACAGGCTTGATCTGGTTAGCCGTCGGCGTCCACGTGCCACTCTCCGTCGCAAACTCGTTCTCGTCAAGTCCCCAGCCAGCATTGTTACCAAGATTGCCTCGCCGCTTGGGGTCGGGCGATCCAGACTGTTGACGTGAATCGATATCGGGCGTATCGGCAGTCGCGTCATATATAGAGGAAGCATTACTGTCGTTGCGGAGATGATGGCGTACCATTCCGCTCAGTCCAGTGTTCACTCCAGGTCCCAGAGTTGGAGAATCTTCTGGGGGCTCATCTCGTAGACGCGAACTTCGGTCCGCCTTGTCTTCCACAGAAGAATCGTCGTCAGATGCTCTGGATGATAGCGAAAGCGGAGTTGGTAGAGCTGATTTGCGAAAAGCAGGATGATCTTCGTCGTTCGGACGCTCAATGCTCAACTGCGCGCCCAACGAAGTGGCAAAATTTGAGTAGCCGTTGGACCCAGTAACGTCATCACTCTCGTCAAAAAAAGACGCCGACTGGTAATCCTTCTTGCCAAAGCGATCAGCCTTGCTCGGAGTAGCGTCTATACGGTCGCGGAGACTGCGGTGCATCGAAGATGATCTGGATCGGCTAGCGTCGTGGGAGGACCGCCCACCAATTTGACTCCGGGTTTCGGACGCATCACGTCCTTTACGCATCTGCTGCTGGCGCTGCGCAAATTTCGAGTCGTCATATTGTTGGACAGGTCTGTTGAAGACACCCATGGCCGTTGCCTTTCCCTTATCATTGGGCTGGATGGGTAGCATGGGAGGATAATCATCCGCCTCACTGATGGGGGGACTCAAGGGCGGGTTGGCGCCAAAGTTGGCCTTCTGCTCAGTTGTAAACTTTGGAACGGGCTCATGTGGAGCCTGGGGGGAAGCACCAGAGATTGGCGGCGTAAAAGACCGCAAGTTAGGCGCGCTCTGCTTGGTCAGAAGAGTACGTCTTTCCGCGATGCGATCCCCAAAGGTTGTGGTGGTTGGAGAGGTAACAGAGCCATCTGGTGAAGGCTTGTTGCGGTGAGACTTGGACAGTGTATCTATCCGGGAGAGGGCAGAAGACTGCTGGTTTTGCAGGTCCTGCGTCAAACCTTGCTCGTATAGCCGTCTGGTACGTGTGAAGTTCCTTTCCCCACTGCTGGCCGACGATGGCATTGAGTACTGCCCATCCTTGGTCGAGTGTACCTGGGATGCAATCGAGGTGGCGGCGGTGGAGTAGCGCCCTATCGACGCAGCGGACGATGTTGTCGAGTTTGTGGCACGTTTCTTGTTGTAGTCGAAGGCCGAGTCAAACTCCAATGTGTGATCGACTCTATCCTCAAAGGAAGTTCTTTCTCTTTCCGACTGCTTCCACTTCTGGAAGGCTGACTTGGCAACATCCTCGTCATACAATATGCGACCACCCATGCCGTTGCTCCCTGTCTTGGCGCCAGCACCAATACGGTAGATCTTCTGGCGGCCACCAAAAAGGTTATTCCCGTCATTGGGACGAGCTCTGTCCATGATGTTCATGTTGCCGGGGTCGTTGTCCTCAGATCCATGTGACGAATTGATGCGAGTGAGTGAGGCGGCTTGGAGAGACTCGATTTCAGAGATGTCATGTAAACCCGAAGTGTAGCCAAAGTCCATCAACCTCGACTGGCGCTTGGGAAAGAGTACACTATCATCGCTGGCTTTACCAAGCTTTGAATGGGGGTCGTCTTGCTCTCGTAGCATGGAGAATCGGGCCGAGAGGCCAGTCATGAGAAGACTGGTTCTGAAATCGTCGCTGGAGGGAAGGGCAGCATCAAGGTCTAGGTCTTGCTTAGAGTCGGTGTCGGGCAGTTTCTTTTTGCCGAAGAGTTTGAAGGGACCTGCGGTCTCGCTGTCCATGGAAGGACGAGGGGCGGACACATCGTCCTTGGTTCGTTTCTTGGTCCGGAATCGGTTCATTGTGAAAACAAAGCTATCCTCGTTTTTGCGATATCAATTGCTGCTGGCCGTTTAGCCGAGGCGAATGGGGCGTGAGACGGGCAGAACGCGTGAGGACAGCTTCGACGAGTATTGAGCAGACTAGTCATACAGAGCTGCAGTTAGCATGAGAACGTGTTGACAGGGCGGCAGAGCTGGGTTGTGGAGATAGATAGTTTTGACGGGGTTTGTTGGCGGTGCGGCGTACAGTAGGTCAATCCAATTTGGTGACGTCCCGGGCACCTCCCTCTGCCAACTCGTTGGGTGAAATTGTAGACTAACAGTAATTCAAGCTCACTCTGCTCAATCAGTCGGCGACGTGGCAGACTAGCAGAGCAGTCGGCATGAGGTTCTCGCTGCGTTGTCTCCAGGTCGAAAGAGTTGATCTTGAAGCCAATGTCGTTGAACGGTTAGGGCACTACCGTCGTTAAGCTGAGTCGTGACTACTCCAATGGATGGGGCGTGCGGCGTGATGCAGTGCAGGGCGATGGCAAAGTCAATGCTTCCGAGTGGATGTCGGCTTGGCCAAGATTCGCAGTCCATGCAAATCGAGGAGAGAGCCGATATGCGTGAAGGGTTGTTGCCGGCAGCTGGATCGAATTTCGGGCTGTAGATCTAAAATGTGAGAGGATGTCGCGATGCGGATAGAGCCAAAACGGAAGTGAGTCGGTCGTACCTAGGGGGCCGAGTCGCATACAGTTGTAAATACTAACGCGGAGCAAGAGAGAAAGATCAGAAGATGGAAGGAAAATCGCAGTCGGTAACAGGCTGGGTAGGGAAGGATTGAAGATATGAGAAGGGGAGAAAAAATGAGTGAGCGCAGGCGAGGTCACGTCCAAGTTGGTACAGCAAGGGCCAGGGTAGAAATTTGGGGGAAGAGCCAGCAAGTCCAGCAGGACGGTGCCTGAGCCGAGGGGGTGGGTGGGCTTGTCCAGGGGGGGGGAGCGGGCGGGAGGTTTGTGCACTTCGTGGTACCTGGCATGGTACATGGACGAACGTAGCAAATATCTAACAAATAGGGGAGATATTTACACTGTACGCACAATGCAGGTACCACACTGGATCTATTACCTGCATTAGTACCGGTAGATACTGGTAGATACTGGTAGATACTGGTAGGTATGCTGCCCCCGAGAAGAGGTACCTACCTACCTACCTAGGTAGGTAAGCTTCCGCATTACTGACAGTGATCCATTGGGTGGTGAGAATGGTGCTAGGGGCTTTTGGCGGTTTGGCGGCGCTCGCTGGGGCAATGGGTTGTGGTGGATGGATGAGTGGACAACAGCACCAAACCCACTCAGGCACCACACCACGGAAGCTGGCAGCCCCCAGGCAATCTGCGGCTAGTCCCAGGCACTGGACTCCCAGATGTGGGGCGTGGTCACCCAAAGGTCCCGACTACTACCTATGTACCCTAACAGTAAGGTGGTGCAGTTCATGGTGAACTGATGGTGTATTGATACCGCCGGTGGTGGTGGTGGCGACGGTAGGACAAGACAGTTCCATTGGCACGTACAGTGCTACAACCGGTCACCGGTACGAGAAACGCAATCTAAAAGGAGAAGTTATAATTAATATCATGCTTTATGATGTCAACTTAGCATGACGAGAGAACAGCTACCTCCTGCGTAGGTCGGACTGTAATACCTACTACCAGTAACCTCCCACCTCACCATCACCGTGCGCCAAGCAGGCCCAGGGGGCGTGCACCAAACGGCAAGGCCAGCAAACGGCGAACCCTTGTCTTTGTGTCTGTGCTAAAAGGTACGATACCTAACGGGATAGATAGATACTTGTCAGTGCTTTTAGAGGTAACTACCTACCTGCTTAGGTACTACCTAATAAGGTAACTAGGTTCCATGTCAATCAAGAGCTTCTTGTCTCCGTTTGCTCTAACTACTAGCTACAGGTAACCTTAGTACTTACGAAACAAGCAGCCATGTTTGTCGGACCGTCCCTCGACGTTTGCCCGCATCACAACCTTGCCACCTGGTGGCTTCTTTTTTCTTTCTTTTCTTAGGTACTTAACTACTAACCGTAGTACCCTAATGCACCTACCTACTAACCTACAGTAAGGAACTGTACGGAATATCAAGTCAAGCAACGTTGCTGATACATTGATGTATACCAAGGTCAGCGGCCGTGTGCTGGCCATGCTTCTTCTGCAGTTTGCAGGATAGTACCTAGGTAGGTAGGTAGTAGCTACTAAATGCGTAGCTGGTACCTGATGCTGGCTACCTGGTAGTACAGGTAGACCCCAGGAGCGTAGCGTGTACCTAAATTCCGCCCTCTACTAAATCAACCCGCCCACATCGCATGCCACCTCCCAAATACCTGTCGCCTTTTCTCATTCTCCCTTGATTTGTTAGACGTGGCTTGACATCAACACCAATAATATCGCAACCGCCAGCTACTCAGTATTTCAACACGAAACAAGAAAAACAACGGACGGGCCGCATCTTCAAGGATCTAACTGACTCAGGCCCATTATTCTCTGTCTCGCTTTCCCTCTCTAGCCACTGCAAACCATCTCCTCCGCCTCCGCCATCTCATCGCAAGGCCGTCCCAAATTACTGGATGCATGATTCATCAAGCCAGTGCAATGGTCCAACCCCGTCTACAAAGGCGTACAAATAACATGTGAGCACTGTTGCACTGTTTCTGGCAGAGACGGACACTGAAGCAAAAATACACGGTAGATCTACTCTTTGCCCAGCAAGCCGAGTAGATTAGGCAAGCTATCACCTCTACCTAGATCTTCCATATTCTCTTCGAGCCGCCTCCTTCATCAGTCTGGGGAGAGGCCGGGTCGAGATGTGACGAGGGAGTGCGGCCCTCCTGTCACTGCCGAGCTGCTCAGTCTCAATACCATGTAGCGCCAAGCAAGTTCCCGATGCATGTCTGCACGTCGAGCTTTCTATTTCTAATAAGCCCCGGTTCGAGTCGAAGAACTGGCCATGTATGACAGGCCTGAGGTCTACCGTTAGGTATGCTAACTGATAACAACTGATCCGCGTCTTGACTCTACACTCGCTGTCGCATATGATCAATCCTGATGCTCCTGCGTTATCACAAGTACGCTGATGTCTATCTCCTTGCTAATCCACGCACGGGCATTGCTCCACGCCGGAAAAAAAAAAGAAGTCGCGAACGAGACAAAGCAAAATACACTGGATACTTTGCAACGGGCTTGCAATCGGCCAATTCAACTATCCACCATATCCAATGACCACCACCACCACCACTCAAAAAAAAAATAATGACTACGAAGTACCCCACCGCCGCATGTGCCCCTTCATCTTCAGCCTTCCAGGTCATAAAACACTGTGGGGGAGTCGGTGCGCCGCCAAAACAAAGTTTCTCACCATGGGACGAGTCAATCAAATATTGTTGGAGCCAAGCGAGTCACTTGTGTGGTGGAAAGAAGCAATAAGAAAGAACCGAGAGAAAAAAGGCGACAAAAGAGGGATGGTGGGAAGAGGAGAAACAGATACGTCAAAATCGCGCTCAATCACAACCTTGTGGTCAGAAGCCAAGGCTGAATTCGTGATCCAGCGGTTTCAGTTCACTTTCGGAAATGCAGGAGATGCACAATGTCCTGCTCTTCTATCCGACTTTCAGGCAACCAGACTGGATAATCCGACAATCGACAGCATGATACGATATCATTACGGCAGAGACATTGTGTTACGCTTCCAAGGACCTTGACGAAGTGTAACTTCGATATTGTCGATTGTTTCGGTGCTACCTTGCCCCCGTCAGCCTGATTGTTTCGGCTATGCCCACAAGACCATCAACAGATTCAGCTGGCAGCAGCGTCTCTTTCCCTGCCTATTTCGGCAGAGACCAGTACGTGTAAGCATACTTTATCACTCCACGGACGACACCTTGGGCTGCACCACGCACAAGGTTTACCCGTACAGCGAGGCGTACTTTCAGGGGCACAATCGACATTCACCACTACAGACGAGTTACTCTTCCTGACAGCCCCGATGCCGCAGAGAGAGAAAGGTTCGCAGGCTGCCCCTGAGCTTCGGCTCTCCCTTGGCATTCCCCGCGCCAATCACAGTGCTGTTCCTGGCTCCAGGCCCTGCTTTCGGATTAGGCAGCCCCTTTAAATTATAAAGTACTCCGTACGGTCCGTACAATGGTGGGCCGCCATGCCTGAGCGAGGTCGAGTCAACCAACTCTTCTCTCATTCTTCTGACCCTGGCTACCATTGCGCCTTGTACATTGGCTCCTGTCAAAGAAAAAATTTGCCCGCTGATGAAGCAGAGGACAGGATTCCACCCTGTAGTTCATCTCATTAGGAAGCCTCGACTGACCGCCATGGTCCGAGGCAATCCGTCATCAAGATGAAACGCCGCTGGTGGTAGTCGTTAGTTACAACCTGAGCAGCAGCTAACGTTGCCACTACTCCGCAGCTGGTAGGGAATATTATTAAGGAGTGAGCTCGCCGACTGCGTCGTTGAGCCTTCTAAGTGGTTATTGAATTAATAAATATTAAGGCGATTTCTCACAGCAATGCGCGCAGTGGACCAAAGGCCCAAATGTCGATCACCTCCTCACAATACCATGCCCATCGAGAGCCACTAATAAATCGAGAAGCAGCAGTCGTTCCAACATGACCAAGCTGCCTAACTAGTTGCATTACAACCAGAGGCACCTGCTTCTCTTGCACCTCAAAGCATACAGCAAACGAAACGCGCTGCGCGCTTCACCGCGCGCGTTGGTTGTGGTTGTTGACTGCCCAACTAGTCTCTGAAAAGATCCTCTCATTTGGATCGTAGTGTCACTATCAATTTAGCGCAATTTTTATGTCGCAAAGGGTGGTAGGTACTTGCGCTTGTGGCCGACGAGGACATTTGACGACTTATCTTGAACATGTTTTTTGCTCCATGACATTGAGGTGCTTCATACTCTACCCGCGACCAGTCCAACAACAGGGGGTGGCGTCAACCTTCAGTTCGTCGCCCGCTTGAGGGCATTCCATGCGGCTTGACACGCCACGTGTGAAGGTGGCTCAAACAAGAGACAAGGAAGAAAAGACTGTTTTGTACTTTGCTGCTGAGCATCTGGTACACTTGCGCGTTTGGGGTCAGTAGAGGAGGGACTGCCCGTAGCTACAGAGGTCAGTCTTGATCGTCTTTGGCCTTGCGCACGCGCAGTTTATTAGAACGATGCAGGGTTGTCCGTTCTTCAGCAATCTACGAATACGTGCTCTCCTCCATCTGTTCGCTAGTCATGCCGACCTACTGGTAGAACAGAGGCCAAGAACCATCGGCAGTTCTTGCACCACCAGACAAGTTGACAAGGTGATGCTTACAGGGCTGGACCGAGTCTTGACAAGGATACATCTCCCAGTGAGGTTTGGTGCCGGCTTCGGGACGTTAGCTACGCTCTTAGCCGGTTTCAGTGCAGAACAGTGCAACAGCTACTCTGGTGTTGGAGAGAGGGTGTTATAATTTAACAGCAATGTCAAAACACCCCGAGCGGCGTTGAGCGAGATGCGTTGAAGGCAAGGCGTAGCATGAGAGGAATATTCGGAATGCACGGTATCCATTTCATTTGCCATGCAGTATTTCCACCTCTAATTTATTAAATACTGTAAGTAAAATCGTTGATGCACTGCCAGTGCCCCAACTTTTGCAGGCTTACCCAGCATAATAACTCCACGATAATTTCTTCGCCATTTGTTTGTTTATGCGGGTAGATGGCTATATAGGACGTTCTATTTGTTTTTGATTGTCGATTTAATTGCCGTGGAACCAATAAACAGTGATGAATTCGTCTTCTGACGTCATCTATCACTTCACCATTCCTCATGACACGTCGACGAGGTCTGGGCGGTACTTGTCATTTTTTTCTACTCCTGCTCTCCATGCGACTCTAATGTCATGCACGAACCTGCCCTCTTTTGAGAAAGCTGTTATTGACGAGCTATAATAATTATACAGACCTTCTTGCCCAGCTTACATTTTTATCAGCGTTATCTAAAACCCTGGAGGCATGATGCGTATAGTTTCAGCAGCGTTCCGTCGATTTACACTACCTCTGCCCAAACATGCATCAAAAGAAGAACGCTCTTCATTCCAAATCCTGCCACAATAACGGTCGGAAGATGAAGAAGTCACAGAAAAGAGCTTCGACACATTTAACTTACATGAACATATAAGCTTCCGATTAAGTTTTTAGGTTGTCGCCTTCAAACTGAAAGCTACGCCGACGCAGTTCAGCGAAACTGACGTAGCTGCCCGAGTCACTTTCTACCAGTGCTGAGATAGTCCTCGTCAATAAAGGAGATGATACAGGACCAGCAATCTACCAGGCTGCCACCAAGGGTATGCCGCTGATACCTGAAGCGTCTAGTCATCGCACGGCGGCATTACGAATATTTCATTGCTGGCATAGGTGATTGCCATATTCACCACATCTCCTGACAACCGGGCCGTCACTGCATATCATAGCCGAGACCTGGCCGCTTCTCTAAGCCGGTCACTATCGTAGAGTCGTGTAGAAGAACCACTGCGGTTCGTTGACGGCATTGATAGACTAGACACTGTGATGCACTCCAACGGGCCGCACAGGGGCAAACATGTATCATGTCAATGCAACCGAATGCGGGGGTTGGAATTGCAACATGGACTCGAGATAGCATGGATACGATCTACGCACGAGAGGTTGACGGGCGGCAGCGCACCATCCCGACCTCGGCTGAAGGTGAACGGAGCATCCAGAAGCTAAGTCTAGGGTAGGTCGAAGAACGAGAAGAACATCAAACGGTCAACTTTGGCCAGCTTTGATAAGAAGAATATCTACTAGGGACAGTTCCCTGGCTTGACATGCCTTCACGTTTTAGGATATCTACACGACATGGGATAGGGTCACAAACACAGTCTTACACTGAACAAGAAAGGAATATTGTTGCGATATAGTGGTAATCTATAATACATGGAGGGCAACTCTTTTCGTTCTCCCCTATCTGTGAACTCTATCCTCGTTACGGCCCCCTAGCTCTTTGCACTCTTACATGAGGTTGATGCCGACGCCCAACTGCAGCCCCTTGGTGCCAACCTCACCCCGGCGTATTACCAGAGGCAGGCTGAAGTTGAGCTCGAATCGAGCCACGGGGTGTGCATAGACGAGACCGACGCCGGCGGCGGCGCTCGGAGCCCCATTCAGCAAGCTCCCGACAGCATTGAGCATACCGTCTCGGACAGACGCAGGGCTTAGGCCGGACGAGGCGGCAGCGGCGTACTCGTCGCCGCCCTTGGATCCGCTCGAATTCTTAAGCGCCACCAGGCGGCCGCCGTTGGCGAATAACTGGAAGCGCAGGCCAGACTCAGGGCCCTTATAGGGCAGTGGCAGGAGCATGTTAACGCTGCCTGCAGCGAACAAGTCACCACCCACGGAGTCTTTGCCATCGTGGGGACCTAGGCCGCCGAGCTGAAATCCGCGCACGTCGGCGGGACCACCGAGCTGGAAGCGGTCATTGATGCGGCTCGGCTGCGCCTTGCCGTTCACGTCGAGCCCTAGGGGCAAAGGCCACAGCATGCCCATGCGGAACCCGCCGCCGATGGAGATGCCGGACCTTTGCGACGTCCCGGGGAGCGGCACGGGCAGCGCGCCGCCGAGCTCGAGTTCGCTCTTGGAAAAGGCAACGTCACCGCCGAGAGGTCCGACGCCCGCGAGCTCGAACCGCGACCGCACCATGTAGCCGCTCTGGGGTAGCTGTGGGTTGTCGCGGCGCTCGCGGAGAAACGTGTGCTTGAGGGCGCTCTTGACGGAGTCACCAGCGTCCTGGCGGACCGTGGCGCTCGCGCCGCGGCCTAGGCCCGTCACCTGCCGCCACAAGCCCGAGTATTCAAAGGTGTGGCTGTCCCGCTGATTCGGCGCGCCGCTGCCGCTGAGCCACGAGAGCTGGAGCGAGCCGCCCTTGAGGACCTCCTCGTGCGACGCCCACGGCTTTTCGGCAGCGGACGCGAGCGCCTCGAGCGAGACGCGCACACTTGGGTCGCTGCGCACCGGGGCGGCGAGGGTGGCGCTGTAGGCAGATCGCGTCCGGGTGCCGGACCGCGCGTTAAGCGTCAGCATCTCGGCGCCGCCAAATACGTTGCGCCATAGCAGCGAGCCATACGCGGAGCCCTCGCCGTTGCCGACGTCGGTGCCAGTCTGCAGCTTGAAGCGCGGCAGCTCCTTGAGGGAGAAGGAGACGTTGACGTCGGTCGGATTCGATGAGGCATCTGTCGGGTCGGACTGCTGGAGGAAGACTTCAGGGGGCTCGCGAAGTATTTCTAAACACTGTTTAGCACGCAATGCTTGTTCCTAGGCCATCTGTTACTCACGGAGCGCGCTCAGTTTGCCGCTGGCCTCCTGCAGTTTTTCGAGCACCCCTCCCACTGTAGAAGGCGCTCCGAGTTGATCCGCCAGCAATGGTTGGACAATTGGGTTGAGAAAGCGGCGTCGAATATTGTTACCGCCGAGAATGGTGACTTCGTTGACGGTCATTGGCATGGCCGTTTGGTCCATCATCTGGGCCGGAGTCAATTGCATTGCTCGTCGGAACTGCACGGGTAATCATACCAGCTGCGCTACTCTGCGATCTCTCGCCTCGTGGTCCGCATCGCGGGTTTCCGCTCGGGCTTTTGCGTCTCGCAGGACATCCATGCCCTCCTCGTGAAGTTTATCGAAGCCGCCGGCGCGCTGTACGTAGGGTAATTAGTCGCTGGCTTTGGGGGGTTACTATGAGCAATAACATACAGCGCCGAAGGATTCATTTCCGTTCGCCATTCTTTGTAATTAGGGCCTGTCGGAGGTTGAATTTTGCGCATTGGACGAGGGATTCTCCAGGACATCTCGCGAAGCTTTCCAAGCTTCGGAAAGCATACTGTGGCGCAACCACGTCAGTGTGGCTGACGTGGTCGGCACTAGCCACAAAGCCATTTGCCACGCTGACGCCTCGCTCCGGCTCCGTTCCCGTGGCTCACTCTCGACCTAACATCTCCAAACTTGCCTTCTTTCTTTAATTCAAAGCAGCTGGGCGCCTAGAACGACCTGTATATCTACTTGTGTTTATATTCATACTTGGGTTGATTGTGCGGCCACTCTTTTCCTTCAAGACCTTTCCGGCTACATTCTAGCCGCCCTTCCTCCGTCACGCGACTTTCCCTTATTCTGGCGCATTTCATCTCCTTCGAGTAGCCATGGCGAGTAAAGCGGCGTATAAGCGTGTATGTCTCGAATTGCGCAGGTTTCTAGCGATGAGGTGCTAATATGCGCAGTTGACTCGCGAATACAAGACGATATCTGAGAACCCCCCTCCATACATTACGGCGCATCCGTCCGAATCCAATATTCTCGAGTACGTACACAGTTATCCGGTATCTTCTCAAGACACTGATAGAGCATCGATTATAGGTGGCACTATGTCATAACAGGACCAGAAGACACACCGTACCTCGGCGGCCAGTACTGGGGCACACTGATATTTCCGTCCAACTACCCGTTCGCTCCGCCGGCGATCCGGATGCACACGCCGTCCGGGCGATTCCAGCCATCAACGCGGCTGTGTCTTTCGATATCCGATTTCCACCCTAAGTCTTTCAACCCCGCGTGGGAGGTCTCGACAATACTCATCGGGCTTCTCTCCTTCATGACGAGTGATGAGATGACGACCGGCTCGGTCTCGACCACGGTGGCGGAGAAGAAGTTCCACGCGGCCCGGTCACGATGGTGGAACTCGACGGGCGGCGGCTCGCACGCTAAGAACCCAGCAAACAAGGGCAACGTAAAGGCGGGCGACGGGGGCGCCAAGTTCCGCGCTGAGTGGTCGGAACTCGACACGGAAAACTGGGAATGGATGAAGAGCTCCAAGGTGGACGCCTTGACAGGAAACCGCGCAGGCGGAGACAACGGCGCCTCTTGCGGCCCGCAGCTTGGAATTGCTAGCACGAGCGGTCATCAGACGCAAGCTGTGGTCGACGCGGTGGTGCAGCAAAGGGACGCCGGCCGTGGTTGGATATACCGCAATAAACTGGTCCTCGCCGGCGCGGCCATATTCGTCTACGTTTTGATCGCGAGATTGATGAGTGGCGACGGAGGTCTTCCCTAGAATTGAGGGCTCAGAAGCTGGGCACTACTAGAACACAGTCGTGACGCATTTCGATGGGGGCTTAGAGAAAGCATAGGATGATCGCATCATCTTAATCGACGGAGCGTGACAACGGCTGATGTATTTAACAGCGAAACGATTACGATGGGCTTGCAGGAGCCGGCTATAGAAAGTTAGTAGCTACCATTAGTATGCAACTTAGTAAGCAGCAGCGTTTGAACATCCTGCTAGCGAGCACTGGAATAAACATCATTTGCACGCGACGATTCTGCGAGCATCGCCGGTACCGGGTAAGGTCGAGGCTAGGTTGTCTGCTTGCTGGGGGGTTTGAACGTATTCATTGCGAGAGAGGATGACAGGTGGGCGTGACTTTACCTGTGAATCGAAAGTGAGGGCGAGCTTACGAGCAAGTGTAGATAGATGGCTCATGCCGTTGATGCTGCCCAATGCTACCGCGTGCCATTGAAGCGGTTGGACAAGTCAACATGGTGCCCCGTCGAATGAGATAGAAATCAAAAGTGGCCCGCGCCCGATTTGCAGGCTGGCCCCACAGCAAGATGAACGAGCTAAACAGCAATATCTCAGCAGCTTAAGGAGCTGAGCCATGTACCTGATTCTGTACCTGACATCAGAATTACAGGTAAATGTAGGTCGATAGGTTAGAGGTACCTTAGTACCTGTAGGTACGTGCTATAAGCCACGAGGATAGAAATGTACCTCGTTCCCTGTCACTGTTGCACGCTGCGTCGGTGCTAAGACCGCTGCCAGCCTTTGTTGAGAAACCGCTGTAGGCCACTGCAAACTCCTGCGTTTCTAGCACACGCCCACTAAATTTGGCCTCTGTTTAGCGACGCCAGTGCCCATCAAACAGCGCCTTCAAGGCCTCTCACTGGCCAAGCCGCAGCCGCCGCCGCTATCGTTTGCCCGCCGCAGATTTCGAATCTCCAAATCTCGCCTGCCACCCTCTACATCTTCTCTCACCTCCTGCACCGCACCATCTGCGCACCCGTCCCCATCCCAGGGCCGCTTCACTGCAGCCCGCTCGCCGTTCTGCCCACCATGGCGCCCGCCAACGGCTCGTCCAAGCCGCGCAAGGTCGCTTCTGCTCCTGCTCCTGTGGCGCCTGTTGCGGTGACAGCGACAACAGGCAAGCCTGCGCAGAAGAAGCCCGTGGTGCCTGCCCTGCCGCTGCCCTTCGTCAAGCGGCATGCTGCGGTTGCTACCCCAACTTCTCAAGCGACCAAGGTTGAAGCCAAAACCGAGCCGTCCCCCTCCCAGGCAAAACAGCACAAGCACAAGCACAAGGATCCCAAACCTGCCAAGGACGACGGCTCCAAAGCCGCTGTTGCGGAGCCAACGTCGGTCGCCAATGGCCCCGGTAAGATATTCACTGCGCGTATTCATGTACCCAACAGCCTTCACTCGAGCCCATGAGAGAATTCCTATATCACACCATAGCTTACCATAGCTTACCATGCTAACACGAGTACTAGAGCTCGTAGCTATATCGCAAGAGCCGACTAAAGCAGTGCCAACCCCCAACATCCAGCCACAGTCGCCCAGCACGGAATTATCTACCCGAGACTCGACCGAAGTGGCAACTACCACCGTGCAGGCTAACAGCACCGATGCAAGCGCGAACAGCACTGCTGATTCGTCAATGGCCTCGAAAGAACCAAGAAATAACAAGGCTGGTATGTGGCGCGTCGTGCACCCACCGCTAACGCTTCGTTTGATGCTGACTGGTGTGACAGCAGTGACTGTGATGAACAACAAAGGCCCCAAGCCTCGCCCCCCTCCGGCCGTCTCGCCCACCAGATACCATATGCCACCGCCTTTCCAACCTGGAAATAGGATGCCCGGCATGCATGCCAACGATGACGGATCCAGGGGTCCTCGTCCTCCTGCCCCCAACGGTCACGCTCCAGTCCACCACCAAGCCCATCCCAGCAACAGCAGCTTGCATTTTGGCGCCTTTCACGAGTCCCAGAGCTCCAGCCCGGCGCCTCCTCACTCTGGCGGTATCGCCCCTCCGCCTGGCATGCCCTTTCCAGGTGGCCGTCAGCCATTCGTTGGCCCGGGTGGTAACGGTTTCCCGCCCATGATGCCGTATGGCCCAGACATGATGCCCGTCACGACTTTTGACAATTACGGAAGACCCTCTATGGCTTATGCCCCTCCAGAATCGTACCAGCCTTATCGCAACAACTACAACCCGTCAGCGCCCCATAGCTTCCACGACTCTCATTCTTCCATGGAAGAATTCAACCAGCAGCAGTTTGGCGGTGCTCGAGTTCCTATGCGCAACGGCGGACCTGTCGCAGAGGATCAACAGATGCAGGGGAACGCTGGTCGCATGTTTGCCCCGCCCGACTTCCACCGCATGATGCCTAACCCCGGCATGCCGCCTCAGATCATGCCCCCTAGCGATGATGCAGACCATATGGCGGGATACGCACAACAGCAGTTTGGAAACCCAGAACTCTCGGATTGCTCCCTTGAACTCCGCTACCTAGACGATCGCGCGCCTCCAGTTCGCATCGCTGGCCATAGATTCATCCTCAACCGCTCACCAGCACTGGCTTCTCTTCTGCGTCAGCAGATAGTTTCGCCAAGCCCGCCCGACCGCTCCCAACAAACTGTGCTGATCGAGACCAACAGCAAATGGATCCGTTCGGACTCGTTCTACATGGCGGCTCAGCGCCTCTACGGGTTGCCCCTCTTGCAGTATCCCGGCCCTCGCAATAATCATCCCGACTCGGGTGAATTCACTGATGCTGGTTCTATTGTCGAGCAGCTGGATTTCGCACTCTCCTATGCGGCAGCTGGCCAGCTGATTGGCTGGTCGCCCGTCACTAAGCGTGGATGCGAGGTCGCTACCCAGCTCATCGACTGGCAGACGATTGAGAGGGTTTTGGAGTTTGCTTTGGAAGGTCACCGCGATCAAGGAACCCACGATACGTACCGATACGGGGAGGGATCTAAGATCATCCTTGACGCAGTCGTCACGTTTATTGTTCACAACTTTCCGCCCACTTTCGAGCTGGATAATGACGTGATTGCTCCCGTGCAGTATGCACGCCTGCCTATGCACTCGCCACCCCCGAGCCGGCCGACCGCCCAACAAAGCACGGCCTCGCTGGCGGATGAGAAGCCGGTAGTGCAGCTTGGCAAGGGACGACGCTCGCAGAAGCTGACCAACATTCAATTTGGTGACCTGACCCTTACCGAAAGTAACCCCACCTCGGCGACCGAAACGCCAAAGGCATCCCGCCCTGCGCAGCCCGTCTCTCATGCCGTCTTGTCCCGAATTCTGCTCAATATTCCCTTTACGCAGCTTAAAATGATTTTGGAATCCGCCGGCTCGGGCAACGTTAACGGCTGGGCCAATGCCGAATCGCGATACCGCATTGTCAAGGCTGCAGTTGACGAGCGCGAAGCGCGTCGCATCAAAGCGGTAGATGCTGTTGTTGACGGCCGAGTTCTGGATGCCGAGGCATTGTGCGCCGGCCTGAGAGCTCCTGAGCCTCGCAACATGCCACAATGGGGCGCCCTTGGGTGGCACGAGGAAATGCTACCCTACGGAAACCCAGATGGCCCTTCTTTGGGACGCAAGTGGGCTCCGCTGCCAGCGCCGCACGGCGTAGCTGTTGCTGATTATCCTTGATATACCAACTATGGACATAATGAGATGATGATCAGCCCATGCTACAAAAGACACTATATCACATGAGCATTGCATTTGCACCTGACGCCGTTGGAAAAGAAGAAAAGGACAAAAGTTTAGCATGATTTTGGCAACAATTAGGCTCTCATTTGATTATTTGCATTTGCGACCGGCTCAGAGGCAATCATGGATAACTGGCTAGCGGAAGGAACGGAGGCATCGATCCATATAGCTACGCACACTGATAAGCGCCATGGCGTAGCCAGTCTCTGTGGCAGCGTATCATTCATTCGTCAGGCTTTCTATTGAAACTGGGTCGATGATGAGGCTAGGTTGCACAACATTTTGGCGGGTATTCGGGGATTGGCGTCGTCAGCTTGATGTTGGTTGGCTGATACATGCGAGCCTGAAAGAAGCAGTGTGCGGCGAACATGGCGCCTGGGGATGGTGGCTAGGTGAATGGGTGGGCAGCAGGGGAGAAATCATATCATGACGAGAGCCTGCATAGGCTTCTCCGAGAGCCGGTCTTTTTTTTACTTGTTCTTTGTGTATTTTGTTTTCTCTGCGAAAAATGGGATGATAGGCAAGGATATCAACTGGAAGACAAACACAGGCTTGTATGTATTTACGCCGCGATACCGTTTGGCTTGGTAAAGGAACAACACGTCAAATCGCCATACGATGCATGTATGAATTGATTTGCTAGTAAACATGGAGGTTGCTGTCTTGAGTGACCTTTGCTTACCGGATGGTTGAGGCGCAGGCTGCACAGGTTCACTCTTGTGGTTGCAGAGTGGCAGCCTCAGTCGTGCCAGCCAACTCGCACGCCTTGTTGGCACTTTCTATTTCAGTGTCGGACAAGCGGCAAGCCCCTTGTCTTTCATTGTTGCACAAGCGGCACGCCTTGACAAGGCCTGTCTGCCCAACGGCCGCTCTGCATGTAGACTCTGTATTGCCATCTACTTCTTGGCCTTACATTCTTCATACACCAGTGCTTGGAGTCTAGTTCCCGCCCAAACGCAGCGTCAAAGTTGCAGATGGACTCCTCCTTGCACCAGCTACTAACCTTTCTGTCTTGTTCTCGACCCGAAGATCAGAACAATGCTCAACAACCTGCTTTCACCCCCTCCTTTCGCTGTTATGTTTGTTGCCATAGTTTTCTCCGTTATCATCTACATCCTCTATACTGCCTAAAACAATATGCGCCCTTGAGACTCGACGAGCTCCCCACTAAGCTCATCATCAACGTCGCCTAGTATCTGTGGCTCAGCGACATAAGCCACCTGGCACGCACCTGCCGCCAGATGCATAGAATCATCAACCCGCTACTATAACAGTTAGATGCGCAGCCATATAGTCAGTACGCGCTGTTCTGGGCGGCGCAGTACGGCCTAGACACGGCGACTCGTGCGCTGGAAGTAGGCACGCCGGCGGCGCCGTACGTCAGCTTCCCGCTAATCCTACGGCCATTTAGCCGGGGGTTTGATATCCAAAGCTGATTTCAGACCGTCGTTGGGTGTTGGCGAGGCGCTTTGGACGCCGCTCAACGTTGCAGCCGCGGAAGGCCACGGCGTGGTTGTCACCCTGCTGCCGTAACACCTTCCGCCCACGGGACACGAAGACCTCGAGGTGGCCGTTTAGAATGCGGCTCGGAATAATCACGCTCAGACGGTCGAGGAGCTTGTACGGTGCGCGGAGGCGAATGACGAGGACAAAGACGTGGTGGAAGTGGTCACTAGGGTGTTTTCCCAGGCCGACCTGTTCGGCCGGATGGCAGTGCTGAAGCGGTTGTTGGAGATTAAAGAGGCCACCGCAAGGCCGTATGCTCCAATGGTTTCGTTCAACTTGTTAAGCGTCTGCTTTCACCTCCTCCGATGCCAGGAAGAGACATCATACAAGAAGCAGAGTTACCACTGGCATGGTCGACATCAAAGCAGACGTGGGACACATTCAAGCGCTGCACGTTTCAACTCGCGAAAGGGAGCGCCTCGACATGCTACGCTTGCTAATGAAGCTGGGGCCAAGCCAAGTAATGGCCTGGATTTCTCGTCACTACTAAGGGAAGCCTGCGACCAAAACTTACCAATAATGGCTCGATTATTGCTGGAATATGGTGGGAATGCTCTGGAAGTCTGGGGATACAGCATGTCCGTCCCTCATAGCGTGTGCATCAACAGCCCAGACCTCGCCGTTGTAGAGCAACTGCTCGAACGAGGCGCAAACGCTATGGCGAGAACTGAGTTGGGAGCGATACCGCTTCATTCATTGGGGCTTGGCTTCCGACAAATACTGGACGATTGAACAGTGGGACGGATATGGAATCGCCAAGCTGTTGATTGCACACGGTGCAGACCCGAATGCTGTCAATCTTAAGGGCGAGACACCGCTTCACTTTATCAGCAGCTACGCTTCGTGGCCCGAGAAGACTCCAAAGGCTGCCACCGATATCGTGCGTGCACTGCTGGAGCACGGCGCTGAGGCTGACAAGCGGGATGGGGAGCAGAAGACCCCCCTCTTTCGCGCGTGTTCGAAGATGAGGGACAATATTGCCTCTCTTCTGCTGGAAAACGGGGCCGATCGGTCTCCGTCAACGTTGCGTGGGTTTTCAAAGGGGATAAGCCCACGCACAAGATTGTCAAACTCTTGCTTGACTATGGGGCCAAGCGAGACATGCTACGGCGAGAGATGATGCCGCACTTGGACCTAGCAAGACATTTTGAGACGCTGCGGCTGCTGATGATGTGCGGAGGGGCTTTTAAAAAGGATACGGTGCTCCTTGTTAACAGAAACATGCCGACTTGTCTTGGTAAAGAGTACGACGAGCGGCTGCAAAGGCGCACGGAAGAGCCGGGAAAGGCAGTTGGAATGGTCCAGGTGAAGGAAAGCGACAGATACCCTTCCAGGAAGTACAATATAATCTTCACATGACCAGAAGAGACAAGTCAGGAAGGTGAGGAAATGGATGGATCGGGATAGGTCAATGTGAGATGGAAAGCAATGCATAAAAGTTTTTCAACCTACCTAGATGAGCCTGTTGGAGTGGCTGGAGAGGGCCGAGCCGCATTCAGAACATGGGATGAGAGCTACTAGGTACCTGTACATTGGGAAGGAAGCGCATTGTCAAAATAAGGTGCTAATTATTGGCAAATACATGTTAGATCTGTGGGCTAGCTACTATAACAACCTACTACTAAGTTTATAAGGTAAATTAGTAAATTCATGTTCATTATACGTACCTGTCGGAGGTGACGACTGGCTTGTCCGACTCAAGACAATGTGTACAAGGCTACGTCAGCATGCAGCTGCAGAGGAGCGGGTACCTATTGTCCACCCCCAGACAAAGCTCCCCACAGTTCGATTGAGGTAGCACCCCTTTGCTGAAGCCGAGGCTTCATTTGGGCGCTTGTGATTTTGACATTCCAATCCCGCCTTGTTTTCCCTCTTTCCATACTACAAACCTCCTACCTATCTATCGCGAGGTTATCGTGAAGTCTGACTTGCCTCGCGAAAGAGTTCTGCGGCCAGTTTGACACGCACGATTCTTTTTGATCCTTTTTTTTTTTTTTTTTTTTTCAATTTCTCGAAGAGATTGAATCGAAGCCGCTATCATTCAGCCCATTGAAGACCTACCCAGGTGCCTCTAAGCAACCTCGTGTGCTGTAGGAGCAAGCACGTCCTGCACCCCGTCTCCGTGCCTCGGGATAAGCAGGTATCTTGCTTCCGCCGTCAGCCACACCACATCGTGCTGCACAAAAAACACACATAACCCACGGCCTGACGTCGAATTGTTATCTCCGTTCATCTTGCCCCATTGCCTGCCAATGACTGCACGAATTTGACGACAAAAGGAACCGAGCAAACGCACCAAAATACAATGTCTGCGCCCGAGGGAGGAGCGGGTCGTCCGCGACGAGTCTCGTCCGCCGCAGCGACCGTCGACCCCGTGATGCGCAACGCGCTGAGATACACTGTCTCACCGCGTGAGTATGCCGCGCTGCACAAGTACATCATTGCTCGGTCCCGCACGCTGCGCCGCAACGCGCCGACGCCTGCCGCCGTCGAGAAGAGCCTGGCGACGACGCCCGCCACAGCCGCGAGCGACTACAACGCCAAGGCTGTCCGGCATGCCCTGCGCGTCTTTGTGGCGTCCTGGGTCGGCATGAAGGGTTACGAGTTTGTCACAAAGAAGCTGTCCAAGGATGGGTGAGTTGCGAGTCCTCTGCACTCCTGTTGAAGTGAGGGACAAGGGAAACTAATTACGATGACGCAAAATACAGAAGCGTACCCGCAAAGAAGCAACCATTCTACCAGTCGCCCGCCCTGCGACTCTCCCTCTCATTGTCGAGCATCCTCTTTCTCTATCGCCTGCTCTTCCGCTTCCTCACCCGCCTCCGCGCCCACCTGCTGGAGCCCTCGGTCGAGCCCTTCCGGCGGCGCAACCCGCGCACCGCCGCGGCCCTCACATCGCCGTACGCGCCCGCCGTCGGCGCCTCCTTTGCCGGTCTGGCCTTTGGCATCTACCCGTCGCCGCCGGTGCGCGCCGGCGTCGCGCTCTGGCTGCTCTTCAAGGCGCTCGAGTACAGCTGGGACCTGGCCGAGGGCGAGGGCATGATCTGGGGCAACACCAAGCAGGGCCGCAAGCGCGAGCGGCCTTGGTGGTTCGGCAGCTGGCTTCTCCAGCCGTTCGCTTTTGGCCAGCTGCTCCACGCGGCCGTCTTTGACAAGGATTGCTTCCCGGAGAGCTACGGCAAGTTCATCTGGGGAAATTCACCCGTGTATCTGCACGGCCGCCCGGAGGGCTATCCGGCCAACCTCAAGTGGCCGAGCAGAGAAGACGTTGTCACCAGCCTGTCTGAGATGGCACGACTAAACTGGCCGTAAGTCGCTCCCCCAGCTCTGGAATATGCATGGTATTTGGTTGCTAATGGGAATGTGAATAGGGCCTTTATCTCGCCAACCATGTTTCCCAACAAGAAAAACATCCTCCCACCCACAGTCACGGCCGTATCGCCTCTGACCTCACAAGCACACCCGCTCATCACATCGCTCTCCTGCGCGGCCCTCCACCCGACCGACCCGTCGTGCACGCGCACCTACCTCACCTTCTGGCTCAAGTCGTTCCCGCCCGTCGCCCGCTTCTTCGTGCTCTTCTACTCGGCCATGACCATCGTGCCCGGCTTCCGCCGCTTCTACCACAACCCGATCGCCGGCCTTCAGCGCATCCTCGCCCGCTCCACGCGCATGACCGCCTTTGTCACCGGCTCCCTCTCGACGGCTTGGGCCTCGATCTGTTTCTTCCAGACCTATCTGCCGCGCCACCTGCTTGCCACCCAGCGCTTCTTCCTCGGCGGTTTCGCTGCCGGCCTGTGGGCCTGGATCGAGCGTCGCAGCGGCCGCATGGCGTTCCTTTACAGCGCCCGCGCGAGCGTTAACTCGCTCTGGAAGGTTGGCGTCAAGCGTCGCTGGTGGCGTGCGGCCAAGGGCGGCGACCTCTGGGTCTTTGTCCTCGCCCTCATGATCACGGGTATCGTGTACGAGCGTGACGCCAAGGCTATTCAGCAGAACTCGTTCCGCAAGGGCGTCAGCTGGGTCCGCGGCGAGGGCTGGCGAGACTGGGCCATTGAGGAGGACGATGAGGATGAGACCAAGGAGAAAGAAGAGTAAGTGTACCGTTACGGAGGACGGGATGTGAGCATGATATGGCGAAGTTCGAATATACTTTTGTACATGAGTTTATGGAGAGGCGGCAGTTGGAGTTGAGAGAGTGAGCGAGCTGCATTTTGACGACTGCTTGGAATTTCTTTTGTTCCTGTTTCGGCGCAACTGGTATAGTGTTTTGACTGCTAGACGTTGGGATAGCATCCGCTGATGAGCTGGCAATAGAACTGCTTGAATTGAGCGGCTACCCTTGCACTTGTGATGATGGGCCTAAGAGCATGCATGATTCGTGAACAATTTATGTATATATTTCAGCTATTATATAACTACGGTGGCTGATATCGTTAGGAACATTTTGCATCAAATCATTGAAAACAGGCCTCATTTCCATTCACTGCATTGCTCCAACGACAAAGACTAAAAGAAAAAAGTCAAGCTCAACAGCTCAACAGCTGAGCCAGGCAAGGGTATTCGGCGCACTGGACAAAGCGCAGCTTAAGGGGCCGGAACCTTGGAGTTGTCCCACCAGGGGTAGAAGCGCTCGCCCTTGGCGAGATGGTGCAAGGTGCAGGCCTTTGCCTCGCAGCCAACGGAGGCCTGGGTGTTCCCCCACCAGACAATCTCCTTGTCGACCCACTGGACAGAGAAGAGCATGATGATGGCAGAGATGGCGATGGCGGCGGAGAGGGAGGCGGAGAGGACAAAGTTGTACTTTGACCAGAAGGCGAGGTAGCGGCTGCGGATGTAGATCCAGGAGAACCAGGCGACGGGGACGGCACCCCAGGCAAAGGAGAAGCTGTAGGGTGCCCACTGGAGGGAGCCGGCGATGGCGGCGACAATGTGCACCTGGCGGAGGGCGCGGCTGTTGGGCATGGCCTTCTTGAGCCCCCAGAAGGCGACGACGAGCAGAATGCCGATGGGGAAGCCCATGAGCAGCCAGCGGTACTGGCCGTCCTTGCCAAAGACCTTAATAGGGCCGATGGTACCCCAGAGGACGGAGGCGGTGAAGAAGGTGTTTGGCCCGGGGCAGAGGAAGCGCATGGGCGCGTTCTCCTGGCAGACGTTCTTGAGGTCGACCTGGAACTTAAGGACGCCGGTGCAGACAAGCGTCGAGATGAAGGTGGCGAGCAGCTGGCCGGCAAAGGTGACGCGGGGCGGGATCTTGACGTAGTGGGCAATCTTAAGGTCGTTGGCGAAGGAGAGGGCGTGGGCGCAGGTGACGTAGCCGTAGGACTTGAAGAAGTTCATGGCGAGGGCGTTGCCCTCGACGATCATGCCACCGATAAACTCGGCGAGTACGTTGAGGGTGACCTCGATGCCGGTCATGGCGGCAACGATGCCGACGGGCACGACGAAGATGAGGCAGAGCAGGATGCCATAGAAGACGACGCCGACGGACGTGTAGGTGGGCCAGACGACGATGCCGACGATGCCGAAGACGATGGAGATGACGAGGGTGCCAAAGTACCACCACTCGGAGACTTCGGGATAAGCGGCCATGAGGCGGTTGTGCACGTCCTGGTACTCGCCGTCGTTGGCGCGGATGGTGTCGTCAGCGGCTCCGTCGACGACAGCGGCGGCATCGGTGTTGCTGGCGCCGCGCTTCTTCCACTTGAAGTCCTGCCAGAGGTTCTTGAAGCCCATGGCCAGCTCGTAGCGGTGGTAGAGGATGACGTGGGTGACGATGGCGGCGTAGACGGCAAAGAAGAAGCCGTAGACGAGAGAGTTGCCGGCCGTCATGTACGGAGCGGAATAGGCCTTGTACTTGGCCTCGTCGTACATGCCGTGGGAGTCGAGCGTGCGGGAGACGTTGTAGAGCTTGCCGTAGTGGTCGTAGATGCGGTTGGAGATGATGGGCAGGTAGCCCGTGTTCCACGTGTTGGTGTACCAGACAGCCGCGATGAAGAAACCGGTAATGAACATGCCCCCGACGGCGTTAAAGGTGGAAAAGGAGGGGATCATGAGCGGGTCGGTGGTGAAGCAGATGATGTTCCAGTCAAATGTGGGCACGGGGTTGAAGAGGCCAAGGCCGTTCTTCATGCCCGTGAGGATGTTGAGGTTCAGGTTGTTGGGCGCGATCCAGGTCATCCAGCTAAAGTAGGAGAGGACGGAGAAGATGTAGTTGGGGAACCAAAAGTAGACAAACATGCCGCCAAAGGTGACGAGGAAGAAGTTGTAGCGCGAGATGGTCCACATCTTCTTGAACGGGCCGAGCACGCTGTGGTTCTCCTCGTTGTGCAGGGCCGAGTTGAGGGAGATGGTGACGAGCGACGACGGCCACACGCAGTACGACGGGTAGACGAGGAACTTGCGCGTCAGGCCGGCGAGGCCGTAGCCGATGAAGTTGGTGGCAAAGGCGTTGCAGAACATGTAGCTAAACGAGCGCGCGTACTGCTGGTTAAAGTACTGCGGAAGGACCTGCACCCACATGATGTACGCCGTGTACGGGGTGCTGCGGGACGTGTTGGCCATGATGGCGATGAGCATGTGCTCCTTCTTGTTGAAGCGGCCCGGGTTGAGCGGGATAGTGCGGCCGCCGGAGAAGGGCAGCGGGATGTCGGCCTTGGGCATCCAGCGCTCCCAGGCTTTACCGATGGGGTAGGCGAGTAGCTGGGCGACGTTGGTATCAAAACGGATGGACGGGTAGCGGATGCTGAAGAGCTGATTGACGAAGGCGAGGAAGACGGAGAAGATGATGCCAATAGTCCAGGCGCGGACCGTGGACACGGGCATGCTCGGGTCGTCGTGGTTGTCAACGGCGGCGCGGACCTCGGCGTAGGGGCTGTTGTTGGTGATGAGGGCAGCCTCGAGCTTCATTTCCTGGATCAGGCGCTCATGTTTTTCCGAGTTTTCGCCAATATCCTCCTTGGCTGTGGAAAGGGCTGGTTAACAGGAGGCGTTTTGTCTGAAGTGGTTGGCCTGGCACATACAGAGGAACTCCTTGATCTTTTGGAGAGTGACAAAAGGAAAGTTGGGGTCACCGTCATGGATGAGGACGACATTCTTCATTAACTGGGAACAGAGTGTTAATGGATGGAAAAACGGCAGATTTGGTGAGTTGGCTGGTGATGGCTTGCTTACCTTTTGGACCGTCTCGAGGGACATGGAGGCTGCAACCTCCTTGGCTTCCAGGATATCATCTTCTGTGGCGTTGAGATGACTATAGATTGTCAATCTTACACGTACCACGGTATCTGAATCAAGCTATAACATACCCTTCAAAGGTTTGGGTGCGTTGCAAGTCCTCCTCGTCATAATTCTGGGCGCAGGGATTGCCACGTTAGTCGTACAAGATCGCACACAGCCACGACAAGAAATCAAGGGGGAAAAAAAAATCATGAAAACTCACCACATCGGTCATGACGCCCTGCTTCTCATCAAGAACGCCGCCATTGTTTGCATCCTGAGAGTGAATCTCTCGCGGTTCATGGACTGATCGCGCCATGATGGACGTGTCCCTTGTCCTGGCTCCCAAGATTGGCGAATGAAAAGTGAGCCAAGGGTATAATGGAGCAAGAAGGGAAAAGATGCGAGTGATTTTTCGAGATGATGAAGAAGCCGGGAAAGTCACAGCATCATATAGTAAAGCTAAAAAAAAAGAATTGGCAGGGCTGGGGCGGCGGTCATGAGGGTGAACCATTGAACTACCTCTACTAACCAAGTACCACCATGCCACCCCCCCCCCTAAACTGGACGGTTGTGCAACGCCAAGATCGCGGGGGGTCTCGCTGTGGCTGAAAGCAAGAACGAAAAAAAGAGGCTTGCAAATACTACGGTGGAGAATGCGCTGAGAGGAAAGAAGCAAAAGAGAGATCTCGGAGTTGAACTTCCTCAATGGGTGTAGGTAGACTGACTGGCTGGCTTGCCCAGACCCTAGACAAGTCTTGGGGTGTCGAGATAACCTTGTTGCCAAGGGACCTTTTTTATTTTTCCTCGGGAGACTTTGTGGTTTGCGGCACGGGAAGCTTGCAGTTAGTTACTGACTACAGAACAGAATGCTTTATATTACTGGTAAGAATTGTATTGCTGAAGAAATAAATGAAGAGTTAGTGGTTTGCTACGAATAGTTTGAAGCTGGCGTCGGTCGAGTCGAGTGCTCGGACACAAAGCGCATATCGCAGGGTACATAATCTGCACATGAGTCCTTCATTACATTTCGCAATGTGCCAGCGATTTGCCGTCATAGACGCATAAAAAAGTCCATTCCTTACTCTCGCTCCATTCCTTCCTGATACAGTAGCCGCCTCTGGAACTTTTGTCCTCGCCGTCACGCCATGGGTATCTGATTTGCCCGCGCTAAAGAAGCCACAGAACTAGAGGAAGGAGAGCAGGAAGATCGATGGGCTCCAGCGAAAAAGTAGGCTAGATGCGCGAGCTTATCTTGGTTCTTATTCTTCTTCCACGGCATGGCTTGCTCCGAGGAGCCCACCGCACCACCGCCGCTCATCAGCCAGCCTGTGCCGGCACATGCATTCAGCCCAGGCATCCAAAGGTGCATTCGGACCCTGGTAGCTGGAGCTGAGGACAGACAGGCCTACCGCGGGTAGCATGAAAACAACAAATCAGTATGGATACTTATTGAGGCTGACAAAAAGACGGGATGGGAGCTTCTGTGAGGGCAGAGGGCGTCATGGGGAGCGGATCCTTTGCCACAGCGCATCATGTCTGCAGATAACCTAACTAGCTAGAAATACAGAGAGAGAGAAAAAGAAGAATTATTGGACAAGCGCAGGACCACTCCCCTCCTCTGGTGCAACACAATAAAAACCTCCCCGTCAGCGGTCTAGAATGGAGAAGCTGGCTCGGCATTGTCTTGGCTGGCCCAACCCATTCTGGCAGCTAGGACCTTTGAGCCAAGCAAGAAGCCCCCCCCCCCAAGAGATCTTTTCAGAGTCCTCTTCGGCCGCTGACGCTATTGAAAGGGAAAGGGCTTTTTTTTGCCCAGGCGGCACCACGGCGAACAACTCTTGGGGTGGCTTCTGGACAGAGCCGAGAGATGATGCCCAGCGAGATTGCCTTTCTGGTTTTCTCTAGGCGATGGAATCTCCGGGCACGTCGAAAAAGCGCGGCCGAGAAACCCGAAAAATGGCATCGTGGACAGTAAGTATGGAGAGAGGAGTTGCCGACCGAGCACATGTGCCGCTCAAAAGGCAGATCGCGTCACCAGGTCCCTTTCCCCTCCCATCATCGTACTTCATCCCCGAGCGTTGTTGTCTGTTCAGTAGTCAACTAGTCAACTCATAGCAAGCCTTCCACTGCTCCGCGGCTCCAGCGCCGAAGGAAGAGGCGCTTTCCAGCTAGTTAGAGCAAGCCACCCGGCCAATCCCCTCACCAAACCAGCCAGTCATTCCAGTTGCATTAGCCAGTTACGAAAGCCTGGTCGGGTCGGAGGCAAATTAAGGTTATCCTTCTAGTGCGCGCCCATCGACTCTCATGACCCCTTTTTTTGTGTTGTCGTCTTCTCACCTTCTTCTTCAAGAACTTCTGCGTGCTTGTTACACAAGAATCCCAGTTCAGTTCCCCCAGTTCCCCCAGCCTTGCATTTCCTCAGCTCCGAAGCGTTGGATTCAAACAAGCAAATGCCAAAGAGGGGGGCCCATGCAATAATGATGAAATGGTGTGCGTACGAAATGTGCATGTGTCAAGTGAGACAGACCAGCTTTTTCCTTCGTTGCCAATTGCACAGTATGGGTGAGCTGAGAGATCAGCAACAGGGCTTCTCTCTAATAAACAAACTCCCCTCCCCTATTGCGGCCTCGCCCCCAAGAGATGAACCCAGCGAGCCCCAAAATTAGTTAGATTGAAATCTTGGCGGATGTCGGGAACCAACAAAAGAGGCGCAACCACAAGGAACTTTTGTATCCTGCTGCCCCATGTCCCATCGAGGCATAAGCGCAGCTCTGGAACCAGAATCCCTCCTCTAATCTGTACCCAAGGGGTCACACTTTGCCCAAGTTTCCACCCCCGCGTTGGGAAAGGAAGGGGATTCTCATCGCGTAACAGGCTCGGGTTGGAGAGAGATACTGCAGAGAGCTGTTGGAATTGAGCCTCCGCAACTTGTTCCTCAGGAGGCCATGTGAGCCCGCGTGCCTTGGCGCGACTCCTCGCTCTTCCTCCGGGAAGGGGCAGTGAGTGCATGGAAGCATAAGTGAAAGTAATCACCATGACACATAGCTTCAGCTCTCGCTGCAGGCGTAGACAGCCGATGCTACCTCTGCATCATGTCTTGTGTCTCACCTACCCGAGGTTCTCTCCTTCTCAGCTTTACAGGCGAGGCTGGCTGAGGCTTCTCCAGCTGCCTCCTGTTACTACGATGACATCCTGCCGTCACTTCGCCTTGCTGCAAGTGTCCGTGTCCTATCATTTCGTAAAGTGGCCTTTAGCTCTGGCCTTTGTGCGCTCTTCCCATTGTCGGATGCCTGCGTCGCGGCGACACCCTGCCGCCCTGCCAACACGCCCTGCCCCGGACAAGGCGGCGCCTTCTCTTGCCGCTGAGAGGAACAATGAATTCTCTGGTTCTCTTCGGCTCCTTACGGCATTATTTCATGTACAATGCCAAACTCCCAGCCAGAGTGGCTGTCTCCTACCCGCAGCAGTGTGGCGTCGGAACTGGGTTCGCGGGCGTACCAAAGAGAAGCCGGTCGCCGTCTCTCCGGATGATTGGATTTTTCTTTCTTCACTCTGTCGGCCAAGAGATAGGGCCCGGGGACCTTTTTTTTAACGTCTCTTGGGCCACAACGCCAGCTAGGCTTGGCCGCCCCAGATCGTCCGCTCAGTCCTCGCTTGCCAAGCCCATTATTATCCTCCCCGCTTCCCTCGGCGGCCGCCACGAGTTGTCAAGAGCAAAAAGTCCAATCAGCACTATCTATCCGTTCCTTTGATTCTAAAAATTGCATCCTTCTCAATACGGAAGGAGCAGAAAACGTGAAGCTGGAGACGCTGCTTGGCATGTGGCTTGCTGGTCGTTGGTGGCAATCCCATGCACCATATGGCAAAGGGTCGCTCCTTTCGACTGGCACGCGCCATGAAATTATGGAGAGCTAATGTAGAATGGCCATCAGTTGCCTCTTTTTCGGGATCTTTTGTTCTATGAGGCGGCAATAGCGGTGTCATGATGTCTTGGCGCTTGGTAGCCTCGTATGGGACGGGGAAGCGCGCCTTGATGGCGCCGAGTAAACGAGCTGCAATCACTCGTACGTTATCATTTCAAGGTGAATATTTTTTCAGTTATCATGTGACGATCGAGACCTACGCCATGCGCTTCATTGTTCCATCAAAGGAATATTGCTCGGAAGAGCTAGCGATGCCGGTTGGCCTGGTTCTCTCCGCATTTGCTACGTACATGCCTGATGGTCTATGTAGCACTGCATTGGGAGATAGCGTAGTAAGACCTGATATATGGCAGCCGCATTCGAGAGATCTGAGGTTTCCTGATATCTTGAGCGTAGAAGCACGATTGACTTGGCCGGCTGGTACAACGTACGACCAGTGTCACAGCAGCCTACCCTCCTTTGTAACGATTTCGCGAAGTCACATTATCAAAGATATGGGAAGGGAGGGTTTTGAATGTTCGATATTATGTAATTGAAGGATGGCTATTAGAATTGGTGGCGTTGGCTCATTTCCTATCCTTCAGATCAGACCTGTCGGGGCTTGGTAACTGAACGCGGCTCAGCACAAGGAATCTCTTATGATGGTCTGGTAAAATGAAGCCACAAAAAAAAAACGCTGGGTTCTTTCCCAAGTACCCGCAAGCGTTTCTGACTGGGGAGCATCCAGGTACATTCTCACGACGACCGACATGAAACTGTGCGACGCCAGACAGGAGCCCTTCCCACCTACCAAGGGACAATACAGAAAGGGTACCGCGGGAGAAGTGTCCGAGCATAATCTAAGTAAGCGTAAGGTGTGATTGACGTCTCTTATGGGCTTATTGGCGCCAATTTACACTTGACTATCTATCCAACGATTCCGTCTAAAGGCCCCTTGCGCCAAAGCTCCTACCGACAAGGAGCTATCCAGCCGTTTTCTGTCTTCGTTCGCACTGAACCCCAGACTTTCTTCTTTTGCATCGGAAGAAATTCTGAAATTGATAGAATTGTATAACTCTAGCTATTAATACGCGTCAATGCACCTTGTCACGCTGATACCAGAGGCATTCCTCGGTCTAGACCCGCGTCGTGGGCAGCCAGACTCCATGAGGAGAGGCCAACTGAGAAGGTTTTGCCCGCCAGATTGTTCCTCAGTCTCATTTTATTTTTTTACATGGGTTCATTTAAAGCGTAGTTTTAATCATATGCTGTACATCACCCGCTCATATTTGTACAATCTGTAGCTCACTTCCCCTTCGCAAACCGTACCCTAGCCACCATATCTCGGGCATCAAGTCCCTCCTTACTCCAGAAGGTGGCTACGGACTGGCTTGTCCTCGGGACGCTTCCAGTGTGTCAGAACACCGCCCCAGCTCTCCTCGCTGTATCCCTCCTGGACCTTCTTGCACGTGCGCAGCCCCCACTCCGTGACGCCGACCATCAGGCACGTCTCGAACATGAACGCACAGCTGCCCGTGCCAACCTTGACCGGCTTGAGGTCCGCCTCCCGGGCGCCCTCGTGGCTCTCCGCGTCCGGCCCGTGGCCGCTCATGACGTTGTGCAGGCTCGCGCCGCCGGGCACGAAGCCGCCCGCGCCGCCCTTCTTGGCGTCGTACCCGCCGCAGATGAGCCCCATGAACTCGGCCATGGTGTTGCGGTGGTACCAGGGCGGGCGGAACGTGTCCTCGCCGACCAGCCAGCGCGGCGGGAAGATGACGAAGTCGGCAACGGCAGTGCCAGGCGAGGCGCTCGGCGCGGACAGCACGGTGAAAATGGACGGGTCCGGGTGGTCGAAGGAGATGGTGCCGATGGCGCTGAAGCGGCCGAGGTCGTACTTGTACGGGTAGTAGTTGCCCTGCCAGCCGACGACATCGAAGGGCGTGTGCGCCTGCGTCGTCGAGAAGAGTGTGTTATCAAACTTGACCGTCACCGTGTACTTGCCGCCGCCCTCGGAGGCCGTCGCCCCAGCATCCTCGTCGAAGCTGGCCACGGGCGCCTGGAAATCGCGTGCGTTGGCGAGGCCGTTGGAGCCGATGGGGCCGAGCTCGGGCAGGTGGAAGTGGCCCTCGTAGAGCTCGAGCGCGTAGCCGCGCGCCGCGCCGGATGGCAGCCGCACCTGGTACTTGACGCCACGCGGGATGACGGCGATCTCCATAGGCCGCACGAGCAGCCAGCCCATCTCGGTGCGGATGTCAAGGTCGCCATCCTGCGCGACGATGAGAAGGTCGCCATCGGCCGAGTAAAAGGCAGAGTGCTCGTCCATGCTCTTGCCGGCCGTGAAGACATACATGCCCAGGCCGGACTTGAGGGTGGCGTCGCCAGCGCCAGCGACGAGACGCAGGCCTGACACGAAATCGAGGTCGTGAGCCTCATTGTGGTCGAACGGATCCCAGCGCAACTGGTTCGGGATGTAGTGCAGCTTGCTGGCCCCCTCTTCGGCCGTCGCCGTGGGCTCGGCGGGTGCGTACGGCGGGTGCGCGCACGACGGCAGGATCCGGTACAGCCACGTCTGCTTGTTCAGGTGTCGCGGCGCCGTGAACGCCGTACCGGACAGCTTCTCGGCGTAGAGGCCGTACGGGGGCTTCTGGGGGTTGTTGTGGCCAATGGGCAGCGCACCCTCGACGGCTTCGGACCTGGAAGAAGCATCGTCAGCGGTGCCATGATGCAAACGACGGACGCAGCGCAGTGGTTTAGGCCCAGCTGCAAGACACGGAGAGAAGACGGTGAGCGAGGAGAGATTACTTACTCAAAGTGGCATCCGAAGCCGTTTTGGTATCGGTACTTTTCCTTGGTGGCAAATTGTGTGACAGGCATCTTGAACAATCAGGCGACTTTTGGAATTAATCTTGAGAATGACTAAGATTGTTTGGGGAGGGGATGGAATTGAGGAGGAGAAAAAGATGAAGGTGGTAAGATTTGGAAGAATTCGCAGGTATCACACCATAGCTTTATTATCAATGGCTGGCTATTCGCGGCGGATCGCCCGAAACGTCACACAGGGCTCTTGGTGAAGCTGTCCCGGAGCGGCCTCTCGACGCGCCTTGATTCCGCCGCGGGGAGTGCGGGCGGGATTCCGAGGGTAGCCGCGCCTGTTTGCGGGAACTGGGTCCGGAAGGAAAAAGGTGCTGGAAGGGGCGTGCATTGTTCCGCTGAAACGGCGTCACGTAATAGCGGACCGCAAGCTAACGTGCTAACACTTGTAGCTGAGTCCTGGTGTGCGGGGAGTTAGTGCACCATCTGGTCAGCCTTAAGCGTGGCGGGGGACGCTTCCGGGTAGCGGATTTGCATCTCGTGGAATCGGAACAGCCATGTCTGAGGAAGCGAGAGAAATGCGGAAGATCTGATACGTCATCTGGAACATCAGGCAATCTTGAAAATCGAATTAAATCAATGTGCTGCCAAGCCAGCTATCATTCTTGATGTGACTCTGCTCGTTTCTACCATGTAGCAGCAATATGAACCATCGCTAAACCCGCTCAAGGCATGACGCTGAAAACCAAATTCTCCGCTTCGTGTATTGAATCGTAGCATAAAGACGATATTCTCTACATCTAGAAAATCATACAAACGCTACTTATATACAAATAAACACTACTCATATGCAAATAAACACTACTCGGCGGACCGAACCGTAGCTGACGGCTCTACGCAGTGCGGGGTGGTGAGGCGGCAGTGCGGGGTTCCATCCCTCACTCAACCTGGCAATATGGCATTGCACACAAAACTCTCCTCCAAGAAATCCAAATGATGAAAAAAAAATTATGCCTCGGGCAAATTTTGGCGTGCAGACTACTCGAAGCACACATTCAAAATGAATCAAAGTGAAACCGTGCCCAAAGTAACGTGAGCAGAGACGTGGTCTCCGCTCAGCAAGTAAGAATTGCCATTGGTGAGAAGAGTACATAATCTGCGCCGCATAGCGGTCGCTGATGAGCCAAACATGCCAAAAGTATACCTAGGTATCTCATCGCAATATCCCAGGCGCCGCCCCGCGAGGAACCTTGCGCGGCCAAACAATACAGGTTGAAGGAACTATTGGAACAGATAACAGGGTTGGCGGAGGGTGCTTACTCTTCCTCCTTCTTGTTCTTCTTCTTCTTGCCACCACCGCCGAAGCCGGTGGCGCTGGGTTCCTTCTGGAGGTGGACAACCAGCCGCGTCCACGACTCCTCCTTGTCCCACTCAAAGCCGGCAAGGTATGGCTTGTCGAGCTCGTCATCGGCCTGTTGGCACTCAGTCAGTCAAGAGTCCTTGGATATACATTTTGAAGTTGTTTGTGTGCCGGCATGGAGACATACCCGCTTTTTGTAGGACTTGTAAATGGCGTCTAGAGCATCCTTGATGGTTACACCTTTGAGGTTGCGGGCGCTGACTTCCAAGCCCAAGGGGAAGTGCAGGTCAATCTTCTTGACAGGAGGTTTTGTCAGGTGGAGCTTGAGGATGCTTGGATCCTCTACCGTTGAAGAGCTCTTGTTAATTTTCCTACGGAGCGGAAATGTTAGTGATGGAACCCGGAGACTCAGCCGATAGAGTATGGAGCGTGGAACAGCTAATGCACGATACGACGAGGTGGGGCTCGACCGACCGACCCGCTGTGGTGTCATGACCACATGGGATATGGGATGAGGCAGGGCGACGCGGAAAGGACTTACCATCCAGTTTTTTGCGTCTCAACGGCAATTTCTAGTTCAACACCATCCTTTTCTGCAACGGGGAGTTTCATGTCAGCGGCAACAGCTTGGGGTGGGCGGGCGACAGAAAGCGGGGTAGTGAGGCGAAGCGGCGCGTCGCTTTGCCAGCGGATTGCACATACCTAGATCGAGGACGTTGTAGACACCGGCGGCGGCGGCGGAGCTGGCTCTTCTATGGCCTTTATCCTTGGGCGGCGACGACGAGAGGCCTTGAACGGCAGAATCGACCTTGGAGAGAGGTTCCGTCATATTGGCAGAGGCGGTTTGTGAAGCTGTTGAGACGAGTCACCAGCGAATCTGTGACGTGTGAGTGTGCCGTCTTAGTTTTCAGAGGCGACAGAGCAGAAGAAGCTGCGGCTGCGGGTAGAACTTACCAGTTGCAGGTGAATTGGGTGCGTGGGATGTGAGTACGAGAGCGATTTGCGTATCGATGATGATGAAGAAGGAGAGAAGAGAAGAGAAGAGGGGAAAGCAGGAGAGAGGGGGTGGAGGGGATTGATATGTGTTCGAGGGGATGTGCCTAAGGTGGCGGCCACCGGAGCTTGGTTCAACAAGCTTGGTCAGGCCAGGGCGGGGTAAAACAGCTAAGCTGGCCAGGCGAAGCAGTTGGCAGCTGGCAACACAACGCAACTGGAACTTGGGATCGCGTGACTTGGAGGTACTTGAGCGTCACCCTGCCCGCCAAAGTGACGCTACTTTAGGCCTAGCGCTGGCTGGTGTGAGCGCTGGTGGCCTCTGGTATCCAGCAACTGGGGCGCAAAATCCGGGGAAGCCTGCCTGGTCTCTGCCCCACTGCTCCGATTCGCTAGCTGGTTGCAGAGGGGACGATGGGGTGATGGAGAGGTAAGGGTAAGGTGAGGCCGAGGAAAAAGACGGCGAGATGAAGCAATGGCAGGACATTGGCCAAGATGGATGTTGCCGCCGGTTATTGAGCTGTTTGTCCTGGTGGAGGGTGTGAGGGTGTTTTGTGGTGTGGTGGTGTGACGGGCCGACCACCAAGGCGACAAACGGACCGCCAGGGAGCCAGCGACCCCTCACCACGGCCGGCGCGGATCTGCTGGTTGCTACAAGCTCTCACGCCACTTTTTCCCGCCAAACCAAAGTACCCTCGTTGCATTTGCTGTGACGTTTTGGACTTGGTATCTCCATGTACCTTTCCAACCCAGCCCCCAACCTAACCTGCTTCCATGCCTGCACCTTGCTTTTATTGGATGCTGATGCCAAGTCGCATGACGGTCTGGCCACGAGTTGTTGCTCGTTTAAGCTGTCGATGGCTTGCCAATGCATCACCAAGCAACCAGGGGCAGAAAGGGAAATGGCCGTGAGGGGTAACCAGCCAGACTGCAAGGCAGGGATAGCTTCCAAGTACCGCAAACAGAAGTCGGCACCTGGCAACCCCTGGCCGCCCCTGGTGTCGCCTGATGACGCCGCCCGAACGAACAGCAGCCGAGACGACGTCACTGGCCTTTAAAGGTGGCGCTTTGTTTTCCTCTTCCACACTCCCTTACTTTGTTCTTGCATCTTTCATTCAAACCATCACCACCAATTCTTTGAACACTCACCCCAACAAATTTACCGCTATAGGTATTCAATTGCACGCAAAACGTCACACCCGAATCACCTCGCCGTCGATAAAGGCACTATTGTGGGCCGATGCGCACCTGACCCTGTGGGCCCTCGTCCACGTTGGCGAGTTCGGAGACTCGGCTCGGAGCGACGACGACACCTCAGTCAGAAATTGGGAACGAGGAATAAATTGACAGCCGACTCATCTTCTCGAAAAATCAGGCTCGAAGTGGCCCTGACACGGCAATTTCCAAGCGTCGCAGTAGTGTTGCGCCTCAAGGCTTCTGCTTTTGGGATAAAGATGGGCCACCAAGATGATGGACTCATCCTTGCCGACCTGGCTTGGTCGTGGTGATTCTCTCGCTCCTCGCTCATGCTGACACCATCATCACAGTAAATTAGTTGGTAACCAGTCGATAGAAACGGCGAACGAGTGTTGCCAGGATAACCCTGATAGCCGCGAAGCGCCGCGTTCGGGGAGAGAGAACCTCCGCCATCGGGAATGTGACGGGAAGAATACATCTTCCTATAGCTATGACTCCTGTGTCACGAATTTGACCGACGAATGCGTCTCCCCGGACAGATTATCGAAGTCGACCCTTATAAACGATCACACATTGGCCCCTTGCCCCCCTGTCAGCAAGGCAGTGTTAGCTCGACGATATATGCAGCAGCGAAGGCATGGAAACCTCCCAACAAGTAACAAGTAGCTTCAAAGAGGGAAACACTTCCGCAGAGTAACGCTCAACATCGCAGGTAGACTCTAGGTGGCGTGTCTTCTCCAGGGTAGCAAGGTGTCGATGCTACATTGAAATCTGGCTACCTCGCTCACCAACTATCTATATGGCAGGTAGATGAGTCCGGAGAAGTATAGTTTTTTTCTTTCGGTAGGTATCCTTCGTTAGATGGGTTGCGTACCTTAGTTGACAGGGCTCAAGGACTGACTAGAGGAGGTTAGTAATAGCATGTGACATGCTTCAAGCTTCATCTTCGGCCAGCCGCCCAGCGTATGAAGCTGTTAGGCCGCGATGTTGTGATTACAAAGCAGAACCACTACCTGAAGATAGTTTAAACTTCGAAGAACCGTTACGGACGAGCGATATCAAGCCAAGCATCTAAAAAAGCCGACCAACTTTGCAATTGGAGTGGAAAACACCACAAATCCTCGGGTGAGAAATGTAGGGTCCCGATTTGGATGTTGCGAAAAATGTCCCGATTTGGAAGATTCCATTTTGGGAAGGCGGCGCCCCACCAGATCGATCACTGAGAATCTGGACCTGACGACCGTTGTCTTCTTTGGCGCTGTTCAGATGACAGAAACAATGCTTTTTATAATTCTTCTGTATGAGATTCTGATTCATGTGGCATTGAAGTCGTTATTTAATTTTTTTGTCTATTTGTTTTTAGAATTCGTAGACGCAGACATCCTTTCAAACTTCTGCATCTCCTGGTGATGTCTTCGGCGTAGAATTGGCCCGCCTGTGGGGCCAGTGCTTTTGCTCTCCTTGTACTTCGAGGAGAGAGGTTTTTATCCGTCGCGGCATCATTCACGCCGCTTTTTATTCTGAATTAATCAGCGGTTGCATTTGAAACAAAGTCTTTTCTTCTCGGCCTTGTGTCCTTTTTGGAAGTTCATCGTTTTAAAAACACTGTAAATCGCGTGTCCCTCTTCAACCACGTTACGCCGGAACCCAAACAACAACACTTACAACACCACAACGAGCTCGCTACAATGACGGTTGCACAGACTGCGGGCCATTCGGGCCCGGCAAAGGAAACGTTCGATCCGAAAGACGGCATTTCTCCCCCAGAGACGCTCGTCGGCGAAGCTGCCGCCGCGCGAGAGCCGGCAGTGGAAAAGGTGACCAAGCCGGCCTCTCCTCGTCCCGTCCACGGAGTCAAGGTACGTTCTCCCCCCCCTTCTTCCTTGTACATTCGCCATACTCCCCCAATCCTGACCTATGTCAATATCGCTCGAGACCGCTCACCACGAGCCCTACTAACCAAACCCTCCTCTCACAGTGGGCTCTCGTCGTCGTCTCCCTCCTCGCCTCGTTCCTGCTCTACGCCCTCGACACGACCATCGTCGCCACTATTCAACCCGCCATTGTAGGCGCCTTTGGCCATGTTGACCTCGTCCCCTGGCTCGGCGTCTCCTTTGCGCTCGCCTCCGCCGCCGGCACCCTCCTCTGGTCCAAGGCATTTGGGCTCTTCTCCGCCAAAAAGCTCTTCCTCGGCGCCTTCGTGCTCTTCATGGCCGCGTCTGCGCTGTGTGGCGCCGCTCCCTCCATCTCCGCATTCATCGTCGGCCGTGCGCTCGCGGGCGTCGGCGGCACCGGCATGTACATGGGCCTGCTGACGCTGCTCTCGGTCAATACCTCCGATAGCGAACGCCCGCGCTACCTCTCGCTCACGGGCTTTTGGTGGGGCATAGGGACGGTCCTCGGGCCCGTGGTCGGCGGCGCGTTTGCGCAGAGCGCGGCGACGTGGCGCTGGGCATTTTATCTCAACCCGTGCGTCGGCGCGGTCGTCGCACCCGTGTACTTGCTCATCCTTCCGGACTACCGACCCGTTCCGGGTGTACCGCTGCGCGAGCGCCTCGCCAGGTTGGACTATGTGGGTGCCATTCTCTCCTCTGGCCTGTTTCTGTGCATTATGATGGCCATGAACTTTGGCGGCGTGCTCTGGTCGTGGGATAACGGCAGGAGCATTGCTCTGTTTATTCTCTCTGGCGTTTTGCTGGTGACGTTCTGCGTACAGCAGTGCTTCTGCCTGCTCACAACGCCGGACGATCGCATCTTTCCCATGCACTTCTTCCGAAACTATGAGCTGATCATTCTCTTTATCACAATGAGTACGTATTCGTATCGGAGCGTGATGTATATACTAACCGAATACAGTGTTTGCCGCATTTGGTACATTCATCACCATCTACTATCTCCCACTTTACTTCCAATTCACCCGTGGCGCGACGGCTCTTCAGACCTCTGTTCATATCCTACCTTATATCCTTTTCCTTTCCGCAAGTGTCCTCATCAATGGCGACTTCATGTCCAAGTTTGGCTACTACTACCCCTGGTATCTTTTCGGATCTGCGCTGCAAGTCGTGGGCGGCGCTTTGCTGTGTAAGTGAACACTGCTTTCTATCCCACCAATCTAGTTGCTAATTAGCGTCACCATATAAGTTACCGCTGATGAGCACACGAGCAACGCCAAAATTTATGGCTACACCATTTTGCTTGGTGTTGGCGTCGGCTGCTACTGCCAGGCGGGATTTCCCGTCGCGCAGATGAAGGTGGCCGCCTCAGACATTGCCTACAGCGTGGGATTCATGACGGTCAGCCAGATGCTCGGCATCGCCCTCGGCACAGGCATCTCGGGTGCCGTCTTTGTCAACAGAGCGCACCAAGGCCTGCAGCACCTGTTTCCTGACGCGTCCGCCCAGGAGGTCTCTTCTGCCGTCGCAGGTGTCGGAAGCGATCTCATTGGCAAAGCCAGCGAAGATATCGCCGCGGCCGCCATCCACGTCATTGCACTGGCCATCCAGGACGCCTTCATCCCGGTGTTTGTGACGGGTTCTGTTTCGTTTTTGTGCAGCCTCGCCATGAAGAAAGAGAAGATTTTCTGCTAATTTGGTTTGCAAGGCTCCCGGCTTCCTGGTAATAGGTCTAGGTAAGCCTTAACGTATTGCTTTCCACGAGGGCGAGGGACGGCAGGTTTCCATGGGAGGAGCGGGCACGACTTGTCTATTTCACATTCATCTTCATTATTCCCCCATTACGTAGTCTAAAATATAATACAAAGAGAGCTTGCGGTATATAATTCAGCTGTCGTATCCATTGTATGAGCCCCCCATAAAGGCTTGCAGTGTTTGTTGCATTTTAGTGACGATGCTGTTGGCGCCGGCCAGTAGCAGGCGTGGCTGGTCCGCCATGCAGGCCTCGAGGCGAGCGATGAGCTCACTCAAACATTTAACGTGGAGCTCAATCATGCTCGTGAGGAGGCTAGTACGCATCTTCGTCTTTTGTACGCTATACCTGCCAAACTGGAACACGGTGGGCACAGTGTCCGCCGATTGGCAGTGTGTCAATCGGTGGACCAGCTCCGAGAGCATAAGCGCCAGCTGATTGACGGTCGTCACGACGAGCATGGGGCTCAAGTCGTTGAGATCGCAGTTGGTGCACGCCAGTAGGGTGGAGAATTGGTCGATACCCTTGTCCACTGATAGAAATAACGTGTCGGTCGGGGTTTCTTCCGCCTCTGCGTTTCGCCGCAGGTCCAGCTCGTCGAGCCCTCGCAGTACGGCGGAGAGGCAGGCACATCGACCGGAAGCGCAGGGTAACGATGGATTGGATACTTGATTTTGCGACGTGAGTGACTTATTCCTACGCGATGCACGCACGGGTGCGGCAGTTGGCTGGGGCGTAAATGGCGGCGTGAGGTCAAGATCCGTAGACTGGGCGTTTGCTAGGCCTAAGTGACTGTCTCGCAGAGGTTGTATTGAAGTTTCATCATGGGTGCGTGGAGGGGAGAGATCGAACAGCTGAAGAATGTCCTGATCAAGAAGCGACGTCTCATTGTCATCTAGGGCATTGTCGAAGTCAAGCGCAGAATGGGACTGTGGTTGCAACCTCAATTTTGGGGTTGGCACCGCGCTTAGGTATTTGGCTGGACACAGGGCAAATCCGTTCCCGCTGAGAGGGATGTCTGACCAGTTCTCTTGCCGGTCCTGTGGAGTGCTGTCGCCGTTGGTGGCAGCTGAGGCTGCATGGCGTTTTGACAGCCCCGACGGTGCGATGGAAGTTGCCGGTGTCGCTTCCTGTCCATGAATCCAGGCATTGCTTGCTCCGACAGAGGCGGGGCCAGAACTCAGGCCGCCTTCGTCGCACTCGGGAGAGGAGCCGGTGCGCGGAGAGATTGGTCGCCGTAATTGGGAGTCGTTGGACCGAGAATCCCAGACTTTGCGGCGCCTCTTCTTGCCAGGGCCGACGCCCGAGCTGAACGTATAGGTGCAGGCGCTGGAGGAGGCGAGACAGCGGTCGCAGGCCTCGCCGGTACCCAGGCACGTCAACTAATACGCGTTTGTCAGTTAGAAGCCAACAGTGGCAGGGGAGGGGGGGGGGCGCGGTGGCGGCTTGAACGATGAACGATCGTTGGGGGCGCACCTTTTTCGCACGGCAGAAATCGCAAGCGGTGCGGGAATATTGCGTAGAGTTTGGAGCAGATGTGATGGTAGGCGGGCTGATGATTCGTGGCTGCTGCTGGGTGGGCTCATCACATCGAAAGGCCGTAAACATGCTGGGCCAGGCGGGGTGAGGGTGTTTGATGGTTGATGCTCCAGGATGGTCGGCAGGCGGGAATGGCGGATATAGAATGGTGAGTCGTGTGATGAAGCGTGCTGGAGAGATGCAGCTTCCCAGAGTAGATATGTTTGATGCCACGGTACGCACAGATGTTGGATCGAGGTTGGGGGTTTTTGGGATGAAAGTTAAAAAGAGGCGTTGGCAACGGCTGTCTGTGGGCGGCCTGGCTGTGAGTGAGTGAGTGGGCTGTGGCGCGGGCGCGGATGGCGGGGCTGGCGGGGGCTGTTAAGCGGCCTTTATCGCCTCCGGTTGGTGGTTCATCGTCCGTGATTCCGTGGATGAACCACAACGGGTTGGTGGAAACGAGATGCCGATGAGGGGCACACTGGGCTGGGCAGGTATGAGAAGGCGTCCAGACAAGGGCCTAGAGAAGGGCCAGAGAATGATCAAGTCGAGGAAGGGTCCACGGAGCCACGGAGCCCAGAGTTCAGACGACACGCGGCTGTCTAATCTGTATACGTGATGGGATGCCTCATCCCTGCAGCCTTGCGACTGTCATACAAACCAAGGGAATAGAGTTTCGCTAGGTACATTTTGTCAAGTACACTGTATCAGATCTACTTCGGCGGATATTGCCGAAGGTAAGAAACTAGAGTTATATTTAGTCGTTGTTGAAATGCTAGATGCAAGGTTCTGGAACCCACCAGTGGATGACCCCGCCAAGAGAGTTGAGCACCCTGGTCATCCCATTTTTACCATTCCTTGGGGGCAAGTCAGAGCCGGAGATGACGAGATACCTGCAATGGACATACTCGTGCTTTTGGAGTCTGAAACGCCATTACTTCAGCTACACGCAGTTATCTACCAGGTGGGTGGGGAGGGCATGAGGGGAGGGCATGATGATGACTGCATTTGCGACGGCCAAATTCGGCTGAAATCCGAGAGACCCCAGGGACACTAGTTAAGTAGTGAACCTAGGAGTACGGATATGCGCGCACGAATTAGTCGATCCATGGCGGCTTTTTGCGAGGCGATGCCCGCCACTTACACCACGGCTTTCGCTGGCCCCTCAAAGCCTACAGAACAAGGGCTGCGTGATGGGATCGAAAGAAATAGAGTGTCTACTGATATTCGGCACCATATTCCCGTAGTTGAAGGATGACGACGACTATTATTAGTACCGTTGTCTACACTCGTTTCGGCCGGGTAAGTGGGCGTCACGGATATGCCCAACTACAGAGGGCTCGCCAATTGAGATCAGGCTGGCGCTTCCTTGATAAAACATCTATTGAGTCCCATGCTGACCCTGTCACATTTCAAATCCAAACTTTGCCTAGGGCCGCCGTTACAGACGAAAACTATAAAAGCAAACAAAACAAGTCCACTTACACTACAACGCAAAAGGTGTCAGCGACTCGCGCCGAAGACGTAACGAACTAATGCATATGATTGCTATCAAGCTGAAAACTAGCATCTACCCAGAGCCTGACTGTCAAGTACTATAAGCTCTGTATTACTCCGCCTTACGAGGCGTGGGCCAGCTAGTTCGCCGACGCGCCCGCACGTAGCAGTTCAACGGCCGAATCACCAAGAACTCTGGGTCGTACCGAACCGGCTCCGTGGACGCGTCTTCAAAGTGATACCTGTACACCAAGTTCGCCAGCGCCAGCTTGGCCTCGAGTTTGGCCACGTTGAACCCGATGCAGCCGCGCGGGCCCGCGGCAAAGGGCGTGAATGCCATCCGGTGCCTTCGCTGCCCACCGTGCTCCGCCCATCGGTCCGGGTCGAACCGTTCCGGATTCTCCCAGTGGTCCTTGTTCCGGTGGATGGAAGGAAACGTCGGGATGACAATGGCGCCGGCAGGGATGCGCCAGCCGCCCGGCACGACGACGTCACGCTTGGCGTTGCGCGCCGTCTGGAACGACGGGTTGTGCAGACGGTGCGTCTCCTTGACGAAGTGGTCAAGCAGCGGCAGCGCGTGGATTGCATCGTACGTCCAGGTCTTGCCGGCTGTGTGCCCGTGATCGACAAGCTCCTGGACGAGCCGCTCCTGCTGCCCGGGGTACGTGACCAGGGCGTACAGCATCCACGACAGCAGCGAGGAGCTGGTGACGAAGCCCGCACCAACGAGCGCCACGACGTTTGTGAGACGGTACTCGCGCGGTAGCTTCTCCCCGTCCTCATCAATGGCGCGCTTCAGGTAGTCAGCGATGCAGGTCGAATTCAGCGCGGCCGTCTGGATTGGCGCGTCCTTGCCGTCGTCACCACCCGGCTCAGCATCGTCGATGGCAGCGTCGACGAGCGCCCACGCACGGTGCCTGACCACCGCTAGGCGCCGGTGGTTGCCAAAAGGCAAATACCGGTACCACTGTGGGCTCAGAGACGTCTTCTTCATCAGCTCCATGTACTCCCCGAGCAGGTGGATGATTTCGTGTGCTGGCGTGTCGACGGTTTTAAAGTGCCCAACGTCGAGTCCCAGCACGATGCGGTAGATGATCTGCCCAGCGAGCTTGAACATGTACTGGTACGCGTGAAAGGCCTCGCCGCGGCGGTCGAGCTCGTCAAAGACGGAAAAGGACGCCTCGGTGGCTTGCTGCATGGCGCCGACATACTGCCGTACGGCGTTGGGCGTCATGCTTGGCGGGACGAACTTGTGGGCGATGTGGAAGGCGGGCGAGGACGTGTCGCACATGAAGAGAGCAGTCTCATCGCGCATAAAGTATAGCGGATGCGAAGGGTCCGAAGTGAGTTTTGTAAAATAGTCGCTTTCGCTCAGGACGGCCTCGGACACTCGCGGATCATTGGTCAGGTAGGTCGTCGTGCCCATGTTGGTCGTCTTGATAACGCTTCCAAACTGCGCAAATAGCCGTTCGTGATTGCCCATGTGGTCAGGATAAATTTCGAAATGATTGCCAAAGATGGGAAGTTCTCGGGGTGCGTGCGGCTCCCTGATCGCGCAGCTGTCGACTTTTAAGCCAATCGAGCTGGTTGCAGCAATTACATCGTCAATCGTTCCTAGTGTATCTAATTCATGTAAAGATATCCCTGCATAAATTCGTCAGTACTTCCGTCCCTGGGTTCTGGTGCGAGATTTGACTACCTTTCGGGTCGCAAATTGCAAATATGTCCGCCAGGTCAGACTTGAGATACTCAATGTCATCCATCGACTGCACCTCGAGCTTGGCGCTCTGGGTTGGACTTGTGCCAATAAGATGAAATTCCTTCAACACCATGTTTGTCGCCTTTGTGTAAGTTGCAATACTATGGTGATTGCCATTGTCCACGTCGCCTTCTACGCTGTGAAATATGACTGCTGCTCTATCCTTTTCCAATGTCAGCCGCTAAAATCCATTTTGGGTTCTAATCCGCGTCCTTCCGACTACGAATTTCCGTTTCTGGGTATTTTATCTCGTTTGGCTCTGAGCCAGACTCCAATATTGGTATAGATGCCTGCTGCTAATAGAAGCCCGACGAAGAATGGGACATGAAGACAGTGACAATTCATCTCAACATTGTGGGCACAGAGCGCCAGCAGTCATGGCTCCCGAAAAAACGGCCGAATATACGCTTGAGCAAGTTGCTGAGGCCAATACCTCAGAAAAAGCCTGGATTGTCATCCATGGAAACGGTACGTGCACATTATTTTGCCCAGAATCGTGGTATGCTAACACTAC
Organism: Cordyceps cateniannulata; assembly: GCA_028828415.1. Classification (NCBI taxonomy): domain Eukaryota; kingdom Fungi; phylum Ascomycota; class Sordariomycetes; order Hypocreales; family Cordycipitaceae; genus Cordyceps; species Cordyceps cateniannulata. The sequence continues at coordinate 2,141,664 of JAPHMX010000008.1, forward strand.
TTGCCAGTGTACAACGTCTCGAGCTATTTATATGACCACCCAGGCGGCCGCGATGTTCTTTTGGAGCTTGCAGGTGGAGATGCAACGAGCGACTTTGACTTTGTCGGCCATTCCAAGTCAGCGGCGAAAGCCATGGCCGAGTTCCAAGTCGGGACTCTGGCTGGCTATGTTGGTACCCGATATATCCATGAATGTCCTGACCCATGTGTTGACAACTGATACAGACTGTGGCCCCGAAGCGAGAGAGCAGGCAGAAAGTAATGGTGTCAGCCGCAAGAAAGCGACAGCCTGGGGGCGCACTTTTGAGAGATGGTGTCGTCCCCGGCTTTGCCACTCTGTTCTTCCTCTTTGTCGCAGGCCTGTACTGGGGAGTTGATGCCATAACTCGCCTTTATGAGGGGTTGAACGGTGCTTTTACCCGGCAATTTGCTTGGTTGAACGTGTTAATACTGCTTACCCTGGCAGGCGGTTCCCTGATTGTCGCAGCGCGAAGCTACTGGCACAGCCTGTTCCACTACAAAGGTGTCTTTGAGTACCCAGCACACTACACTGTACGATAAAGTGTGAAATACGGGCATGACCCATAGAGGAAAGAGGGTTGAAAGGAGTGTCTTGAGACATGCAGGAAGGTCTTGATTTGGCCGATATTGATTGGGGCTGGCTATTGCGCTCTCAGGGCTATGGCTCGTGTGTGTGGATAATAGCGGCGCGAGGATATGGTGGCTGGCTGGCTGTATGTGAGGAGTATTATTTAGTCAGAAAATCGAGAAAATTCCATAATGGGCACTTTATTACTAAAACATATATTGGACATTTGCTTGGCATCTTCCAGTAATCTTGACCCGTCTTGCTGATTCTGCGACATTACTGGATTCCCCAATTAGGAACCTGACATGTACAAAATAGGAAAGTGACATAAACTCAAGTCCTGCAACAAGCCATTCCGAGACTATACCTTATTTAAAACCAGAGATTCAATCCAAGATGCCGAATTACACGCCAAGTCCTCAAGGAATACCACTATGTTGATGCATACCTTCTTCCTCGGCCTGACGGCCATCGGGTACGACGCCCTCTGGGGATCCCTGCTCCGAAACGGAACCGCAGCGGCCATCGGCGCAGTCAAGACTGCCGGGGTGCTTCCCGATGGCGGCCCATTGCGGCTGGTGTACACGGCAGTTCCCGCCATCGACCGGCTGCTCATCTCGCCCGTCATCTTCTACGATGCCCTCATGCGCGACCGAAGCCCGACGTTCCGGTCGCTGCTGGTGAGCCTCTTTTGCACGATGCAGACGACGTCGTTTTGCATGGTCGCCGCCGGGTGGACTCTTGGACATCCGCGTTGGGTTACAATTCTGTAAGTTCATAACCAAGTACAGCACCTTGGCCGAGATCTGCGTAGAATCGGCGGTAACAATCGTGCTATAGGGAACCGCTGATCTGGGGCGTTGTCAATCAAAGTTATGGTGCCGCGTTCATATATCCCCTGTACCTCTTTGCGCACACGCATCACGTCGCGGCCTTGACCAAGAGCAGCAGTGTCGCCACCATGACGCCGGCGGATGCCGAGGCGTTGGTGTACACTTCTATCCTTGCGGGCTTGCTTCCATTATGGTTGCTGTGGCCTTCATTTATCTCATGCTCGACAGGAACGAGGCAGTTCCTCATTGCTTCTTATCGTGCGAGTCCCATCGTCATGAGCCTCGCGCAGCCGCTGTTTATGACACTCATTACGACGCTGCGTCAGAAACCGCTGGATGTCGCAGCCGTTAGACCACTCGTACAAGCATCTTTGTACATTTCAGGGTCATTTTCGGCGTTGGGACACTGGTATGCGATCGTCTATGCCCTGCTGTCACCTTCAGTCACTCTATCCGGCATATTCTGGCCCTGGTCCACAGAGACGGCAGGGGCTGCGTTTAAAGCCATAATTGGACTTGGTTGCCATCAATTCCTTCAAAACGATTATTGGGTCATCCTTGCCGGATTTGTACCATTCTCGTCTGCAATGCTAAGCAGGGCTCCCAACGGCGCAGCGTCGACTGAGGGTCTTTCTTTTTTTGCCACTGCCCAGAGACTCCTACTTGGGACAAACGGAAACCTTCTGTCTTTGGGAGCATTGGCTGTTGCACTATCTCCGGGGGCCTTGCTGGCCTGGTCCATGGCTGCGTCAGTTTGAAGGGCCTGCTGAAGCAAGTACTTTATGAGACTGGTGAAACGACTAGTGAGTAAGATAGACAATGATCAATAACGATTCAAAAGATGCTGTAAAAATGCCAAAAAATGTAGCGAACTCTAGAACTCAATGGACTATTTTCTTGCGAATCTAGCTGTAAACCCTTCTTAGAACATGCTTCGAGCCTTCACTCTGAGTGCCTTGTGCAGCGCCTGCTGACTGCTGCTCTCCGCCGTCGCCCACTCCATGTCCCGAACAAGGCGCTTCACCTCGTCCGGCTTTGCAGGCACCGCATGCCCTCCAGAATGCTGGAATGCCCTCACAGCACCGCGGTCACACATGCTCATGACCACCAGAGATTGCTCAACCATGGCGGGGTGGTCCAGCTTCCCCGTGTAATGCACTGTCGGAATCCCGATCCGCGTCTCCATCAGCGCCGGGTGCAGCAGCCGCGGCACTTTCTCAGCCTGGCGGTGCTTGAAAAAGGCAATATCATAGTCTGGCACAGTTGCTCCTATCTTGCGGGCAACAGTAAAAGTCGTGGCCAAAAAGTCGACAAAGAGTTGCTCCAGTCGGGGCAGCTTCGCGGGGAGATGGTCCGGAAAGCCGGACATCGTGTCGTGCTTGTCCGTGATGAGGCGCTGGACGATGGGCAGGCAGTACTGCAAGTCGGGAGAGAAACCGGCGACCGAGGAGAGGAGCACAGCGAAGCCAAAGGGCGGTGGTTCATCGGGATGGCAGCGCTGGTGGTCGAGGATGTACGACGCGGCGAGGGAGCCGCCTTGACTGAAGCCGATGACGCCGTCGAACGGACCGCAGTCCTGAACCATGTCATCCAGGTCATCCAGGGCAACGCGAATCTCGTCCGGGGAGTATCCCGTGGTGTACGAGTAAAAGGGCCCAGGGTAGTGCGCCGCCATGCCAGGGCCGCGAGCTCGAGTGTATGCGCCGTCGAAGAAGATGACTTCATATTCGGACCCCAGTGCGTTGATGACGGGGCTCAGCTGCATTCTGAGGATATCAGAAGAAGAGCCTACTCCGTGTAGAGCTAACAGTTTCTTCATTTTGTTGGACTCTGAGTTTTGGTCGTTTGTTGTGTATGCCGCGGAGCCTGCACCGTCGCTAGGAGGAAGACTTTCTATTAAGTCTTAGCACTGCTATGCAGCTGTGATTCCGCGTTGGTATCATTGATCTATCTAGATATGGAAGGGGGAAAGTCATCGTATTTATCAACACGACCAATGGAAATTGCTTTGCCCACAGGCGGCAACATTTGGTATTCGATTGCCGAACCGGGCATTACAAGCAGGAACGGGAGACCCGTAGTGGACGAGCTCCAGACTTCGATTTACTACCGAATACTACCAAAATGGACTACAAAATGATTTATTTTATAGCCAAGTCTAGAGGAAGGTTTGGCCAAGTCCGATAGCAGTTGCAACGGTTGTCTTTGCTCATAGTAGCTCCCTTTAGCAGCAAGGCGTGGCGTTGTTGCGCAGCCCCCCCTGCATCTCTGTGCTATTGTTGTCAAATGGCACGACTCTTTGTTCCCAAAGGGGAAATTCCTTACATCTTTATTCAGAATTGTTAATTTAGGCTTAACTTTTGCTCACTCGATGTGGGTTGGATTGTCGAGGGCCAGCTGCTTGAGAGATAATTTCTCCAGCTGGAGATCTGAGGACGCTGGGCAAAATGTAAGCACTAAAACAAAAGCGATAACAATGCGTGAAAAGAAATGAGTTTTGGAGACGTGCATTTCCCATGTTGGAAAGTTTCTTTTTTTTTTAAAAAAAAGAAGAGTCCACCGTGATGCATATTCTAGTCACTCTCAGCTCTGTCTGCTTTAGGCCCTTATCTGAGCCATGCTTTACATGTTCGTGAGGCTGATGCAAATTATACACTACGAAAATGCATATAGCCTTGCTTCCTCGTAGACACGGAATTATTTGCCATCTCAAATTGCTTGAATCTCATTGATTGATTGATTGATTGATTGATTCATTCATCCAACGGCGTGAAACCTACAACCCTTGGACCAATACATTCACGATGGGCCATCAAGCTTCGCCGTCTGCGGCGACCAACGTCATGCCCAACAACTACCAGGATGACCCTATAGTCATTGTCGGTGCCGCATGCAGGTTGGCTGGAGAAGCATCGTCCCTCGATAACCTATGGAGCATGATGATGGACTCACGCACCGCGCATGCCAAAGTGCCAAAGGAGCGCTGGGATGCGGATGCTTGGTACCATCCAGATCCTGATCGGAAAGGTTCCGTAAGTTGCCGATAATTACGCCCGGGCAAACATGCATATCTAATAATTACAGCTAAACACCACGCATGGTTTCTTTCTGAAGCAAGACATTGCTGCGTTCGATGCCCCCTTCTTCTCCGTCAATGCCAAGGAGGCTGCTGGCATGGACCCAGCAAAACGGCTATTACTAGAAGTTGCCTACGAGACTTTTGAGAATGGTGAGTTGAGTCTCTCCCAGTGTCTCCAAAAAACCCATATATGCCCATGGCTTTGGAGCTCCTGACTAATATGTTCCAGCTGGCATGCCTTTGGACAAGATCGCGGGCTCGAAAACTGGCGTGTATGTGGGCAGCATGACGAGCGACTACGAGGTCTTGTCCACACGCGACATCTACGACGAGCCACACATGGCAGCGGCTGGAAGCAGTGAAGCCATGACCGCCAACCGCGTGTCTTGGTTCTTTGATCTTCGCGGGCCGAGCCTGACACTCGACACTGCCTGCTCCTCCAGCCTGTACGCCTTGCACCTGGCGTGCCAGTCTCTACGGCTCGGAGAAACCGACATGGTATACTTCTCCCCATCAGCCCCATTTCAAAAAGAAAACTAACAATTCTAATCTCCTGAATAGGGTCTTGTCGCCGGTGTCAGCGTAATGCTCCACCCCAACTTCATGCAGCAGCTGGTGGCCATGCACATGCTCAGCGCAGACGGCATATCCCATACATTCGACGACAGGGCAAACGGGTACGGCCGAGGCGAGGGCATTGGCGCGCTGGTTGTCAAGCGCTTGAGCGACGCCATTCGTGACAGAGATACGATCCGTGCCGTCATCCGCGGCATTGGCTCTAACGTCGACGGCAAGACGCCGAGCGTGACGATGCCGAGCGCCGAAGCACAGGCAGATTTAATCAGACAAGTATACGAAAGGGCCGATCTGCCTCTGGAATCCACGCCATATGTTGAACTGCACGGCACGGGAACGCCCGTTGGTGTAAGTCGGCCCATTTCCTCCTCCAATCTAGTAGCAAAGTAACAGATCGCTGATCTAGGTGATAGGATCCCATCGAACTCTCTGCAATTGCCGCAACATTTGGTGCCGCGGCACCACTAGATCGGCCGGTCTACGTCGGCAGCATCAAACCCAATGTCGGCCACACGGAAGGCTGCGCTGGTCTCGCAGGCGTCTTCAAAGCGATCCTGTCACTGGAGCGCGACGTCATTCTCCCGACAGCAGAGGTCCAGACCTTGAACCCCAAGCTGAAGCTGGACGAGTGGAACATTGCGCTGCCACACGGTCCCTTAGCATGGCCTGCCGATACACCGCGGCGCGTCAGCGTCAACTCGTTCGGCTTCGGCGGAGCCAACGCCCACATCATTCTTGACGCCGCGTCCCAGTACCTCCGAGAGAAAGGCCTCCAAGGCAACGCTTCGGACGTCGCTCGATCCAGGCCGCCTGTGCTTAATGGGGCCAGTGGCCAAGAGGACAGCCCGCAACAGAAACTGTTCGCCCTCAGCTCGCGCGACGAAGCCGGTGTTACGAGAACGGCAAAACTGCTCGGTGCCTATCTGAAGACGCAAAAGGACAGAGGCGACGCACAATACCTAGCCAACATCGCCCATACGTTAGCCTTCCGGCGCTCGGAACTTGAGTACCGCTCCTTCGTAGTCGCGGACTCCGTCGACGACCTAGCGGGCAAGCTCGCGGCACCGGGCTCACCAATGCCGCGCGCCGCACGCCGGTCCGCAAAGCACGGCCGCGTTGCGTTCGTCTTCACTGGGCAAGGTGCGCAGTGGGCAGGCATGGGCCGACAGCTGCACGGGCAGTTTGGCGCCTTCACGCGGAGCATCGAGCGGAGCGACCACTGCCTCGCCGCGCTGGGTTGTCCGTTCAACCTGGCGGAGGAACTTCAGCGGACCCAGGGCAGTCGCATCGAGACGGCCGAGCTCAGCCAGCCCGTCTGTACGGCTGTGCAGGTCGCGCTGGTGGACCTGCTGTGCGACTGGGGCCTCGTCCCGGCCGCGGTCGTCGGACACTCCAGCGGCGAGATCGCGGCGGCGTACGCGGCCCGGTTGATCACGCACGAGGACGCCATCAAGGTCGCGTACCTCCGCGGCGTGTACTCCGGCATCGTGTCGAGTAGCGAAAGGGCGGGGGCCATGCTGGCAGCTGGCATCTCGGAGGCGGAGGCCAGGGAGTACCTGGCGGCCGTCCCGGCGGACAGCGCGGTCGTGGCGTGCGTCAACAGCCCCAAGAGTGTTACGCTGTCTGGAAATGCGGACGTTGTGACCCAGCTGGAGGCAACAATCTCGGCGGATGGAAAGTTTGCGAGGAAGCTTCGCGTCATGACGGCATATCATTCTCCGCACATGAAGAGTGTCGCAGAGAGCTGCTTAGTAGCTATGCAAGAAGCCGGCGTGGGCCGGATCGCAAAGACTAGCCCTGAAGATGATTCCATCCCGATGATCTCATCAGTGACTGGCGAAGTCATTGACCCCGCCGAGCTCGACCCTACCTACTGGATCCGCAACATGTGTGGTACAGTACGCTTCTCCCCTGCCGTCACGAATCTCCTCGTCGGTAACCTCTCTCCCTTGAAGCGACGGGCTGCGGGCAGGAAGCCGGCCGTGAAGTGGGATGCGCTGGTCGAAATCGGTCCGCACTCCGCTCTCAAGGCGCCGCTGGTGCAAATCATGGAGGAACTTGATGGCAAGCTCCCCAAGCAGCTGACCTACACGTCACTGCTCGTGCGCAAAGAAGATGCCGTTGCTACAGCCCTGGGGGCCGCTGGAACGCTCTGGGCCGCTGGCGTCCGGGTCGCGATGGACCGGATCAACAGGAGTGCCGTCGGGGCGGCGTCGCATGCCCTCACCGACCTGCCTGCTTACGCCTGGAACCACGACAAGACGTTTTGGCACGAGTCGCCTGACACGCGCCAGCAGCGCCTGCAGAGCCGCCCGAGGACCGACCTCCTCGGCGCACCGGTCGAGGGCCAGAACCCGCTCGAGCCGCGTTGGCGCAACCACCTGCACGTCCGGGAGAACCCCTGGGTCGAGGACCACAAGATCACCGGCACTATCCTGTACCCCGGCGCCGGCATGCTCGTTATGGTCCTCGAGGCCGTTGCGGAGATGACCGGGACGCGAACCGTGCAAGGAGTCGAGTTCAGGCATGTTCGCTTTGAAAAGGGCCTAGTCATCCCGCAGGACGGCGGCGGCGCGGAGACGATCTTGCGGATCGAGCTTCCACAGGCCGGAAACGGCACTTTTCCGCCGACGCACTCGTTTGCCGTCTTTTCTAGAATCGGCGACGCGCTGTGGGTGAAGAACTGCCATGGCCGCTTCCACATACTATATGCCGAGAGCGATGCGACTGCGGCCGCAAAGGATCACGAAACAACGGCTGCGTGGGAGTGGAAACGCCACATTGACAAGTTTCATACAGCTAAGCAGAGCAAAGCAATCTCAGTCGATGTTGCTAAGCTGTATGGCAAACTACATGGTGTTGGCATGCAATACGGGCCCACGTTTCAAAATGTCACCGAGTTAATGACGGTGGTGGATCGCGAGCTTTGCTACGGCGCTGTCAAGATACCCGAAACCAAGGGTGTCATGCCCTTTGAGTACGAGTTCCCGCATCTCATTCACCCAGCTACCCTCGACGCCATCTTCCACCTCATCGTTGTCGCCGTTGCGGGCGGTGCGAGTCTGACGGACGCAGCAGTGCCCTCGATGCTGGAGAAGCTCTACATCTCATTTGATCTGCCACAGGGCCCGGGCGAGAAATTTTTCGGTTACGCTGAGAGAGTGCATCGCCATGACGGCAAGCTCTGTGCCGACCTCGTGGTATCGGATGGGGCCTGGCAGGAGCCAAAGGTGACGGTACAGGGTCTGGTAATGACCCGAGTCTCATCTGATTCAGACAGTCAAGCGCATCCTGGACAAGGCGTGGTCGAGAGGAAGACTACCACCATGAAGTGGGAAGTCGATCCACGCATCTTTGCGCAGCTCTCGCCCACAGGGCTGTTGGGAAATGTGCATACCCTCAAGGATTGGTTAGAACTTGAGTGCCACAAGTCTACTAAGCTCAACGTCGCGGTCATCGGGCAAACTCTAGAGCAGCAGGCCATCAACGAACTGCTGCCATTTTTGGACGGCACGTCGCACTATCGAGGTATCTCGCACCTCACTGTAACAGATGTCTCCGGCGATTCTCTTACGCCATGGAAGATGGCAGCTGCTTCAGCTAACATTCCTGTTAGCTACGTGACCGAGTTTGAGTGGTTGGAGGCCGACTCATCTTTCGACATGGTGATAGTGGGCGCGACACAGGATGATGCCAATGGGACACTTCAGACATATCAGTCTCGGATCAACGCAAGTGGGCGAATTGCCATCCTAGATTCGTATTCGAAAGCAGCCACCCCAAACGGTGTCAATGGATCCATGACTAGCCATTCAAGTGGTGATGGGAATTTTGTGAAGTTGGAATTTGGTAGCAGCGCGTCATTCGCGGTGTACACGAAGAAAATGCAGCCATTGCTACTCGACAAGGAGATCCTTTTACTCGTGCCGTCCATCACGGATATCTCATCGGGCGTCAGCCTGGTCCTGGACCAGCTCAAAGAATGCTCTATAGCGACTCGTCCCGCTGAGCTAAAGGATGCCGCATTGCTGCAAGGGGAGGTGGTGCTTTGCTTCCTCGATGGCAGCCTAATCAGTCGCTGGACAGAAGAAGAGTTCCAGTGCTTCCAGACCATGGTTTCTTCTGCCAGTCACATCTGCTGGTTCACCAGTGGCGCGCAACTGCTGCAGCCATCCAAGCGTGGCCTCGATGCCAGCGGTGTTCCAGGTTTGCTGCGAGTCTTGCGGAACGAGTTCCCGCAGGTCACGCTCTCGCATCTCGACTTGTCCTTTGACCCCAACGATGCAGACGAAGGACGCGCAAAGCTCGTGGTTGACGTGTTTCGTCATGTTGTGAGTCCTGCACCGGAGACCGAGCTCCCTGAACTGGAGCTTGCTGAGCTGCATGGCAAGGTTTTGATCCCTCGCATTGTGGAAGACGGCGGAATGGATATGGAGGTGGCTCTATCCATGGGTAATGCACCGCCGCTGCTACGGGAGCTCAGCGGTTGTGGACCACTAAAGTTAGTGAAGTCGCAAGCTAAGGGAAGTCAGCGTTGCTGGCGAGCTGACAGAACAGCTCATGAAGCTCTCGCGGGGGACGACGTGAAAGTTGCCGTGTCAGAGATATCACTCTATCCCTTTGCAACTACCTCATCAGCTGCAGCGAAGTCATTGGGAAGCCTTGTCGCCGGCGTTGTTAGTGGCCGTGGCGCAAACGTGACTGACATTGAGACCGGAGACAACGTGGTCGTACTCGGCCTGCCCGACTGCAAAACCGTGGTTCGACAACACCGCTCGCTGGTTTTCAAAGTTCCCCCCACGGGGCCACACTCCGCCGCAAGAGTATGGATCGACCTTGTGGCGACACACGTCCTTGAAAAGGTCACCCATCTCGCTGCAGGAGAAAGAATTCTTGTTCAAGACGCTGACAACCTGTTGGGTCATTCCATCATTAGAAAAGCGAGTGAGGAACACGCACGCGTCCTCGCTACTGTTTCAAGCGCAGAACAAAAACTCGAACTGATGAAGCGAACTGGACTCGAGGGGGACTCTATCACGGTGCATTCTGCCAGGGCCAGATCCTCTCTGTTGTTTTCGCATATTTTGGACAAAAGTCAGGGCATGGGTGTTGACGTCGCTGTGCAGGCAGGGCATAGCCTTGTGCTGGATGAAGACGCCGTCATTTGTCTTGCCGACCTTGCGAGGGTGGCCATTGTTCTGCAGCCGGACCAGGTAGCACCTTCACTCCCTGCACTCGGGGGCAACAAGACTTGGGCGACTGTTGATCCTATGCGAATTCTTGCACAACAACCTCGCTGGCTGGCAAAGCTATTCGACCGTGTGAGCGGAGAGGCCTCCGCGGCTTGTGAGGCGGATTCTAATCTCACGTTTCCCGTGAAAGATTTTGACAAGGCGATCAAGGCTGTGGAGTCCGGAATGTCTAACGGCCTTGTATCCATCAACTTGGTCCGTGGAATTCATGGTGCTGAACCTAACGTCCATGTGATTCCGCCTGCACCACAGATGCCCAGGCTTGCAAAACACGCGACATATATTATGGCGGGCGGACTCGGGTCGTTGGGTCTGCGAATTGCAGAGCTCATGGCGAAGAGCGGAGCAACGCATCTGGTCTTTTTGTCTCGCTCTGGCGGGAATCGCCACAACGACGAGCTGAGCAAGCTCCATTCACTCGGGTGCGAAACTATAGTGCTTGCCTGCGATGTGACTTCAGGTGAGAACGTTCGGAGCATGGTGAAGGAAGTAGAAAAGACAGGTCGCCCTATCAAGGGTCTCGTTCAGTGTGCCATGGTGCTTCAGGTAAGCAATTTTGGTTTTCCGGTTGCAACGATACTGACTAGGAACAGGACAGCTTATTCGACAAGATGAGCCACGAGCAATGGCAGACTGCGTTCAAGCCCAAGGTTGATGGTAGCTGGAACCTACATTCCGCACTCCCGGGTGACCTAGACTTTTTCGTCATGCTTTCATCGGTCGTGTCCATGATTGGGAACGTCGCGCAAGCAAACTACGCAGCGGGAAATTCGTACATGGACGCTCTGGCGCAGTACCGGCGCTCTCTGGGTATGGCCGGAACCTCGATCAATGCGGGACTGGTGGCGGACTCTGACCACACGATTGACGGGACGAGCATGGAGGATTACCTGGAGCGCTTCAAGCACATGGCCAGCGTCAGCACGAGGCTTTCTGAGCTGGATGTGGCCGTCGCAGCCTCTATACGCGGCACGGTCGGAAACAGCGACACAAAGACATCGTCGCAATTCGTGTTTTGCATGACGGACTCGCTGGAGCCCACGGGCGTGGACTTTTGGGCCGGAGATGCCAAATTCATTCACCGGGTGTTGCGGGAGAGCACCGACTCAGAGCTGGGGGCGGACGGAGGGCGGGACGTCAGCGTCTCTGCGCTCCTTGCGGCAGCGACGACGAGAGATGATTGCCAGATCGCCATTCAGGATGTTCTCAAGAAGCTGCTGGCCCCCGGTATGGGCGTGCATCCCAGTGACATTGATGTGGAGCGGCCGCTATACGAGCTTGGAGGTATGTGTTTGATATTTTTGCAAATCACCAGTGTCGATGCTAATGAGATGATATTTGCAGTTGATTCATTTAAGGCCGTTGAGGTTCGCAGTCAAATTTTCCGCCAGTTGAAGTGTGACGTGTCCGTGTTTGAAATTTTAAGCCCCAACTCGTTGGCTTATCTAGCGGATCAGTTGGTGTCGCGAAGTCCGCTGGTGTCAGGGGCTCTTTCTGCGAACAACTGAGCCTATCCAAGGTTTATTTCGGCGGCCATTGAGGCGGAAGGAGGTGGCAATTGATACGCGTCGATGGATAGGTAGATTATTGAAGTGTTGGGGAGCCTGGGCACCGTCGAGAAATGCAATTGGGCTTTGACAGTTTGTTGGCGTGAGTTATGTCCTGGCAAGTCTTGGGTTGCAAACTTGACGTAATTCCGTGCCGAATTCTGGTAGATAACGTTAGAACATGCACTCACTATTGTGCAGCCGCGATTGTATTTACAACTATTGAAGTTGGTCGACGTGATAGTGGCAGCTACCTAGGTACGTACATTGAGTGAAGGTTTTCTGCCCCATATCAGATCCAGCACGTGCTCTTGGCCTGGCTGCTTCAGTCCCCACAGGCTGCAGTGAGCAGAGACGGACAGTGGTTCAAGCTGCTACATTTCCCCCGGAACCAAGATTTTGTGCCATCCAAATCTCAAATCGGAATTGGTGGCACGCGGGATATTGTGCCATTTTCAGGCCTTAACTATTAATATTGCTTGTGTGTGGTCGGGAGTGAGCGGGCTGGCGGTTTTGGCCAGTGCGGGAAGCCCCTTGCACTTTGGCTGGCGCATGACTCCCGCCGTACCGAATAAGCAGAATCTAGGGCGATCAGCGAAGCGAAACGCGCGGCCGTGCCATGGAGAAACTGGAGCGGCGCAAGCCTCGAACGACGCCGTCTGTCGCAAAAGTGGCGAACCCGGGCTGGGAACGAGGGGGTGTACGCAAGTGTGGGAGTACCCGAGTACGCAAGTAGGCAAGAGGAGGAAAGAGCTGGCGGAAATGGACAAGAGGGAATTAATTACGGATTATTGAGAAATAGAATAAGATATGGGGAGAACGTGTGTCGTTTATAACCATCCCGTACGAAAAGGAGGTCATGGTACCTGGCAGGTATGGCGGTCGGTGGGTGGGAGGCTTGCCGTTAGTTGGATTATTCTCACAATTGGTAGTAACTGTTGGTCCAGGCGCCCGTCCCTGGTTTATTAGTTTGAGGCTCTGTCGAAGCAAAGAAAAGAGACTTGGGGGTTTTTTTTTTTCCCTTTTTCGCAACAAGCTGTTGATGGTCTCTTGGTTGTTGGTGTATCTTATTGTGGGGAGCGGGCGACAGGGAGGGGGGTTGACGGAAAACGAAGATATTCTGGCCAGAAAAAAAACCATTGGACGGAAGGAAACAAACAAAAGTAACTAGGACAATGAAGTAAATGGTGACTGAACTAAAATAAAGAAAAATAAAGAAACAGGCGACGGCTTCTCTCAACATTCATGGCCGGGATTGATGGGTCCGAGAACAGCTGGCGCACACGCGGTGTGGACACTGGATGGACTGGATGGGAGACAGTGGCGGCCAAAGAACCTCTTGGTAAGCTGGGGGACGCGCAATGCAGGCCGACAGCGCAACGTCACCCTTCACGTATTCACGCTTTCCCTGGGCGCCCATGTATTCGGTCCCTTTGCGTACCCCTCGTATGTGCGTACTTTTGTTTGTGTCGATTGTCGAGGTCGTCGAGGTCGGTCAGCTCAACTCTGAAGAATTTGAAGGGAAATGATTTTTGTAAAAAGAAGAAAAGACCAACTTGTAATTGCTCTTTTCCTGTAACCTGGGTACCCGTACTTTTACCCGCTGGCACAGTACAATTCATCAGTCCCCTGTACCCACGCTGCAACCCTGCTTGCTTGGGTGGCCACCTCAGCGTCCCCTCCCTCCCTGTCCGTCCACTGTCTACTGTCCACTGTGCGCTGTCCGCCGCGGCGCCGCCTGTCTGCTGTCTGCCGCCTGTTCGTCCCTCTTGCCTCTCCTCGGCCTTGGCTTCCACTGCCCTTCTGCCACTTCTGCCACTTCCGCCATTCTTCCTTTTTCTCCATTTCCCATTTCTCCATTGGCTTGTCCTCTGTTTCCAGATCCTATTCTGCCTGCCTGGGGTCCCGCCTGCCTCTCTCCTACTTGCTGACCCTCGACTCTACAACTTACCTTTTCGCAACACCAAACGAAACTTATTCTTTCTTCTTCGACTCGCGCATTCTTTGCCCTCCTCACCCCGGCTCTTCCTCCGTCTCTTCCACTCGTTTATTCCCTATTCGCCTTCTACTTTTATTCTCTTTCGCTGGTGGCTCACGACATACCCTCAAGTAGCTGCCCTCCTCACCAGCCAGCCTGCCACCACGAACTCGCTGCATGCGACCGACTGCCTGCGCAACCACCCGAACCAAGAGCCTCCTCTCCGCGCCCGCCGACTCACTTCCCTCGCCCGCGTCCCTCTAGCCATGCGAAGATATGCCGCCGCCACATGGCTTCCCTGACATAATCAGAAGGCCGGGCACAGCAGCAACCACCTCGCCTGACCTGCTCAAGCCGCCCCTGCCAACTCTCCCGACCAGCTTCTCCCAGCACGTCCGCGACACCGAGGTCCAGGTCCCGCCTCTCATTGCCGGCGCCCTCGTTGCCGCCTTTGCAAACTCCCTCGCCGACGGCCTCGACAATGCCCTCCTCACCCACTACTACCTCGAAGACCAAAAGGTCAAGATTAACCTCGACCGCGTCATCGATCGCCTCATCTCTAGCTTCTGCGGCCAGATCTGGGACGAGCTCTACAAATTCTATCACAGCGATGAGGCCGCCTCCCGACCTACCAGCCAGGTCATTCTCCTCTTCGAAGGCCCCATTCGCCAAATCATCCTAATCCTCAATGGCCCCGAAACCTCGCGCTGCGTTCTCGACCGCATCGGCCCCAGCCTGTCACAACGCAATGTTACCTGGTCCGCGAATGCCGGCGGGATTGACCTGCCCCTGGCGCTACAGCTCGTATGCGGCTTCTGGCATCGCGAATTCCCAGACGTCTCTCCCGGTGGCTGCCCAGAGCAAATTGCTCGCACTCTGCATTCTCTCATCATCGATGGCCAAGCCTCCAGGCGCCTCATCGCCGATATTGACCGTGTCCTGCTCTCCCCCAACTATGTCCAAGTGCACATGGCCGAGTCAGCCATTTGGGATGTCATCCGCAAACGACCCTTTCCTCCACCTTCTGATGGGTATCAATTAATTCAATTCAAATTCGACTGCCAACTTTTTGGTCCCCTTGACGGTATTGGCGATCCTCAACTCGTCAATCTCGGCTCCCTGCCTACCATAACCGGCACTGCTGCCAGCTGTGTCTACACCACCGTCGCCGAGTACATTGACACCCGGTGGCCCAAGTGTGGTCGCCTACTACTCAGATGCCTCGAGGAAGCAGTCGCCAACGCATCTGCCTCACATCAATCCGGTGATCCCTGCCCAGGCATGTCAGTATGGGACAGCACCGATGAAGACGCCGTTTTCTGCCCCGGCCTGCGTCTGATCCACCTCGAAATAGAAGACAATGCCATTCGCGTCAGCGCCTCGGCCTGGACACACACGCTCATTGAGATTTTCCAGCAAATGTGTTGGATGTGTGCCGCCCTGAGCGCATCCCCCTTCCCCGGCGGCTCATTATCCGAATGTGCCGTTGCTGTGTCAGACTGGGCCTACCAAGACGGGTCCGTCTACATGGACTGCGGCATAACACATAAACCAGTACAAGAAGGCGAAAGCATGGCGTGGCTAGAGCAATTTCATGGGGCGGCGATAGCATCTGGGTTTCCACTGGCGGGGTTTTCAATACCGCAAAACACATAACCGAGGCGTTTCATGTTAGTTTTTCCTTCCTTTCTCATTTTTTCCTTTCTCATTTCATGGTTGGGAGTTGGATTCTGGTGTTTTTTTTTTAATCATGGCACAAAAAGACGTTTCTTTTGTGAGCCCATCGGGGCTATATCACGGCACGGTTACATGTGTTACTCGTTTTCTTTATCACGGTTACATTCTGTATCACGGTTAGACGGATGATGACGGCTGCATCTGGATTATCCAAACATCCTGTAAATTATTATCTTAATACATGATACCCAAAACTTGCTCTCCCGCACTCGTTTGTTTTCTGCGAGCGTCATCACGCTCCGCCTCCCTCATTCACCACGGCGGCAACAGTCGCGCCACAGCCGGCGTGAGTCGTCTGTACCGGAACCCAGCGTCGCCGAGGCCGTCGATGACCACGGCACGCGTCTCCGGTCCCGCCATGATGATTGGCCGCTGGTCACCGGCGGCCCGACGAATGTCGACGGGCGCAAACAGCCGCGACTTGCGCAGGACGCGGTACGGGTTCCAGCGCGACCGCCAGGTGACGAGCTCGGCACCGCCGGGCTCGCGCACGGTAAGGCGGAGCAGCGCGCGCACGCGGTCGGCCTGGGCGCGAGGCGCGAGAAGCGCCATCTTGGCGGCGACAACGACGGCGCCACCGGTGCCGTGGAAGGAGGAGGGGTGCTCGATGGGCTGCACGACCATGAGAAGGGGCCGCTGCGAAGGGGCAAAGGCCTCCCAGTCTGCTCGGGATATGTTGGCGTAGTACCTGAGAGGTGGCAAGGTGTTAGTCTGGAGAGAAGAGGCGGGTGGACGGTGAGATTATTAGACATTGTGTCGGCGACTTACTCAAAGATTGGGCCGGGTTCCGCGACGAAGGCCTCCACGCCTTCAGCCTTGAGCACCTCGGCGAGCGCGTTCCGGCGCTGCAGGTACACGTCCGCTCTGATGTCCGCGACGGCGACGCCACCAGTTCGATAAGAAGACGCATCTTTGCTGGAGGCGCCGGGTGTGCCGCCGTGGGCTGCCACATGCCCCGGACACGGCCGTGGGCGCAGCATCTGTGGCAGCATTGACGGCGCTGCCGCGCCACCGAAGAGCCCGCAGACGGCCAGGATCAGCAGCATGCTGGCTGCAAGGACGGCCACGCAGAGACGGGTGACGAATCGTCGCGGCTTTGCGGCCCCGCGGCGGCGACGGTGCGGGTCCCAGTCGGGATTTTGGAGCTCGAGATCTGGATTGCCCATTTTTGGCCACTTGACAAGGCTCTTGTAATCCTTGGCTTTTTTCTCTCTCCCCCTTTCGTTCTTTTTATTTCCTAATCTGGAACCGGCATTCAGCGTCTTTTTTTACCTCAACGAAGCCTCGGTGAAAGCGGAGAGGGCAAGTTCAGAAAATATGAGGGTCGTGGCAAGGCTCCGGGTGTATGACACCGACTTGGACTTTGTTCTAAGCGTGCAGCAAAATAGTGCAAATACCGCAAAGAATTGAAGGCGGGGGTGATGATTGATAAAGTGAGAGGTCTTTTTTTTTTCACAAGAGAAGAAGTCACGCCAAGACATTGCAGAGAGGGAGACGAGAACAAAGTTATGCATTCCGCCGTCCCGTCTTTGGCGCGTACTGCCAGATCTGGAATGCGGGCAATCTAAGTAGACTGACGGGTTGTGTGGGACGGACAACGATGATCTGCACTCGCATCAAAAAGTGTGTTTGGGCTAAGCTATGGTGGCTATCAATAGAGGCGTCAGGTTTCAGCTGAAATATTCTAGACTGACTATCGGGCTGAACATGCCATGCTGTAGATTAAAAGCAACTCTCTCTCTCTGGTAGTGATGGCCCCCTGCCGTGCGGTTCTGAGACATATTCGGCACCCTCGTTCTACAACTCGACAACATCAGATGAGCGCGTGCCTTGGGAGGCTACTAGTGGAAAATGGCATTCATCTGAAAAGCGTCCTGTTAACACCCAACTACAGGATAAATGTGTAAGCACCGCAGCAGTGTTTAAACAGTAACAAATGCAGGTATACAGAAAATGCGACGCTTAGCGGAGTTGGTAATCGGCCACAAAAAATGCCTATAATTACATTCCGCTACCTTTCTCTATACTTTTATCCAGCTTCGAGAACTCGTTCTTCAATTTTTTTTTACGTGGTGTCCAAGCCAGACACGCCTGCACCAACACACCGAAACAACGTCTCGCCATCTACAGCAACCACCCAAAAAAGCAGCTAGCAAACCAAATTTTGCGCGAGGTAGATGCATCGACGTAGAAGAATAACTCGAATTCGCGAAAGAGGGCAAAAAGAAAAAAAAGTGAAGAAAACATGTTGGTCGCACCCATGAATAAAAGGCAGCTTGAGCAAGACCAAGAGCTGATGCAACAGCCTTCTACTGAGAGTAGAAAGCCAAACATCTCTCGCGCCAATACCAGGATCATAAGCTAGAGCCTACGGATATTGCGAATGCGATAGAACATCATGTTTCGTGATGGAATATGTCTGCCCAACTGTCCATCCAGGTAGGCCAGAAGACAGGCATCCTGGTCCTTGGTCGTCCAGCTATCTCATAGAAGTTTCTATTCTATTAGCGGCCAAGGATGAGATTGGCAGATATAGGATCTGTATTCCTTTCTTCAGTCGCTTAGAGAAGTCACGGTGTAGTTTCGGGCGAGCGAGTTAATCTCATTCACCAGCAAGTAATCGTGGGACCCCTATTGAGGCTATTTCTCGCTGAAGCGATCATCACCTCTAAGTTACCCCGTTGATGGCCGGTACCGGTGGTAGAGACTGGAGTACATGGAGTTGATAGCATTGCGGGCCAAAATTGTATGAGTAGTATTAATAAGCAGTGCCAATTAGCAAGTTAATAAATAAAGATTCCCCTCGCAGCCCCCCGCGGCCGCTAGCGAACAACCGGCTACGCCTTCCATGTCACTCATCGTGGCTAGCCTCACGAAACAAAGATAGAAAAATACAAGCGGGGGTATGTCCTTCAACAGTACGTTTCAAATTTGGCAATGTAACTATTCCTCGTCAGAAGTAACCAAACATTAGGACTTGTTCGCTTTGTCCCAAGAGGGAATAGCTCTGCCATCCTTTTGGGGGAGCCAATAGACAGCGGGGTCGATGTAGGCACTGCTGTTCGAAACGGTGACGATGTCAAGGTTCAAATATTCTCCGGATGCTCTGCTTTGGATGCAGGTTCGAGGACGGCCAGAGTAGAGTCCATTGATCGTATTCTCTCTCCATTGACTATGGAGGAAGTTGGCACCATTCGGTGCATCGGACTGAATGTGAGTTGCATCATACCGCAGGCAAAGTTTGACATAATACTAAACAAGATTTGCAATATTCCAGTACGCCAAGCACGCAGCTGAGACTAATCTTTCCGTGCCGACTGTCCCAGTCCTCTTCATGTATGTCACAATGTCATGCAAACACATTCGATACGAGAAACCGGGGTGCTAGATGACCGAAAGTCAAGCAAAGTAGACGATGGCCAGGCGGCTAGCATCCGTTGCACCTATACACTCTCACATTTACTCTTAGACCCAATGTACTCACATTTCATTCTACAAACAGGAAGCCGGCGACGTCCTTGGCCGACCCTTGGCCCGCGCCCACCCCGATTCCATCGTTCACAGTTTCTGACCAGACGGTGGACTATGAGTCTGAGCTATGCGTTGTCTTGGGGAAAGAGGCAAAAAACGTGACTGAAGATGATGCTTTGTCTTACGTCTTGGGATACACTGCATCCAATGACATTTCGTCCCGCAAAAGCCAATTTGATCAGTCACAGTGGTGCTTTAGTAAGGGCTTTGACAAGGCGTGTCCAATCGGTCCGACACTGGTATCTCCCTCTCTCATCCCTGACCCGAGCAAATTGCGGATGCGAGGCCTGAAAAATGGACAAGTCAAGCAGGACACTACCCTTGAGTGAGTTTTACCCACTTCCTGGTCTACAATGCAGTCGTGGAACAATAGCGATATTAATCATATATATGTGTCAATAGCGACTTGATCTTCAGTGTCCCTAAGCTCATCAGCTTTCTGTCTCAGGGTACCACCTTGCCGGCTGGAACAATTATACTCACTGGTACCCCCTCTGGGATCGGTATGGCTAGCAAGCCGGATGGGTATCTACAGAACGGTGACCAATTCTCCGTTGAAATTCAGCCGCATATCGGAACATTGTATTCCAAGATAGAGTTTGAAGCATGAGCGCTATGAGACTACTGGAGAACTACGAGCTTGGTGGTCCAGAAATAC
The DNA here is from genome assembly GCA_028828415.1 of Cordyceps cateniannulata. Classification (NCBI taxonomy): domain Eukaryota; kingdom Fungi; phylum Ascomycota; class Sordariomycetes; order Hypocreales; family Cordycipitaceae; genus Cordyceps; species Cordyceps cateniannulata. Next base: position 2,161,443 of record JAPHMX010000008.1, read on the forward strand.
ATTCACGAGCGAAAAGTATGTCCGCCGAGAGCGTTTTTGTGTGAACAGCGTGCGGAGTCGAACGCTCGCCAACCGTAGCAGTCGGACACCGTTAAGATCTCAAAAACTCTTGCCTAGTTGAAGACGCATTCCGGATTTTAAAACTTTGGCGGGGCTAACGGGATTGTTTAATAACCGGGTAGGACGGCGACTGGAGAGACGAGCTGCTTACTAAGCAGGTACAATCACCCAGCTGGTAAAATATGCTGAGTAACAATGGCAAACCTTTCCATTTTCGGGGCTTTGTCATAACCATTACGCAAGACGCCAGCTCTACCCCCGACTTTCCCTCCTGTACGAAACGACTCTTACCAATTTTGCCTTCAGCAGAACGTTGGCGGCTGAAAAAAGTGACCTCGCAATACCATGTTTCGCTCAATAATGACAGGAGACGGTATTTATTCAATGAATTGAGTCTGTCTAGCCATCGCAGGTAAACGTCCCCAGGGGGCTCTCTTACGTGAGAAATCAGACTTGAAACTCTGTACGAGTCTTGATTTCCGCTACAACGTCCATCGCATCGGGATCTCCCTTATCTGCGAGATTTTGAAAAATTTGCCTATTGTCCTTGACCCATTGCTCAAAATGGCCGGGCTGTACCTTGTTAGTATATGTACCAACAGGGTGTTGGAGTTGTCAAAATGAATGTACCAAGGGAAGGTGGAATCCAGCCTCCTTTGCGCTATTGAGAGTGCTTTGAATAAAGATGCCTCTCAATTGCTTCTCAGTGGATTCGTTTCCGACGTTTTCATTCCAAAATCTTTCCAATTCATCGGCAATGCCTTCCAGCTGTGCCGAAGTGCGTTCTGCACCACTTCGAAGGCTAATGAAGAGCCGGTTGATGCGACGTGGTGCGCCGCCCACGTAGGTGTCCGAAAGTGGCCCGCTGGAAATATCGACAAAGCGAACATTAACAATGAATCTTGGAGCTTTGAATGTTGTTGCGTGCCAGTCTGTTATGGTCTTTGCAAGCGCCAGCCTCTGAACCTGCGAAAGGCTGATGGCATGTTCGAAATGGTAGACTGGCATACTGCAGATGAAGCGAAGAAATTGACGTTCAAAGTTGGTGTTTGCTGACACAGAGGCCGTTCCCTTCTGTCAACAGCTGCGATACTTATACGGTACATGTGCCTCCGAACGCCGATTTCGGTCACCGGGTACTAGTAAAACCCCCTTCCCCCCCAACCGAAATACCCTGATGATTGGTAAGGATACCATGGATGCAACCTAGGTTTTATATGGTTGCGTAATCCGTATTAGTAATGCCCTCATTATTCCACAACGGCAAGATGAAGGCAAGATTAATCCATTCGTCCGGGCTGTGGGTGTGAGATCCGCTGGTCATGTAGAACCTCGAAGGGCGTAATCGATTCAATCTCGGCCTAAGCAAGGCTCGAATTAAATCTGGTCTCCCATGAATACGGGTGCCGAGATTCCGCATTAGTGGCCTTACCCCTCGTGTCTGACACCTGTCTGGGTTACTTCAATTGCTCTGTCCTTCAGCTCATCACACCAAACTTGAATCTCACTCATCACCATTGATTACTCCACTCGAAATTATGCCTCTACTTGCAAACATGACACAAAGCGGCGCCAAAAACATCCCCAGCGCCTCCATTCAAGATAATGGCACGAACAACACCGTATGCACCGATAACATGGTTCTGTGGCAGTGGGATGCCAATACCGGGTGGAAGGACCCTGGGCTTCATCCATATGGACCCCTTACCATTATGCCCTGTGCAAGCGTACTTCATTATGCCACGGAATGCTTCGAAGGCATCAAAGTATACCGCGGCCACGATGACAAGCTCCGCCTCTTTCGCGTGCAGCTCAACTGTCAGCGAATGCTTCAATCCTCGGTCCGTGCTGGACTGCCCTCCTTCGACCCTTCGTAGCTTGAAGTCATTCTTGCGGAATTTTCAGCTCATGAAGCGGAAAGGTGGCTGCCGGAAGAAAACAAGGGCCAGACACTCTACTTGCGACCGGCGCACATCGGGACGACATCCGCCCTGGGCTTGCAGCAGCCTCACCAGTCATTGCTCTATGTAGTTGCGACTCTGGCTCCGGGCTTCTCTGCCACGGCAGACGGTATGAAGTTGATCACTTCACCTAACGATGCTGTCCGTGCATGGCCTGGTGGCTTTTTGGAAACAGAAAGCTCGGAGCGAATTATGGTCCCACCATACCAACGCATGATGAAGCAGTCCGTGCTGGGTTTGATCAAGTCTTGTGGCTTTTTGGTAGTGATGGCTTGGTTACCGAGGCAGGAGCGAGCAACTTTTTCGTCGTCTGGAAGACAAAGGCGGGCGAGTACCAACTAATGACGGCTGGCTTGGAGACTGGTACCATTCGTAAAGGCATAACCCGGCGCAGCATCCTGGATCTTGCGCAAAAGTATCAGGATAAGCCGGATGCTTGGAAAATGAACGGCCAGTCTTTATTGCCATTGATCCCCGTGGAAAGGAACTTTTCCATCAATGAGATCCGCCAGGCGGTCGTGAAGGATCGTTTGGTTGAAGCATTTGCAGCTGGGACTGCAGTAAGTTCAAACTAATAGTGTGAGAAAAAGAAAAGGGCTAATACTGACTTGAAGCTGTAGTACTTCGTGAAGTCCGTTGACCTTATCCACCATCGTGGCGAGGATCTTTCAATTCCTCTTCCGTCTGCAGCCTCTACGTCCTATTCGCGTCTCATTGAAGGGTGGCTGTCGGATGTTGTTTTTGGTGTCAACAACTCATTTGGTTGGACTACAGAGCTATAACTCGTCATCAGGCTCACAGAGTATTAACACAGGTATTAGGTTAGTATATACTACCTACGGAGGAACTTTGCAAGAGTCGTGTCTACCGATTCTAGTTAGAAAAAGGGGTTCATAACGTCTATAATGGCTAGAAGAGCTGTGATTACTATAATGTTCGTGATCCCTGTGGTAGCGATAATGGCTGTGATAGCGGTAGTAGCCGTGATAGTAGTGATCCCGGTTAATCTGTATGAGCCCGTCCTAAGCACCAAGCAAACCTCGTAATTTATCGCGCAGCGCATCCAACTCCTTCTTTGCATTTTGCGTTTCGATTTTGGCGTCTATCATGTCTTTCTGAGAGACGGCCGACTTTGCCTTTTCGGTCTCGAGAAGCCGGTTGAGATCTCGCACTTGTTGTACCAGCCTCTCGTTTTCTAGCACGGCACTCGCTTGACTTTTCCGCCTCTCCATCTCCATGCTGCGTTGTGCCAACTTTAATGAGTTGTCTTTTATCTGGAGTTCCTGCTGCAGCGCAGCGATCGTCATCTCGAGCTGCTTCGTCCGCTCTCTTTCCGTGCCAAGGTACTCGAGGTCGCGAAGGATAACAGATATCGCTTGATCAACTTCCGGCGACAGCGTGGAGAAGCGCGATCGCGCAGGCGGGGGTGTCGAATCTCCTTTCGAGGTTATCTGTGGCATACAGGCTGATGAAGAATATAAATAGACATCTGAACTCCTGAGCGGCGGCCGATTCTGTAAGAGCCTTGGAGATGTTGTGCCTGGGCGCAAAACAGGACTTGATGGACGCGGTACTCGCTCTGTTGGTAACGCGGCCCGGGTTTCTCGGGGTGGCGAACGAGGTGCCGAACGGGGTGAGTTAATAGGCGGTGCTTTCTGATGCCATTTGCGCCCAATGCATACGTCGCAAAAGAAGTGCTCGTGGAAAAAGAACGATGTCGGCTCTCGCGTCAGGCAGGCCTCGTGATATGAGCGTTTGCAGGTGAAACAATATAGTAGGTAATGTGGTTTCCTGCAGGTAAAACATGTGTCTTCGTGCGGCGCACCATTCTCTAAGAAGCTGGTCAGTGACTTCAGATCTCGACGGCTTATAAAACGCACGCTTCCATCTCTGATATCTCTGAACTGGTGCTCATGTTAGTTATTTCCCACTAAAAACCACTGCATGAAGAGAGAGACGACAAACGTACCCAAAACCTCCACGGGCTCTTCAACAGTGGTGGTGAGGTCTTCTCCGGCTTCAACGATCCGAGGGCCGCTGCTGCTGTCTTCTATGGCCACGGCATTATTTAGAGAGTTACCTCTGCGCCGTTTCCGTGTACGAGTGTAACTCGTCATAGCGTTGATAGCGATGATAGCGACAGCGACGTCGACAGTAGCGATATCAACGACAATGGCTACGTCAGCTACCCCTAGCCACGAATTGGCTGACAAGGTGTTTGCAGTTGATAATTATGTTAACCCTAGAATCCTCATGACTTAGATGAGTTACTAATCTGCTTTAGACCACGTGCACGCGAACAGGTGTCGCATGTTACATAATCTGCCTAAATCAGACCACCATGACAAGCTACAGTAGGTACCTAGTACTGCTTATAGGCGGTCTAGGTCATGTAAGTGCGGTAATCGCTTCGGCGCTTGCTCAAGGACAAACCGACGCTCCTCTTCTTCTTGTCTTCATTCGCATTTTCCTCGCAGGACATAAACTTTTCTACTACATCTCAACGTGAACCATTCCTTATCTTACTATCTAATACTCGAGATATTCTCCGGATAGAACTCTTTGACAAACATCCTTCAATGCCCATGCGCCATGCTCAAAGTCATCCAATTCAAGATACACCATCGCGGAAAACCTTGCCCATAGATGGCCAGAAAAGAATGCCACATTCAAAAAAGTGTTGTGATTCTTCTGCAAGCTGCGCAAAATGAAGTTTAAGACCATTTGCATATCTCTCATTGGAATAGACTTCGATTGCACAGTTTCACCAGAGTGAAACTGTAAAGGCAGGCACACGTTTGCAAACGCAACTCTTTTGTACTCAGGGACTTTGAGAACACTAGTTGCCAGGATGGTGGCGATGACTTCTTCGCCTTTTCTCGCCAGACTGGTGCAGTACTCGTGGATCCTGGACTCTCTGCCGCAGACCCGGGCCCGAAAATCAAGCGCTGCGGGGATGCACAGAGGCGGAGCATTGTCAATAGTTCCGTAGTATTCAAACTGAAAAATGAATGAATTCACAGAACCATCCGGCTCATAGGAGCTGATGTATCGCTTCCCTTGAAGGACCTCCTGCGTGGGCTGAAAGCCGTGAGAGGTTGGCAGTGAGGACCTCATCAAGTGCTGGTTTCGGGAGGCGACATAGAGCACAGAGCAGGTATGCGGCACAAACAGCCATCTAAAAAGCAGTTAATAAAATACGGTGAGGATTTATTTTGATCCGTATGGGAATGAGATCAACAAACTTGTGACAGTTGGTAACTAGAAAGTCAGCGTCGAGCTTTCTCAGGTTCAAGTCCAATAAGCCGATTGCATGGGCTCCATCCACGACACTCAGAACGCCGAGCTCCCGAAAGATGACTGCCAACTGCTCATACGGCATCAATAGCCCAGGCATACTCATGACAGTGTCAAATACAGCAACTTTGATGTGACCGCGATTGCTTTCCAACACAGAGCGAAACGCTTGAAGAAGTGTCTCGTCATTATCGGTTGTCGGGTCGAACGATATACGAAGGCTCTCTACCGGAGTGGTCTCAACCAAGTAGTCAATGGTTTTTTCAATCGCTCCGTAGATGCCTTGTATATAGGCGAGTTTTTCACCTTTCTCGAATCGAATGTTGCGTAAAACAGCATTCAGGCCGGTGGTTGCGTTGGGTACAAGTACAATCTCATCCAAATCGCTATGTACAAGATCCGCGACAAGCGCTCGGACATCATTCAAGCGGTTAGGATACGAGTAGCGAACAAATCCATCTGGATCTTCCTGTACTTGACTTTGAACGGCATGCAGAGCGGATTGAACCTGACGAGGATATGAACCATAGGATCCTTGATTCAATGGCACATATCCGGGTCGAAAGAGAAAATGATTCTGTCGAAAGTGGCGCCCAAAAGGCACGGTAGCAGTGTTATTCATCCTACCAGTGGATGTTGCTGAACAGGTTCGTGATCGTAATTCGGTTGTGCCTTTGCTTCATTTCACAAAGAAAATTTCATACCAATTATCTATCATCAATAGAACTTTGCTATGTACTGTAGGTTCCCGAACAGCCCCCCGCCGATGGTCGGAACGTGGATATTTCGTTGTTAGCTTGAATGCAGCAGCATCTCGGGATTCCGCAACCCACACCCTACGGGTGCAAGTATTCTCTATGACACTCGGTAGATGAGCCGGCAGTTGCAGAACTACATGATTTATAATCAATCTATTACTCAGTGCAGCAATACGCAGTAACAAACGTGCCTATCACTCCGCGCCCTGTGGCTGCGGGGCTTAGTTAGCATAATGACACATCAATCACGAATTTTAGGTTCCGCGGCTTAGTTAGCATGGTGACACATCAATGCAATGTTTAGATCGTCATGTAAATCACAGACCCCTCGGACGAAAGGAGGGGTTCCGGTCCTCGGACTAAAAGTTAGTGGGTTGAGCATAAAGGATCAGCCGAGTCGTCTCCCATCCTCCTCATTGAACCCAATTTCTCAAGTCACTAGTATAGCTGTTCCAAAATGACCGGCCCAACTCCTGTTACAACTGATGCCGCGCCGGCTCCCATCTCTCTATTCTCTCAGGCGCAAGCCTACAACGGAATTGTATACTGTTCTGGGAACATTGGAATTGACCCAAAAACCAATGCCCTAGTTGAGGGGTCGGTGACGGACCGCACGGTTAGTATTCATGCTGCAATATTCTGAAGATGAGCGACAGTATTTATCCAATGCGTAGGAACAAACGATTCGCAACATCGCCGCTCTGCTTGAAGCTGCTGGCTCTTCGCTCAAGAAAGTGATCAAAGTCAATGTCTATCTCACAACTATGGACAACTTCGCGGCAATGAACGAGGGATACGCAACGTATTTTTCACACCCCTTTCCAGTATGTTTGAATTTTCTGCAGATGTTCTTCTTATTACTAATAGACTTGGAGTCACGCACTTGCGTCAGTGTCTCTGGACTTCCGATGGGCACAGATGTTGAGATCGAATGCGTTGCTGCACAGGAACAGTGAAGGAAAAAAGGATTTATTGCCCGATATGCCTAAGGAATTTTTCATCTGGGCAATGCTCCGGCATGCTTTTCGTGTCAGAAGGGAGCGGCGTCGCGCGTGGTATGCAGCGCAGCCTTATCATTGAGCTACATACGCAGAACTAGGTCAGCAAAGAAGCCCGTGATGCCCCATCTTGTCTCTTTCGAAAATTTCAGAATATATAGGGAAACACGGCAGTGTAGAGTGATGCCAGTCGCAGTGAATGTCGCAGCGGGGCGAAGGCGAAGCAATGTGAGATGCATCTGAGATTGCAAACGGGCGTGATACTTCCGGCGCACAGATTTTCTTCTTTGGGGAAATTTAACTCTCATTTGTATTTTCTGTCGAGTCGACACGGAAGCACAAGAACACCAGCTACCCTTCATTCCGGCTCCAAGAGCAATCATTTACAGCACACTCCACCACCAAAGATGCCGCCGCGGCACACCACACACAAGACCAAGACGGTGGCGACCTCACGCAGAAGCGATGCTCGACAATCCTTGAGCAACCCCCCCTCCTCTCTATCGGGCCAAGTTCGCGAGCTTGAACTCGCCCACGCCACCCTCGCCGAGCAGTCCTCCACGAGCGGTCGCCGCATCGATGACCTCAAGGCCAAACTCGAGCAGCTTCGCGCCATCTACGCCGCTAATACCGCGCAGCGCATCCGGCGCAACGCCCTCCTGCTCGGGGACTACCGACGCGCGCTGCACGAAAAGGCCGCTCTCATGGCGCGGCTCGCCGCCGGCCGACGGGTGTGCAACGCCCTGCGCGCGCAGCTCACGCATGATGCTATTGAAAGCCGCATCCACCGGGCTGCCGTCCAAGTCGCCTATGCGTTGTTTGAGAGTGAAGAGGAGCGTGACACGCTGCTGAAGATCTTGAAGCGCTGTCGGCGGGCGTTTACGGGGTCGGAGGCACCGCCGGGCTCTCGTCCGCCTTCCCCAGAGCCGGAAAAGGAGTCGGAAAAGGAGAGGGTTGAAGGAGGAGAAGAAGAAGAAGAAGAAGAAGAGGAAGAAGAAGAAGAAGAAGAAGAAGACAAGGAGGAGAATGATACCCAGCAGCAGGCGGAGGTGGCGCGGACGCCCACGCGCGAGCAGCAATCGCCGCTGACGCCAGTGTCGATGCCCAGGGTGGAGGACCAGGAGCAGGACGTCTTCATTCTTGACTCCAGCGACCGCGAAATGACGACACCACGCCGCGAGGGACTGCGCCCAAAGAAGCAGCGGATTATTCTCGACAGCAGCCCTTGGTAGGCGGGGGGGCGGGAATTGGGTGGAGGACTGACTGCTTGGGCCGATGTCTGTTCTGTGGTGTTGTTGCTGACTGGCGGGTTGATAACCTTGGCTGACTCCGAAAAGTTGATTATTGTTTGATGAGAAATGTTTTGCGGGAATGATGAACTTGTAGCTTACCGTGCAAGGGAAATAAAGACGACAAACACTGAGTTAGAAAAAAGCAGTATCTTCTTCAGAGTTGAGTGTCATTGTAATATATAAATCTACAAAGAGACTGCGCGAACATGCCATCGCATGTCAATCAAATACAAACTCCCTAAACGCCATTGTTGTCCCATTCTCAAATCACAAGTCAAATCCCAACTGTCCGTTTTCCCCCAATTCTTTCCCCGCTGTTGCGAGATAAGGCCATTTGCAGTCGCCTTACTCGCCTTCAGCACGAGAGGCATAGCTGGCAGCGCTCTCACCAACCTTGACCTCGTCTTCGGGAACGCCCACGGCCACGCTCATGACGCTCTGCCTGGCGCTCGAGCGTCCCTTGTCACGGGGCCCGGCGATGCTGGCGCCGCCCGTCGGCACGACATTTGTGCTAGCCGTGGTACTAACGCTCTCGCTGCGCACATGTCGGCTGACGCTGCTCTCCCGCCGCTCACGGACCAGCTTCTCCAGCTCACGCACGCGCTTCTTGAGCATATCGTTCTCCTTCTTGGCCGTCTCGAGCTCATTTCGGTAAAAAGCCGTCTCTTCGTAGCGCGAAGTGGCGGGTAGGAGGGCGGGGCTCATGTGATCGCCGCCGAAGCTGCTGCCCGGGGTCGCCGCCACCGAGTTTGAGGACGCATGGTACGGCACGCGCTGATGGTGGAAGTAGCTCGACGGGTCCAGGCCGGCGCCGCTCAGGTGTACACCACCGCCCGGGGCGGCCTGGCTGGATCGCGACGTGCTGCTATCCTGTCGCGAGAGTGGTACCGGTGCCGGGGGTCGGGGGAAGTGTGTGCCACGGCCGTCGAAGGAAGTCGCCAGCTGGTGGCTCTGGCTAGCGGTCGACGAGGTGCGGTGGTGGCGTCTGGTCGTGGGTATGGAGAAGCCCGATCCGGAAAGCAGTGATGTCTCGGTGATGGGATCGTGGCTGTTGGTCGCAGAGACCGAGGACGCGTTCGAGGCTACCGAGGCGTTGTGAGTGGCTCGCAAGAGCGACAGTTCACGGGTGAGGCGGTTGACCTGGCGGGTGAGCGTTAGTATGCGGCGGGGTAGCATGCTGCAATAGGCAGCCATGTGACAAGAGACGTACCAGAGCTTCTTGCTCTTTCTCGAGCTCCATGTGCAGCTCGGAGGTGGTCATGGGGCGAGGATGTCGTAGAGGGCCAGGACCGCTCGCAAGCTCGGGCTGATGGGCGACTTGTGAAGTGGGGAGATGAGGGGAGGGTAGGGAGGAAACAGTTGTGCTTCCATGCTGCTGCTGGTGGTTCACGGCGGTCTGGTTGGAGGGGAGAATGTTGAGGGACGAGGATGGCGTGATGTTTCCTGGCGAGGAGGAGCTGCCGGATTGCCCGATGGCGGCAGCGCCAGCGGAGGAAGCGGCAGCCATCTGCACGCTGCTCGACTGGCGGCGTGAAGATGACGCTTGGGGGTGAGGCGAGGCGGGCACCGAGTTCAAGTCGGGCATTGCTGTTGATGATGGCGTCTCTGCGTCGTCCTGCTAGGTACCTGGGTAAGGTAGATAGGTAGTCCTTGATTGCCAGAAGGCGTAGGCTATAAGGCGGGAGCAAGGCGGCGAGTCGCTGGAAGAGGACGCATGCATTCGAAGGCGGGGTGAAGAAGCAAATCTACAGGACGAGAGAAAAGGGAGAGCGCCTGCAGCGACAAGGGCGTTTGAAGAAGAGGGAGGAGGCAAGTGGGCAGTGTCCAGCTTTTTGGGAGGAACAAAGTCTCAGACAAGACAACGGCAGACGCGCAGTGGTGGACAAGCCCCCTGCAAAATCCCTGCAGAAAGCCTTGGCCTAGGTCAGTTGGGTTGCACTTGAAGCGGCTTCCGACATGAGATTGTTGATTGTAATTGAATCAAAAACACAACATGGGTGGAAAAGGAGCGGTGGCCTGTTTTAATAGGGGGCTATATTGCTTTGTCGTGTGACTGATGCAGGGACCCTATTGGGCGTGCTAGTGAAGTCGGTGACTTGAGGTACCAGAGGCCGTCATCACCAAGTTGCGGGGAAGCTGCCCGCTGACCAAAGAAAGTTCCTAGAGCAATATCGGGCGGGCGTGCCGCATATTAATATCGATGCTTTTGTTGACAAAATGCACTAAAATGACTGGTATATGTATATTATATATATGTCGTGTAATTATGGGTGTTTTATTGCTATGTTTTTATTCATCTCATTGGTTTCGTGAGGAATCTTGCTGCACTCAAGGAATTACTTGTATTGGTAGGTTAACGAATGCAAATACATAAGACACGTCAACATTCGTGAGGGCCGTGAAATCAAATCAATCTGGAACATTCATGCCATCAACTCTCAGCACACGCAACTGCCTTTATTAGCCAGTCTTGGTGTCAGTCGGAGCCGGCGCGGCGGCACCAGTGGCAGCAGGAGGGGCAGTGCCCGTAGTACCAGGGGCCGTAGCTCCGGCGCTAGGCTGCTCCTCCTTGGGCTTCTGCTGGCCAAAGACACGCTCGAGGCCGGCAGCCTTGTACGCGCTGCCGCCGTGGTTCTCCTTCTTGAGGTCCGCGAGGCGACGAGCCTCGGTGTGGATGTCCTGGACCTGGCGCGAGCCATCGGTGTAGAATTTGACAATCTTGCGACCGGTGTTGGTGGTGGTAGCCTTCTCAAAGTACGAGCCGAGGCCGGTGAGGAAGTTGTTGGCCTTTTGCGATAGGCCGTAGCTCTGGTCGGTGGCGCGGGCGCGGTCCGTCGCGTGGTACTTGGCGTCGAGGTTCTGAATCGTGCCGAGGAAGCGCGTGGACACGTTGTGCTTGGTGTCGAGCTCGATGGCGTGCTCGATGGCCGCGTCGCCGACGACGTAGCCGTGCGCGAGGTACTCGGCCAGGATGCGCGCACGCGGCTTCTCCTCCTGCGTGATCTCGTCTGAGTCGCGCTCCTTAGTGTCGTGCGCAAAGTCGTCGCCAGGTGCTGCGCCACTGGCGCTGCTGATGGTGATGTGGTTGGGGCCGAGCTGGGTGTTGGTCAGGAGGAGGGCGGTCTTCATCGCCGTCTCCTTCTCAAACGTAACCTCTGCGGTCTTGGTCTCGCCCTCGGTGGTGATTTTGATGTCGGTGACCTTGCCACTGCAGATTGTTAGCGGTTTATTCTAATTTGGAGAACCTGAAAACAGCATCAGGAGACTTACCAAAAGACAAAGAAATCCTTGACCTCGCTGTCGCTAGTCGAGGCGGATATGTTCTTGACAATGACGGTAGCCTTGGACGCCATGGTGTTGATTGGTGCGGGCAGGTTGATAAAGCTGCTAAAATGGGGCGTAGGAGGAATCAAATCTTTTTTTTTAGTAGAGATGAAGCGATATAAGTAGTAATGGAAATAGAATGATGCCTAGGACAAGTTTGTTGGGAAAGGCAAAAAGCATGTGCTCGTGGCAACATGGCAGCACGGCTGGATAGCTCCAACAAGAGCTGGGGCGGGGCAAATATCGCGACGTCATCCCCAGGTCTGTGGCGGTGCTGATCCGCAGCAATGCAGCAATACAAGGCACTAGTTAGTATTTATTAGGTAGCTCACGGGCTGCCTCCGTCCTCGTCCTATTGTGTGGCTCAGACGAAACATGTGAAGACGAACACCAGTTGTTGAGCACCCTGATTTCCTGATGACGAGGACCAAGGTTGAATCAACTTGCGTGTATTTTTGTTTCGTCGGATATGGAGTTGGTCTTGTCTGTCTTCAAGCCTTGACACCTGTGTGTCTTAGACTGCAACCGCCCACCTGCAGTCGACTAGGTAGGCGGGTGGGTGACAAAACAGACCGCCAGTAGAGGCAGGAGGCTCACTACAAGTAGCATTATCCGCCTACGCTAGAATCTTGAAGAATTTTTTTTTAAAGTATCAACTTATACTGTTTTAAGCTAAGAATTTATTTATATTTATTTCGTATTTTACAGGCTCGTTGATGGCGAGTAAGTTGATCATTTTTGTTATTGATTTATTAGCTCACTGGCGGTCTGTTTTGTCACCCGGCCGGCTTGGTACTAGGGATGAGGTAAATACTACTTAACTCCTGCGATTCCATCTATGGGAGACGCAATTTTTATGAGCCTTGTCGCTACCGTGCGACAAGAATTTCCAAGATGATATCTGCGCTCTAATCTCGGAATCTGAGCAAAGGCGAATGAATCACTCTGCGCGCACTGAGAACAGACATAGTCAACCGCTGTGTACTTTACCACTTGGCTTTTCCACGCTCAAATATTATGATACAATCCACCACCAGTGCCCACACTACCACGGCACGAGAAACAAGAACATAACTATAATAAGACCGCGCATTCAAGATTATCGTCATGCGCACTGGGCGGCTCAGGCGAAAGAGAATGCAGCAGGAGACCACGCCCAGACGATATTGAAATGCTATATTTGAGGTCTTCGCACCCGCCTGATGCGGTACGTAGCTGTGGATGAGTCAAAATCATGCCTGGGCCGCTGTCCAACCTAATAAGCGCTGGTGCTTCTCATTTTATGGCCTGGCAGGGCCTCACAAACAGTATTATTACCCGTCAATGCCGACAAACGCCACTCGCCGCATTTACCATGTTTACTGAGGTGCTTTGGCCTGCAATCCCTGAAAGGAATACTGAGGTTACTGCATGGAGCTTGACGGACAAGTGCCACAATGGACCATTAGTAGTCGTCAGCCGCCTTGCCCTTTTTATACAACTTTAATAATTATCATCAGGGTCCGTCCGCTCGCTAAAAAGGAGGCATTGGCACCTATTAGAGACCATGTTTTAGGCACCTTGCGCCTTGGCTGCCTATTACAGGCTTGGTAGACCAGTATCCGGGCTGGATTTGGGCTGAGCGGCACGGCAAGATCTATCCGTATATCCTCCTCATCCTCGCTATTAGTAAACGTCCTGTCAATTTCTTTCCCAAGAGAGGCACACTAAATCGTCGACTTGCGTCTTGGCTGCCTCTCTAGGTTTAGTACGATGAGTGTCCCGATTAGACCCCGGCTCATCTGTGGTGTTGCAAGATCCACATCCTGCTCGCATCATCGAATCTTGACTCGACGGGCTGGAGAAAATCTCGGCTTCATTTATAATCTCACAGTCAAAGGCTAGGTTGTTTCGAGAGAACCATTTGTCAGCAGATATTGGTGCGCATTCCGCAGTCTATAAGTAATACTACAGGGCTGCCGTGTTTAATCTTCTGTCATGACGATACTACCATCAAATCGATACTTTACAGAATGCCCGCAACTATTCATCTAGTTCGCCATGCTCAAGGCTACCACAACCTGTCCAAGGAAAACGAACTTCTACATGACCCCGACGTCACCCCGCTTGGCGAGCGACAATGCGATGAGCTTCGTGCATCGTTTCCATACAATGACAAAATCACCACTATCGTCTCATCGCCCATGCGACGTGCGTTATGTACCAGCATTCTCGCCTTTGGTCAGGACCACTTATACCCTGTAATTGCGCTCGAGGATTTGCAGGAGGTGTCGGATTTACCGAGCGATACTGGCAGCGACCTTGCTGCACTTTGCGCAGAGTTTGGGCACAAGGTTGACTTGCAGCATGTCAGCCTGGATTGGACGGATAAGACGACGTCCAGCCCATTCCAAGCGAACCTGGAAAAGTTAGAGACGCGAGCGCGACGAGCCAGAGTTTGGTTACGAGAACTGGCCCAGGGTAGTGATGATGGTCACATTGTGGTTGTGGCTCATGGCGACTATATGCATTTTCTCACAGATGAGTGGCAAGGGGTCCCCGAATTGGACTGTAAGTGATTTGCTTACACTCTCAGTAGCCATACGTTGTACTAACTCAATTGTCGCAAATTAGTCTACGTGTGGAAGAATGCCGAGTACCGCTCATATCAATTTAGCGATGCGCACGGTTCTGACGAAGATGCCCTTCTAGTAGAGACGTCAGAAAGTTGGATCCGACGTCATGGCGACAAGTGTCTCCCAACACGCGCTGAGCAGGAAGAATGGAAAAGTGTAGTTTATGAAAAGCTGAAGCCGCTTTATGCCGCCATGGGTCTACCAAAATCACCAATACAATGATACGAACTCGCAACTGGCTCATGCTCTAGCATCAAGCTACCACGTCGCTGCCAGAAGACTGCGGTTCTTCGCCAGATGGCATTTAAGTAATAGATTACCGTGGATATATTGCAATATATATCGCTCTTACCACAAAATCAAGCTATGAAACCACAAGCAGTACCCACAGCTGTGCCACCAAGGCAGTCTCAACGTGCACTGGTGCGAGAGCTAAGAAATCCGTCGCCTCGAACTACGTAGCCGAGGAAGAAACAGTATTGACTAACAGACGATATAAAAAGTCACTAAATTCCAACTATACATAGCACTCAAACCATGATTCAATTGAATCGACAGTAGTCCTTCCTCCTTTGGATGCATCAATTGGCCAATAGGGCTATCAATACCGAGGACCGATAGCTACTTAAACATTTCCGTAGGCGCCATAGGGCTCAAGCTCCTCCGACTCTTGGCGCTTTACATTGCCGTAGGCACCATAAGGCTCCAATTCCTGCGACTCCTGTCTCTTCACGTTGCCGTACGCCCCGTAAGGCTCCAATTCCTCGGGTTCCTGGCGCTTGACATTGCCATAGGCTCCATATGGCTCCAACTCCTCAGATTCCTGCCTCTTCACGTTTCCATAAGCGCCATACGGCTCGAGCTCCTCCGACTCCTGCCTCTTCACATTTCCGTAAGCCCCGTATGGCTCGAGCTCCTCCGACTCCTGGCGCTTGACATTTCCATAGGCACCATATGGTTCGAGCTCTTCAGACTCCTGACGCCCAACGACGACGCCGCCTGCAAGTGAGTCAGTCAGGTTGTTGCCCCGATAATAGTTGCATATAGCATACTCTTCGCATTTGTCGGGGCTGCCAGGACGGCTGACACCAGTGTCGCGATGGCAACGGTTTGGGCGAGGAAGCGCATAGTGTTGAAGTTGTCGGAGGTAGTGGTTGAGTAGATGTATGTGGTCTGACTCACGATTGTCCAGGCATAGGTTGGGGTAATTATATATCTGATATTCGTTGTTATGCTTCTTTAGTTATCTGTCTGTCTTTCCGCGCATGTCAGAAGCTGAACTGCTAGTCCTAGCCGTAACCGAAGTTGACTCTAGGTTATTGGTTGTAAAGGCCCCGAGCCGACGCAGGATGCGTGCTGACGAGCCTCTGTAGCTTCAGTTGAATGCGAAATATCTTTTGTCGGTTAAAAAGAGGAAACCATTCCGTTCCACTTGGATTGGTCAGAAAGCTCCCGATGCGGCGTGGAGGGGAGGCAATACAACTTTTTTTTTTGGCTATAGTTCCATAAGCACACTACCTGCCGCTAAACTTGCATCATGAGATGCATGTCGAAATCTACCTGGCGATGTCCTAGCGCTATATTTCATTCGCCAAAACGCTCCGACTGGCCAAGACCGGATATCGCAAGCTGACGGGCGCAAATGGTGGCTGCATTCGCTGCGATTTAGCCTATAGAAGCGCGATCATGTCGTCAACCAGATTGGCTTCTATTGGCTGCAAAGGTGCCGAGAATTGGCGATAATCCTGCAGAGAGACAAAATCCCGGGGTAATCAGGCTTTCGCAAACAATACATATCATTATCTAATTATCTGCAGTTTTCCGGTCACAATTCCACAGTTGGCCCATGCTGCAGCTCACAATCCCTCCCCCATCCGCAAGCTGCATTTGCTTCTATAACCTCTCTCTGGTGGCCGTTCTTTGGAAGCCCCCCGAAGAAAAAGGCCGATCTGCGCAATTGAACACATTCTCACAGTCTTTCATCATCATGGATCCTGGAAAGCACTCCTCTTTGACGTTACGGGGCGAAGATTTTGAATCCGAGTCTTTGCTACCAAATGCGCTGCTCAAATACCAGCTCGGCGCTGATTTCGAAAAGAAGCGCATGCGCTATCTTTTAATATCACTTCTTGGAATTGCAGTGTATACACTTGCTGTCATGGGAATCACAGTCTCAACACTACACAAAGTGGACTACGAATGCCGAGG
Organism: Cordyceps cateniannulata; assembly: GCA_028828415.1. Lineage (NCBI taxonomy): Eukaryota > Fungi > Ascomycota > Sordariomycetes > Hypocreales > Cordycipitaceae > Cordyceps > Cordyceps cateniannulata. The sequence continues at coordinate 2,177,956 of JAPHMX010000008.1, forward strand.
CGGACCGCATCTGTACCCAAATCTCCTGGAGGACGCGGTCGAGTACCGTCTCGAAACATTCGTCGACAATCACAAACCCAATCATCCCTACTTTGGAGAACCGAGCAAAGAGGTAGACCATAACTGGCATGAACTCACAAAGTGTAAGTCAAGCATTTCCCGCGTTCACATTATATCTAATCCTTTATAGGGTCCGATGTGCGAATCCCCGAATCCGAGGTGCAACGTCTTGGGCGAGAATACCAGGCCGTCCACTTTACCGACGGAGGATACTACGGCATGCTAACTGTTCATCACAATCTGCACTGCTTGGTGAGAAATTCAATCAGAACTTTGCTCCTCGAAACAATGCTGACAGGCCAAAAAAAAATAGAAGCGCTTGTATCAGCACATGAACATCGAGCACTACTTCCCCAACATGACGGATGAGGAGAGACAGATGGAGTCACAGCACACAAGTAAGGACTGAAGAAGCAAACGTCAAAAATTACCTGAATTGACGATCTTTAGTTCACTGCATGGCACTGATTAAAAACGCGCTCATGTGTCAAGCAGACACGACCCTTCTCACCATGCGCTGGCTCGATTTCAGCCCAATCCCAGCAGCCAACTGGTCCACGCCACGCACCTGCGTCGATTGGTCCCGAATTGAAGACTGGACAAAGAATAACTGGGTAGATGCCAAAAAGGACGGAAGAATGGTGCATCCAAAATTCGGTAAGTTGAACGCTGTCAAGTGATGTCCTAGGTCATGCGTGCCACGACTGAGCGTCCTGTACTAATCCCACTTACAGGTCAGGTATTTGTGAACGGTAAACACAATGGTTCTCGCATAGGAGTTTCGTTGATGCATGAGGACCATGGTCATTAATTTTTTTTTGTTTTTCTTCTAAAAATCTAAGCCCTAATTGAGGAAGCTTTCCGACTTGGATTCTACAGTGACGCATTGCGTAGACGATACGTGTTTAACATAGCAAGATGTCGCAGACGCTTCAGAGAGAATGACATGCTTTCAAAATCAAAGGCGCGAATGAGAAAAACTATTCAGTAAATCTGCCATTTTGAATAAAAGAGTCTAAAACAGCCTCTAAAAAGGATCGTCTATTTCATACCGATTACTGAGTGTACAAACAGAGACCCAGCTACGAAGTACCCAACAAAATTTGCTCCTTAGCTGGACATTGATGACTGTGTGCTCTTAATGGCCTAAAAGCTTAGATTTATTGGCATAGTTTGCGACTCCGATATGCAAGTCCTCTCGTGTTGCGGCTTCCACATGGCATGCATAAAGGCAAAGTCCTCTTCGTAGCTCCCGAGCTTGGCCTCGCTGCTGTCCAAGCCACCATCTGTGTAGGACTGTTGATCTAGCGTTGTCCTCCAAAGAGCCTCCAGATCTTGTGCATTAGGCGACCAGTTATGTCCCAGAAAGTGGCACTCTTTGCCCAAGTGTGCAACGTCGGTGCTCACGGCCGCATCTCCAGCAAAACCAAACCAGCTGTCCGCACCCAAGTCATGCTGGTAATAAGCGTAGGTCCCTTGAGAAACGTTATATTCTGAAAACGGAGAATTTTTCTCAATTGGAGGTTGATGATGATTGTCTGTTCTTGACGCGGCGCTCGCCAGCGGGCGAATGGCTCGAGGCTGCGGATGCTTGGTATCCTTCCGGATCTTGCGAGGTCTTCCCGTGCGCTTGGCTGGTGCATATGTGCAGGTAATTTCCTGTTTCTGACAGCGTTTGCAAGTTGGTTTGTCCTGACTGCACTTGACTTTGGAAGAGCTACACTCTTCGCAGGAGCGTTTGAGTTCGGACTGATCAAAGACATCCATGACAGGTTTGTGGACAAGGCACGGGACAACAAAGGAGCAGCAGTGCCAAAGTGAATGGAAAGGGTCAAATTATAGTTGAAGAATAAAGAAAAGATTAACTATAAATATTTTATAGTAATAACGATCATCTGCTTTCTGACCGGGATAAGAATACAGCTGTCGTTGAGGAATTGCGCTAGAGCAACGACTTTGCAACCGTTCCTCTTTTCTCTTTTCAATTAGCTCAGCGCCTCACCTATCGCGAATACAGTTTCATTCCGCCGCGAATTATCTAGAAATGACTTGATGCATGTCAATCTGTGGCTGTCAGTCAGAGCTAACTTGCCTCGGTAGTGCACGTTCTCCGGAGCATTTCAATCCCAGGCTGGTGGAAGTCGCAAGTGAAAGCACGCCACGCCTCCATGAGAAGCATGCCCCCATCTCTACTCATACTTTCGATCACGCCAAGATGCCGTGTGAGATATCAGTCGCTGACGGTAGAAAGTGGCTTGCGACCTTGGCGAAGTCCGGCCGCTGCGTGGCGGAATCTAAGCCACCTCGCGTTGTTGCCATATCGAGATAGGATGGCTTACCCCCCGTCCGTAATCCATCAGGTGGCATCTAACCTTATTCCCGCTTGTATTTTTGGCCTCGGGAGAACATGGCTTGATCAGTCCCTTGGCAAATCGCAAGAATGGGAGTTACCTGGCAGGAAATTGACTCCCCTGGCAGTCACGGCTTCAGGCTTCAGAGGTGAGGAGGGCGTGATGATGGCGTCAGTCGCGACAAGAAGGCTTCGCTGGCGAGGTGCAATCTCACGGCATGGGTAGAAGGAATGGCCATGATTTCTTGAGAGAAAGAAAAAGGGCCGTGCGCAAAAGTCATCACTTCCGAGATACAAGATGCTGGATATTCTGATGCGTCCGAGTACCAAGCGGTTTCATACCTTATCCCGCCATCTTACACACAGCGAGATGCGACTGGCAACAGCTCCCCCGACACCCTAACTAGAGTTCAGCTTCTGCAGGCTAATGATTCTGATTAGCCGAGCACGCATGTTCCGGCCCATTTGACGTTTATTGCGTTTTTAGCCATCTCATATTCATTATTGTATATTCAGTACAACATTATTATGACGCCGTAAGTCGGCCCACGTGTTAGTGGTAGCGATTTCCGCAGTTGGCCAATCACTCCCTCACCAACAGCAACACAGCAACACAGCAAGACAGTTGAATCCATTTTCAATTCAAAGGGAAACACTCAAGGCATTCATTAATCTAGTACAGAGGGAAGGAGCCCTCCGTCTCAGCAAAAGCTCTCTCCAAAATCTCCAATCCCTGCTCAACCTGTTCCGCCGTCACCGTGATGGGCGGCGCGATCCGGAACACGCCGCCGAAGCTCGGGTGGCTGCTCAGATTCGCCCAAAGTCCATGCTTAAACGCCCTGTCCCCGATCCTCTTTGCCAACTCGGTGCCCGGTATCTTGGACGTGCGGTCCGTGACGATTTCCACTCCGGCCATCAGTCCGCGGCCGCGTACCTCGCCGATGCAGCCGTAGCGAGCCATCAGCTTGCGCAGGCCTCTGTGCAGCACGTCGCCGACGTTTTGCGCGTGCTGCACCAATTTATCGCGATCCACGATCTCGAGGACCTTGTCGCCCACAGCAGCAACTAGCGGGTCGTTGAGATGGGTCGTGTAAAAGAAGAATTTCTTTTCCTGGGACACGCGGTGAATCTCGTCGCTCGTGACGACGGCGCTCAGAGGCAGGCCGTTGCCCAGCGTCTTGGAGAGCGTCAAAATGTCCGGAACGACGCCTTCATGATTGATAGCCATGAAATCGCCGCAGCGGCCGACGCCGGTCTGCGCCTCGTCCACAATCAGCAGCATGCTGCGATTCTCGCAGTGCCTCTTGAGCGCTGCAAGGTAGCCAGGCGGCAGGACGTGCATGCCGCCGGAGCTCTGGATGCACTCGACGATGCAGCACGCCAGTGACCCGCACGACTGGAGGTCAATCATGCGCCAGCCATACTCGAGCTCCGCCTCCCAGTCATAGCCCCCGTCCTCCGCCCGAAAGACGGACCGGTACGCGTTCGGCGCCGGGAGCATCATGGTGCCCGGCATGAGCGGACCATGGCCGCTGCGGCCAAAGTGGAACTGTGCGCCGACGGCCTGCGCGGTGACGCCGTGCCAGGAGGCGCCGAGCCCAACAACCTCGAACTTGCCGGTGTAGACCTTGGCGAGCTTGATGGCCGCCTCGTTGCTCTCGCCGCCGGTGGAGAGGAACAGGGCGCGGTCGAGGCCAGCGGGCAGCATGCCGCACAGGCGCTCGGCAAGGTTGACGACGGGAGGTGATACCATGCCTGAGAAGGTGTGGTCGAGATACATGGCGTGGTCGGCGATGACCTGGACAATCTCGGGATGGCCGTGACCGAGTAGACAGGACATTTGACCGGAAGTCCAGTCGAGCAGTCTTCGTCCGCCTGCGGTGTAAAAGTACAGTCCACGGGTACCAGTGACGATTTCATCGTGTATGTCGCTGCCAAATCCTAAAAGATGGTTTTGCGATTTTTTGACAAGAGCGTCCTGGTCCTCGCTCTGATACAGTGTTGGTGCTGCATCGTCCTTTGTAAGTGGCAGGGTTGGGGCGTGCTTGTCAGCCTTGGTAGTAAGTCCAGGCGCCATGATGAATAGTGGTGAATAGAAGCCGATAATTTGAAAGAATATAAGAGATTGACTCTCATTATATACTCAGCGAGGGGTTCGTACGTTTTATACCTGGCTGCAGTCTGGTATACTTGGGTGCCGCGATTTCATTCCCACCGAATAGTTTCCCGCGGGCAACTCTCCTCGGAAAACTGCCTGCAGGCGGCGTCGGTCTGGACCGTTACCAGACGTTCTGTAGCGGATCCCAAAGACTGGGGAAGACTTGATCTAGCATTAAAGCATCCGGCATAATAAGTTCTTCGAGATCAAACATGTCATCCGTGGTGTGATGTTCTGGTGCCGCATTTGCAAGCACTTTGTCGATCATCTCGGCGTGCTGCGCTAGACACACATCGCCCATGTCCCAGCTATGATCTTCCTTGTGGCTGCTCAGTATATCGATTAATTGCCTAGCCAACTGAAAAGAAGACGTTTGCGCAAGGCCGGCTGCAGAGCTCTCTGTCTCCAGTGCGTGGCGGAGTAGGAAATTGACGGTGGTTGGGTAGGTAAAAGCCCCTACCGACAACCAGAAATCGTTCAGCTGTGAACGCAAAAGGCCTTCTGTAAAGCTTAATATTTCTTCGGACACTTGACGGCCGTGGACATAGCAGCCGAAGACTTGTCCCTCCAGCCGGTCTGCATCTTGCTTGGAAGCCTCTAGCTCTACTCTCCGTAGAAGCAGCTTCACACTCAGGTATGCTAGGCGAAGATTGGATGCTCCTGGTAGGTTCAAGTTTGTTCCTCGAAGAACTATCTTTCGAGTGACTCCAACCAAAGAATCAGCCCAGGCCTGCAATCCCAACTCAATTTGAGGTGCGCTCCTGCTCTTGTCATGTTGGGTGTTGTAGATGTATTGCAGCGCCACATCAAGAAGACGAGTCAATCCGACTAGGGCGGTGAAGTTGGTTGCGGCCTGCAGCTTCTCATTTGTAGAATCTGTTTGGCATAAATATTGTACTGCTGGAAGTGGCACATCGTGCTGCGACTGGACTATACGCGGAGGCGTACCATGCGCCAGGCTTGTCCTTTCCGGGGTCAGCTTGCGTGCGGACTTGGCTGTTGGGGGAGGTGACTTACCATTTGTCCTGGATAAAGAGTGCCCACCAGATATTTATCCTGACATGTTTCTCTGACGTGGGTATATTCCAATGCAGCGGATTATAATTTAATCCCAGTGAGTGTGCTATAGACACGGCCGAGCTCAAGACAACGCCGTTGCCAATCAGTGATGTTGTCGGACGACCGCCAACGTTGAGTAATATCGCAGTAATGATGGACACCCCCGGCGACAAATGCAGCTCCGAATATAATGCCTCGTTTGCTAGATTCCAGATGAATCTCCCGTCGGGCCAAGTACGATTAACTGCTAAGGCGGAATTTCGGCAATATACTATCATATGGGCGTAGAGACAGGCGAGCAATGACGGCGATATCTTTTCCTTGCGGTCTTGGAGCTGTCGCCGAAAGGAATTTTCATCTAAGAGCGGCATACAAATGTTGATTTTGCGGAAATATCTTTGCGCAGTTAGTAATGCCTATGTGCCGTACGAAATTCCAGCGTACCTACATATCGATAATCTCGTCCAGGTTAGGCTCAAGAAGCTTTTCAATAATCTCGAGCTTCTGTGCCGACGGACTTTGATGAGCCGCGATACCAATGGGTCGCTTTTGAATGGTGGTAAATAAAACTGGCTCTGATCTGCCTGATGAGCCTGGAAGAAACATTCGAGTACTTCTTGGTGCGCCTGGCACGCGGGCAAGGTAGTCTGTGAGAACTCGACTGTCATCTGCGGCGGCAGGACCAACAATGTGGAGATTGAGATTTTCATCGTCCGCCGAACCAAGAATAACAGGCTCTTTGCAGGCTTGAGTAATATCATTAGATTGGCGAGGTGCGTCCCTGCGTACCAACGGACTGCCATGGGTTGACCCTGTGTTGGTGCGGCGATGTGAAGGGCGCAAGGCTGTGACCCTGGTTTCCCCTGTGGCGGCTGTCCTGAGATTTCTCGTGCTTTTTCGAGTTGTCGGGCGTTGACTCGCAGATCTCGCCGTCGGATCCGGCCGAGGTGAGTCTGGAAAATAACATTGCGATTTGTGCAGCTTGCACATTAGACATGTAGAGCTGTTGGCCTCGGTCTGGCATCGTGACTTTCGGCGCCGACACGGGACGCAGGCCGGCTGAAGGTGTGACCGGTACGGCCGCTCAGTGTGAGTCTCCATGTAGATTACTGCAGGGCAATATTTCAGCTGTGGCTAGAAGCCATTGTAGGAATCGATGGATAATTGGATGCCGTAACCAAGCATTCAATGGAGAGGTAGTTTGCCGCGGGGAAGTTATTGCATTTCTATGGGTCATGTCCAGCCACCACAGTCAGAGTGTAAGAGGGCGCGGCAGCATGACTATTCAGTAAATTATTTAAACATCAAGACTTTCAGTAGCCTACATAAACTCATTTGTTTAACATAAAGTTTCTCTATATGCATCTACTTATGCCTACTAATATTATCTAAGGAAATTCTCTTAATATAGTCTTAGATCAATATACTAAGATTACTAAATTTAATCTAAGTATTCCTAACTATTTAGTTAGTTTAAAACTACTTATATATAATAATATTAACTACCTCCTAACTAGAAGGAGTATATGAATTTTAGTCTCCTAACATGGCCTATGTAGGGCGACTTATACGTAGGTGCCTAGGTGAGTGTAGTGTATGGCGTTGTACGACCTACACAACCTATGAAATCCTATATCCTAATTACAGCATTTTTTATTATACTAAATACAGATATTAACTAACCGGTTTAAGTAGCTACTAGGATAAAAAAACCCTATACTAGGTATAAGAGGGGCTACCTAACTACTACGTTCTTATAGTTTCGTCTTCTTTTCTATCTCTATCTTTATCGTAAATTCCCTTTTACCTATTTATATAAGAGATACTAATAACTATACGCGTAAGAAAGAACCTAATCGATATTATTAACTAAGCCTAATCTAATAGCTTTAAGAGTAGTCTATACTATAAAGAGGATAAGAAAAGGGGCTTACGAGAGTTTAAGAAAGATACTATAGTAGTATAAGACTAAGTTCTTAAAAAATACACTATATAAGTTATTCCCCTTTTATTAATAATAATATACTAAAGGCTTAGTAGTTAGGTATTTAAGTTCCTAAATAAGGAAAATATAGATTTTAGGGAATATAAGGTGATACTACTCTACGAAGACGTATTACTCCTAGAGATCCATCTACTTAAAGATTTTTAGTGATTTTATAAAGATTAGGCTTAAGGTAGATTAGCTAAATAGCTAATAGTTAAAAGCTTAAAGGCTAACGTAAAAAGCTTTAATAGCGGTTTTAAATAACGTACTAGTAGTAATATACCTAATGAAATCATCTTAGAGATCAACCTTATAAGTTCTCTACTACTTTATTCTATAGTAGCTACTAATAAATATAGTAGATAAGGAATACACTCCTATTTAAAGAGGGAAGTAGTATTAAGGATATTATATAACTAAAATATAACTATAAGCTACTAGACTTAGACTATAACCTTAAAGCACTATAGATATAAAGCGATATTAGCGTCCGATATAAACGAGAGAGGTTTTAGTTTCACTTCCTTCTTCTCCTATTCTATAATAGTAGAGCTAGGTGTAATAGTATTTTTAAGGTAGGAGTACTATATAAGGTAAGTCTAGTGTTTATACGTATTTAACCACTACTAATCGAAAAAGGATATCGAGCTAGTTCTAGAATAGCATAGTAAGGTTCCTTAATTTTTTTTCTAATTTAGCTAACATACTATAAAAAATAATAAAAATCCCATAGATAGGCGGTAAGTATCTAGGTAAAGATAAGGGATAGTAGCTAATAGACCTAGTTTTAGCATTATAGGTAGAGAGTATCGACTACTATACTATAATATAGTGTTTTTCCTTCTCTATTTTACTATTACTAATAGCGCCTTAGACCTTAACTTCTTTACTAAAGTACTTAATAATAAGGGCGATAGACTAATTAAGTAGAATAAAGCTACCCTTAAGCTACCTATTTACTAGAGTATTAATAGGAATGGTTACTTAATATTAAAAGTGATGATATTCGCTATTTTTAAGTAGGTTTTAAAAAAAGTCTTTATAGGGGAGTATAATTTCGAATAAGCCTTAATACATATAATACGAAGAGAGTTAGGAAAACAACTAGATAGTAAGTACTAAGATAACTAACGTCTACTAAACTTACCACTTATTACTCTAATAGATAGATATACTACGATAGAAAGATCATAGTATATACTATATAATAATAACCGAATATTTAGTTAAAGCTATATAGCTTTCGTCTTATTATACGACGGCTTAGTAGCCTTTATATAAGAGACTATAGATTATACTACTATAGAATACTTTTAGGGTCTATATCACTTCTACTAACCTAGCATACTAGTTAGACTTCCTACTATAATATTAGTAAAGGTAGAAACCAGCTTAGAACTAGTAAAATATAATAATAAAATAAAACTTACTATTAACCTAGATATAAGAGCTAAGGCGTAGAGGGCTTATTAATACACTATTAAACGATTATAAAAGAAAATACTATATAGGGGACTAGCCCCCTCTCTTTTTTCTTTTTCTTAGCCTACTCTAAGGTTAGGATTAAAAGGACTTAGTTAGTATAAAAGACTATAGGTAGCCCTAATAGTAAAGAAAAAAGAATAACGATTTTTCCTCTAATTTTCCTTATCTTTTTAAGACCCTTTTTATTATAAAAGCCCTAATTAAGTTAGTAGTATACCTAGAATATTAAGTCATATAGATTCCTAATAGTAATACTCTTACGTCTATTATCACATACGCTACCTATAATAATCGATAATATTACCTTAAAAAGCTAAAACTCTCTTCTAAGAAGGATTATATTATATTAATTAGGACCTATAATATACTCTTTTCCTATAAAAATCCTTCCTTAGGTAATAATAAGCTTAGTAGTACTTTAAGTACACTAGATTAGGTTACTCTTTAGTTCTAGGTTCTTAGCGTATACTCTATAGTGGTTTTTCCTAATCATAATAGAGGTTATAGTAGGGAAAAAAATCTTAGTCTTAAAGTGAGCTTTAGAAATAAAGTTATAGATAAGAACTAAGGGTACCTAATAGGTGGTTATAATAAGAACCTAGATAAGAGAGGGATATATAGAAGTAGTAAGTTAAAGATAGACCCTTAATTAGAAAGGAATAGATAACTCTATAGAGGCCTTACTCTAAGTAAGCTAAAACCTTAGTAAGCTAGCCTAAGGATAGTTTAATTACTATACTATAATAATAATAGGGTTTATAATATAAGGGTAGTAAGTCGGTCCTAATTAAGAGGATAAGGATTAGAAATTATAGTTAGAGGAAAAAGGGGCTTAAAAAAGAGAGAAGAAAACCTAGAGGGTATCTTAAAAAGAATACGACTATTTAAAAGGACTTACTATTAAGTATACTTACTTAAAGCTACTTATAACCTAAAAACTAAACTTTTAATAAACTAATACCCTTAATTACCTCTAATAAGATGACTACCCTAAACCTAGATAATAGTAATAAAGTACTAAACCTTTTTAAAGGAACCACCTTTTAGGACTTATAAGAAGACGCCTATAAAGAGGGTGTGACTAATATAATAGCTAATCCTAAAGATAAGGAAGGAAGTAAGAAGCCTAAGGTAGAATAAGTACTAAAGAAGAAGAGGAAAGTAAAGAAGGCTTAGGATAGTAAGCTAGGTTCCTAAGGGGACCCTACCTTTATTAAGCCTCTAATTAAGCTAGTCTCTAATAGTAGTATCTTAGAGACTTTAATAAAGGCTATCCTAGATGCCCTTATTTATACTTAACTTTAACTAAATATAACCTTTAACTAGAAATTTAATAGTAATAACACTACTAAGTTCCTCTAATGCTTCGAAAAGTAGATAAAGGTATATAATATCCCTAATTACTATTAGATAGAGGAACTAATAGTAGTAGCTAAGCTATATGTATTAGAGGAGCTAAAATACATTACCTACTAATATAACTAAGAGGATATAAAGAAGAAGCTAATCGACTACTACTACCCCTTTAATATAGAAGAATAGTATACTCTATAGATAAGGCTATTAAAGTTAAATAATAACCCTCTTTATAATAATTACTAATCGATCTCTAAGTAGATTATTAAGTATTACTACTATTATATACTAGTAAATAAGTCCTATAAATAAGGCTTAGTATAGTTAAGCTATCTCTAGTCGGCTATACCACCCTAAGTGAAGATTAGTATAAGTAAAAGGTATAACTAGAACTCTAATAAGTTTAAAGTTATACCTTACGAAGTACTCTATAATATAATCACCTAGTTTATAAGGAATAGGATTAAGAATAAGTAGGATATAAATACTAAGCGTAATATAAGAAACGTTTACTTAGCTACCTAAAGGGAACTATTAGAAGCCCTTAAAGAGATAAGAGTTATATAGAGGATCACTTAGGTGTTAGAGTAATATAAGAGTAAGCTATCTAACCTAATTAAGAGCCTCTAGGAGCTTACGATTAAGTAAGTGTAATTCTATTAATAAGGCTTTAAAGGGATTAATTAGTAAAATAATAAGATCTTATTAAGCCTAAGAAAAGTACTAATAAAAGTCTTAATAGCTAGAATCAGCTATATAGAGGAGTTAGAAGAGTTAAATAGTATAGAAGAGGTTAGGATCACTATAATCTAAGGTAATAAGGACCTTAAATATTAGTACTATATAAAAGAAGGCTATTTCCCTAATAAGTACTCTTTTAATACTAGCGACTAAGCTATCTAATTCTATAATTATAACTCTAATATATATATGTTAGCCTTAGAGGTTAGTAATTAATACCTTATACTACTAAGATTACTATTTAGGTTCTAAGGAAAGACTATAATTAGGAAGCTAACTATATAATAGGCCCTTAAAGCTTTAGACTTAGAGGTAGTCTAACTTATTCTAAAGCTATATAGTATAAGCGTACTAATATTCTAACCTAATAAGGAAGAAAAGTAAGAAGTCGATAGAGCCTAGAGCTTACTCCCTAATAGCTAGAAGCGACTAAGTAATACCCTATCGCTAGGACTAAGTGTAAATATAATCTTCTTAGATCTTAGATTAGAAGGAGAGGAAGAGCTACTATTAATCGCTACTAATATAGTAGGGATAGAGTAATATAGTAGAAAAAGGTCCTATATAGAGGATATATTCGATTATAACCTATAAGAAGATGATTACTAGTTTAAACACCCCTAGGGAGGGTAGAAGAGCCTAAAGCCTAAACTAATAAGGGACTTTAAACATCAACTTATAGATGAGATCCTAAGGAAGAAGGTTAATATCACTATAGCTAACATTATATAGTACGACCCTATAATTAAACGTCTACTTTCATAGTACACCTTAGATGTTACTAAAAGGATTAAGTTAATAGTAGTAGCCTTAGTCATACTATAAGGCCGACCTTATAGGGACGGTATAATAAACACCTTACACTTCTTATAAGAGAATAAAGTAGTAGAAGAAGCGTTTAAAATAGCACTAGTAATAATAAATATTAGTATTATTATAATTAAGAAGGACTCCCTAATAGAACCTTATCCTACTAGTTAAGGCGCTCTATAACCTAGAGACTACCTTATGCTAGAATAAGATCCTATAGAAGGGACTTAGTCTATATAGGTAGCCTATAAGTAATTCCTAGGCTATAAGACGAGGGTTACTAAGGAAGCTCCTAATTAAGACCTCCTATATATTAGGATTAACTATATATTAGGAATAGACTAGGTTATAGCTCCCTAATAAGCACTACCTTTTATCTACGTACGACTAAATAACCCTACTAAAGGACCTATTAAGGTACTTATAGATTTAGGTACTAAAGGTAATATTATAAGTTAAGAAGTAGTAGTAAGATATAGGATAAAAGTCGATTCTAAGAAAGTAATATTAACTTCCTTCTTAAATAGAAAGGTTATTATACTAGGGTCTACCCTAATTAGGATATACCTTACTAATACGTTTATTTACTAACATATATATATTATCTTAGGACTAGTGTTTACTAACTTTATCTTAAGAATACCTTTTATCTACTCTATAAAAGTCATCTTTAAGTATCTAAAGGATTAAGATACTATAGAACTATAGGTATAGTTTAGTAACACCTAAGTGATAACCCTTATTGTTAGCCTAGTCGAATAGGAAGTCATAGAGAATTAGAAATCTAAGCTCCTACCGATTAGGACTACCTTAGTAGTCCTCTATTAAGAAGAGATTATTAGGATTAACGTCCTTAATAGAGAATATAGTAATAAAGATATAATTATAGCCTTAAGTGATATAGATACGAAAGATATAGAAAATATCCTATCTAACCTACCTTAAGAAGGAAGGGATAAATAGGATTAAGATAACATCCTTAGCTAACTAACTAAAGAACTAAAGTTAAAAAGAAGATAAGTAAAGACTAAAGGACTCTTAATTAATACCTTATATAAGAGAAAGGGGGTAAAGGTTAAACCCTTAGATGTCTCTAATAGATTAATTTTAGATAGTAATCCTTAATAAAAGAAGAAGAGATAAGAGGAGGTAGCTAATAAAATCGAAGAACCTAGGGAGTTTAGTGAATATCTAGTAAGGAAGTTCTCTAATATCAAAAGAGGGACCTGATTATATAAGGAGAGGCTTAAAGCGATTAAAAAGTAACTCTTTAATATCACCTAAGTAGAAAAGCAAATGTTTATAAAAATACTCTTTAACTATAAATAAGCCTTAGCTTAGACGTTTAAGGAGTATAACCACCTTAATCCCTAAGTAGCTCCCCTATAGGAACTAAAAGTAGTCTTATATAAGCCTTAGAGAGTAAAGTCTATCCTTATTCTAAAGGGTATCCTCTTAAAATTCGTTATACTACTAAAAATATAGATAGAAGCTAGAGTCTTAGAGGAAAGTTATAGCCCCTACTAGAACCTAACCTTCCTAGTAGTAAAATAGGATAGTAGGTTATACCTAATTAATTCTATGATATGAATAAATATAGTCTTAATAAGAGATATAAATATTCCCCCTATTTATAAAGAAATAGTAGAAGACTTTAGGATATACCTAATCCTATCCTTACTTAACTTCTTTTTAGGATATAACTAAGTCACCCTTACTAAGAAAAGCTAGGACTTAACCACCTTTATAAGCCTAATAGGCCTATTAAGGATATACACCCTACCTTAGGGTGTAATAAACTCTATTATATAATTTATATAAGTTATAGTTTAGATCCTAATAGAGCTTATCTTAGATATCTATCACCCCTACTTAGATGATATTATTATTAGAGGATTAAGAGACGACTATAGTAAGGAGGAAGTCCTACTTAGGATCTAGAAGTATATTATAGAGTATATTTATAACCTTAATTAAACCCTACTTAATGTTAAATTAGTAAGAGGGACGATCTTTAGTAAGAAGAGTAAGTAGTATTAGTATTAGGTGGAGATTATAGGCTTCCTATATAGTACCTATAGCTAAAGCCTAGCCTAATATAAAGTGATTAAGATCTAAGAGTAGAAAAAATATTAAGATTTAAGGGATATACGAAGTTTCCTAGGTATAATAGCTAGCTATAAGCCTACGATTAATAGCTATATAGATGTCGTACTACCCTTAAATAAGCTCCTTTAGAAGGGCGCCCTATAGATCTAGTCGAAAGATAAGTAGAAGATAATAGATATACTAAAGGAGTAACTTACCTCTATACTTATCTTAATCATCTTAGACTTTATAGATAACACTAGTCTAATTATTATATAAGTTGACTCTTTAGGTACTAGTTAGAGAGTAGTCTTAATATAAGAGATTAAAGGGGTTTAATACTTAGTATATTTTAAAAGTAGTATTTAGTTACTAGTAGAAGTAAGTTATAATTAGATAAAGCATAAGTACTAAGGACTACTATAAGTAGTAAAGAGGCTCTAATCGTATATCTATAGAATCTACTTTATCCTAGAGACTAATACTCTAGTCCTAAAGTAGTAGATCGATAGAGGAGTAAAAGATATTATAGGGTCCCTAATTATAAGATAGTTAAGCTATATTCGACTCTTTAACTTTATAATTTCATATATACTAATAGAGAAGAACTTAGTTATAAACACCTTATTATAAAAACCACTTAGCCTATTAGATATTAAGGAAGCTAAATTAGAAGGCGATCTAAAGGAATTCATTAACCTAAAGTTAGGAACGACCTAAGTAGATCGACCCTTATTAAAAGAAGGGTATAGTAACTCTAACTATAATATCACTTAATTCCTTATATCCTTAGTATACCCTCTTAGCCTTACGAAAGACTAGAGGTAAAGGTTTTAGAATAAGGTTAACCACTATATACTAAAGGATGAATACCTTTAGTACTTAGACTAAAAGAGGCCTAATCTAATACTACTAATCGATGATTAAGAGGCTTACTATACTATCCTATAGGAAGCTTATAGATCCTTTAGTTATAGAGGCTTCGAAGTCTTAGTAAGGTAGCTAAAAGAGAGATATTTCTAGCCCTTACTCCTAAAGGACTTATACATTGTAATTAATACGTACACCCCTTATTAAAAATAGACTAGCTAATAAAATAAAGAGCCTATACTTTTTATATCCCTACTTTACCTAATAGAAAAGATATACTTTAACTCCTAGTACTTCTTAAAAGATAAGGGGTTTAGATTCCTTATAAAGGTATAATATGATCTAACTAGATAGGTAGAAGCTAAAGTAGTCTAAGCCTATAACTTAATAAATATAGTATAGTTTACTAAATAAATCATTAGGTGATATAGTGTAATTATTAAGGTAGTAATTAATAAAGGGCCTAAGTTTAAAAGAGGGTTCTTATAAATCCTTAACTAGTTTAAATATAAGAGGGTTATAGTCTTAAAATATAACCTATAGGCTAATAGACTAGTCGAAAGTAGGTACTATAGTATTATCTCTACCCTAAGTAAGATACTACCCCTTAGATTAGGAAGTTAGTATAGCCTACTAGATACTATATTACTAGTAGATAGGACTTCGCCTAAAGCCTCTTATAGGTTCTCCCTATACTACCTATTATTTAGCTAGAGCCTAATACTCCCTATAGAAGCGGTAGTACCTACTTAGTATCTAATTAATTAGGATAAGGTTACTAATAGGAACTCCCTAATCACTATATATATATAGATGTTAGCTTATCTATAGGAAGATATAGAAGCTACTTACTAAAAGGTCTTTATATTCTAAAAGAAGCTTATAAATAGGACTAATAGGGCTAATAAGTTCTATCTAAGAAAAGAACCACTATAAACTAGTACCCTTATCTTAGCCTACGATATAGTTAGAAATAATAATATATTATAAGAGGTAAAAATCTAAATAAGATAGCTAAGGCCCTACTATATTAATTAATAAGATACTAAGTCGTAAGCCTATATACTCTATATATTAGATAGGGTAAAGCTATTAGGTATATACCCCTTAGATTAAATTAAAGTATTCTAAAAGGATAAAGCTAGCTAGTAGTTCTCTCTAATAGAACGTACTAATTAAGACGAAGTATCGTTAGGAAGTAGTAATAAAGGTAGCTAATATAACCTAAGAGATAATAATAACAACTATATACTAATAAACGAATAGATAAGAATAATTATAGAGCTACTAAAGAAGCTTATAATTAATACTATAGAGTACTAAAGTATAGGTTAATTATTCTAAATTTACGATGTTATACGAATTCATAAGGAGGGTGCTACTATAAGATGTAAAGAGTAGGGAGGGAAAGGAGAAAAGAAAAGAGAAAAGATTTATTTCTATTAAAGCGAAAGAAAGGAAGAATCTAGCTATAGCCTCTAATCACCTCTTTAAGAGTATAGCCCTAAGTACTAATTTCCTCTCCTACTATCCCTCCCTAATAAATATATGAAAACCCTATTTAGTAACTACTATTACACCTTACTAGAGGTAGGTGTTGATTAGTTACTTTATTAGCTAGCCTAACTACTAGTTTAATAAAGAAGGCTAAGAACCTAAGTTAATCTAAAAGACGATAGGACTAAGGACCTAATTAGAGGAAGTACTAGTAAAAGAGGGAGAGTACTACTAGCTAAGGTAGTAAGATAGCTAAAATAATCTAACCTTATCACCTTAACCCCTTAGCTAATTAAAGAAGCTAGATAAACACTAATAATTCCTAAATAGGTATAAGCTACTATATACCTTTAATTAAAAGCGATAGGATAGTCCTAGAAAGACTAGATAGCTACCTAAGGGGTAGTAGCCTTAGTTAACTAAGGATAAAGAGGACTAGGCCTAGAGTATAATTTATACTCACTACTAGTAAGGTAGGTGATTAGATTAGGTGTATTAAAAGAAGCCTTATAAAAGTAAGGTAGTCTCTACTAATCGTATATTTTACTATTAGTAACCTAAATATAGTTAGTATAGGCTCTATTAAGGTGATCACTAAGAGAAATACACCCCTAGAATAGGTATATAATATAGATATAAGCCGACGTAATATTAGAAAGGAAGCTCTAAGAGTAATAAGCGTATAACTAAGGATTATTAGTACTATATATTATAATAATTAAAGCCTTTACTTTTAATACTAAGATATCTAGAGACCTAAGAATTAGCCCCTAAAAGAGACTATACTTAGCTAGAATATATATAGAATAGGTAGTATTAGGTGTAAGAGACTTAATTATATAGAGTAGAACTTTATCTTAGAAATTAAAAGACATCTAAAACACCTTAATTAAGGATAGGTCAGTTAAGATCTTAGGTCGATAGGTAAGCTTAAAGTATAATAGGTATCTAAAGATATTACGTCTAAGGCTATCTAAGAGATAGATAATAAGGTTCCTTTCTAGCTATTAAAAGGGTTAACTAGCTTTCTAAGCTAGTGATTAAAGAGGGAATACTTATATAAGGGAATAGTAATATCTCTTACCTAAGATAATCGCTATAACCTAAGTTCACCTATATAATAGTAATAGAAAGTTAATAGAAGCTAGAGTAATAAGACGTAGGGACTATTTAATTAAAGAGATTAATATAATTAGGATAGGTATAGTAAGTATAAAGCTTAGGAGGGAAGAAGCTCTATATTTAAATAAAGTAGACGAGGGCGTAGGGAAATAGAAGATAATAAAAGAGGGAAAAGAAGAGCTAGCTTAGATTAGGACCTTTTATAAGGGAGAGTATAGGCTACTAGCTAGCTATAGGAGGCTAGTAGCTATGTTTAATTCGAATTATAAAGGTGTTCTTTTATAGCCTTTAATTAACTACTCTATTTAAATACTAAATTAAAGAAAAGATAGTATTCTTAATAGCCTAGTAACCTCTAATAGCCTATTAGGAGTATAAACCTATTCTTCTATAAAAGAAGGTATTTATAGTAACCTCTTCCTCTTCTCTTCTATATTATTATCTTCCTTAAGTACCTTACCTATTTTTATTATCTTAGCCTTTATTATTCCTTAGCTAAAAATCACTACCCTCTTCTTAAGTCACTATTTATAAGCTCTCCTTAATAAATCTATTATTTTCTTTTCCTCTTTTCTTCTTAATCACTACTACTACTACTACTATTTAGTAAAGCTATTATTTTCCCTTACTCTTTTTTCTACTACTACTCTTATCTATAGGAGTAACCTACCCTAAATCTCTTATATTTTTAAGGAGACTCCCCTTTTTCTAGTTTATCTTCTCCTAATTAAAAGGTTCTTAATAAGTCGTAAGTATAGGAATTAGACCTAGGACTAAAGAGGAGAAGGATAAGCTAAAGACTATCGTCTATATAAGAATCCTAATTAGAGGGAAAGACTCCTACTACTATCCTTAGGAGGCCTTAATTATTATATAGCCTCTAGATAAGGCTTATAGATACTAACTAGTAGCCTTCTTCCTACGAATAGTATGGTTAGGTAAAGATTTTATTCCCTTAGTGACTAAAATCCTCTTAAACCTAAGTGATACTTATACTAGCCTCTTAAACTATTTTAATATACCTAATAAAGAATACTTCCTATATCTTAGAGAAATCCACACTATGTACTAAGGCTTCTATAAGGGCTTATAGGCGACTAGATTAGGTATTTTCATAGCCCTAAAGATCATCATCTATAGCTTTAAGAACTATATTATAGTGATTAATAGTAAGTTTATAATCTCTAGCTACCTTAAACCTAAGATATACGCTAGTAATTAAGATCTCTATAGAGTATAAAAAGGATAAGAGATAGCTATAAGCTAAGTTACTTAGACTAGTAGATAGTTCTAATTAGCTTTTTAAAATAGCCTCTAAGACTAATACTTTCTTATAACCCTTTTTAACTTCTCTTAGAAAGGGAAGCTCCTTATAGGGTAATACTAGGCCTTAGGGGTCTTCGATTAGAAGTCTAGCTATTTCTTCTACGTTAATACTATCTTAATAGAGTATAAGAGAAGAGCTAAAACTATAAGACTTATATAATACTAATTTCTTATAAATATTAGTCTCTTATTCGATTTCCTCCTAATTAAGCTAGTTATTCTACCTTAAATAAGTAGATAGAGCTATAGCTATCTAGTTGTTTATTAAGTACTCCTCTTATTATATACCTATATAGGAATTCCTTTAGGGGACTTTAATAAAGAGTAGTACTTTCTTAAGTAAACGTTCTTATTAATTAATAGGATTAGGAGTACTAATCTATATAAGTACTTTAGTATTAAGTAATATAAGATCCTTTAGGCTAACTAGGAGAAATCTAATAACCTATAAAGTGAAACTTAGAAGTTAGTAAAGACCTTCCTCTTACACCTCTTTATAAATAAGGTAGGAGCTAGCTAAGGAATAGAGGGTGAGAATAAGTAGATACTAAATATTATATTCTTAAAACCTAACTACCTCTTATATATATAAATTAACCCTTTAGAATACCTAATCCTAACGATGTTCCTAAGAGCTACTTAGGGAGAAGATACCTACTTTTAGGCTTTCTTTAGATAACTTAGCCTAGATATTTAGACCTTCTCCTCTTCTAAGCCCCTAATTAGGCTAATACCTTCCCCTTCACCTATTAGAAATAAAGAGAACTACCTTCCTAATAGTGTATACTACTACCTAGTTAAAGATTTTATTACTAACCCTAGTAGATACTCTTAATGACTAATAACTATAACACCTAAGAAATAAAGGAAACCTAAACTAGCCCTTAATACCCCTAATCCCCTTTAGCTAGTAATACCTCCTCCCCCTTTAGTTAAGAAGAAGAGAGTCCTAAGCCCTATATCTATAGCCTAAAGAGAGCCTTTAGCTTAGTAGGGACGGCTAGAGTATAACCTAGTAGTACCTCTATCTATAGGATCTATACGTACTAGTTATAACTAGGCTTTATAGATTAAAATTAATATACTTATAGACTAGCTACTAAAGACGAATAGAAGGTTAGTAGCTATTAGACTCCTTAGGATTAAA
Source organism: Cordyceps cateniannulata (assembly GCA_028828415.1). Lineage (NCBI taxonomy): Eukaryota > Fungi > Ascomycota > Sordariomycetes > Hypocreales > Cordycipitaceae > Cordyceps > Cordyceps cateniannulata. Next base: position 2,198,012 of record JAPHMX010000008.1, read on the forward strand.
GGGGTTATATACGATAGGCCTAAGCTCTTAATTAAGTAGAGTAATACTAGTACTCTATTAGATAAGAAGCGATAGGTTAATAATTAGGTAAACCATATAGCTAATACCTATAATAGAATACCCTTAGACTTAATTTATACTAGTTAATAGGAAGCCTATAGATAACTCTAATACCCTATCCTAACTCTTAATTAAGGATAATTAAGCCTTTAGTATAGAATAATAAGATCTCTAAAGGATCTTAAGAGTAGAAGTTACTTATATAGATTTAGAATCTATAAAGACTATCTTAGAAAAGCTAAATAAGGAAATAAAGAAATCATTAAGCTAGTACCTAGTGATTAATTAGCTATAAACCCTTTATACTTATTACTATAAGCCCTAGGGGTTCTATACGAATAATAGTAGAAGTATTATTAACCTTATCCTAGATAGCCTTATTAACCTAGATAACTAAAGCTGAATCTATAATCGGTTTAAAATAAAGCCTACTAATAGGATAGATTAGAATCTAGCTTAGGAGGAACGAAGGGTATTATATAGCTAGTAGTAGGATCCCTAAAAGACATAATGTCTAGTAGGATTTTCTTTTATATACCTACTAATTACCTTTACTATTTATTTATTATTACTTTATTCGTTTTCTATTCCTTCTTCTCTCTCTTATTTAATTTATTACCTTTTTATATAGCTTATTACTATTTTAGTCCTTAGGATATTACTTAACCTACGTAGGGAGGATTATATAGGGGACTAACCCCCTCTCTTTTTTTCTTTTTCTTAGCCTACTCTAAGGTTAGGATCGAAAGGACTTAGTTAGTATAAAAGACTATAGGTAGCCCTAATAGTAAAGAAAAAAAAGAATAACGATTTTTCCTCTAATTTTCCTTATCTTTTTAAGACCCTTTTTATTATAAAAGCCCTAATTAAGTTAATAGTATACCTAGAATATTAAGTTATATAGATTCCTAATAGTAACGCTCTTACGCCTACTATTACGTATACTACTTATAATAATCGATAACGTTACCTTAAAAAGCTAAAACTCTCTTTTAAGAAGGATTATATTATGTTAATTAGGACCTATAATATACTCTTTTCCTATAAAAATCCTTCCTTAGGTAATAATAAGCTTAGTAGTACTTTAAGTACACTAGATTAGGTCGCTCTTTAGTTCTAGGTTCTTAGCGTACGCTCTATAGTGGTTTTTCCTAATCATAGTAGTATTAAGTTCTATAGGGCCTAGGTGAGTTCTATAGGCTATAGAGCCTTAATAGTGTTTACTAGTATTAGCTTATTAGTATAGTAGTAGGTTATTATGTTTTCTAATACCCTATCCTCTATATTTAAGTCGTTATATATAAAGTCGATTATTAATCTTAATAATTCGTTCGATAAATACATCGAAGGAGTCTAATCGATCGTCCTTTACGACTTTATCCTTTACTTCCTCTCTAAGTCTATTATAGAAGAGTTCTATTAGACTATTATCCTCCTACTTAAGGCGAGTAGAGATACGTCTAAACTCTTATATATAATACTAAGTAGAGCTAGTTTACTTAAGCTACTTTAGCTTACGAGTTATAGTGTGTATTTTATCTAGGTCTCTAAAGGTGGTTTAGAGTAGTTCTTTAAAACGTTCGTATTATTAGAAGATTCGTATAGTTTCATCCTTAGGTTCTTTATTATTAAGGTTCTATAAGAAGTATTAGACTCTAGCTAAATAATAGGTAGTATAAGGAGAACCTATAAGAGGCTCTAAGTGAAGTCCTATCTACTAGTAATATAGTATCTAGTAGGCTATACTAACTTCCTAATCTAAGGGGTAGTATCTTACTTAGGGTAGAGATAATACTATAGTACCTACTTTTAACTAGTCTATTAGCCTATAGGTTATATTTTAAGACTATAACCCTCTTATATCTAAACTAATTAAGGATTTATAAGAACCCTCTTTTAAACTTAGGCCCTCTATTAATCACTACCTTAATAATCATACTATATCACCTAATGATTTATTTAGTAAACTATACTATATTTATTGAGTTATAGGCTTAGACTACTTTAGCTTCTACCTATTTAGTTAGATTATATTATACCTTTATAAGGAATCTAAACCCCTTATCTTCTAAGAAGTACTAGGAGTTAAAGTATATCTTTTCTATTAGACGAAGTAGGGATATAAAAAGCATAGGCTCTTTATTTTATTAGCTAGCCTATTTTTAATAGGGGGTATATATATTAATTATAATATATAAGTCCTTTAGGAGTAAGGGCTAGAAATATCTCTCTTTTAGCTACCCTACTAAGACTTTAAAGCCCTTATAACTAAAGGATTTATAAGCTTCCTATAGGATAGTATAGTAAGCCTCTTAATTATCAACTAGTAGTATTAGATTAGGCCTCTTTTAGTCTAAACGCTAAAGGTATTCATCCTTTAGTATATAGTGGTTAGCCTTATTCTAGAACCTTCGCCTTTAGTCTTTTATAAGGCTAAGAGGGTATACTAAGGACATAAGGAATTAAGTGACGTTATAGCTAGAGTCGCTATACCCTTCCTTTAATAAAGGTCGATCTACTTAGGTTATTCCTAACTTTAGGTTAACGAATTCCTCTAAATCACCTTCTAATTTAGCTTCTCTAATATCTAATAGGCTAAGTAGTTTTTATAATAAGACGTCTATAACTAAGTTCTTCTCTACTAGTATATATAAAATTATAAAGTTAAAGAGTTAAATATAGCTTAACTATCTTATAATTAGAGACCCTATAATATCTTTTACTCCTCTATTAATCTACTACTTTAGGACTAGAGTATTAGTCTCTAAGATAAAGTAGATTCTATAGATATATAATTAGAGCCTCTTTATTACTTATAGTAGTCCTTAGTACTTATACTTTATCTAATTATAATTTACTTCTACTAGTGACTAAATACTACTTTTAAAATATACTAGGTGTTAAACCCCTTTAATCTCTTATATTAAGACTACTCTCTAACTAGTACCTAAAGAGTTGACTTATATAATAATTAGACTAATACTATTTATAAAGTCTAAGGTAATTAAGATAGGTATAGAGGTAAGTTACTTCTTTAGTATATCTATCGTCTTCTACTCATCTTTTAACTAGATCTATAGGGCGCCCTTCTAAAGGAGCTTATTTAGGGGTAGTACGATATCTATATAGCTATTAATCGTAGGCTTATAGCTAGCTATTATACCTAGGAAACTTCATATATCCCTTAAATCTCGATATTTTTTCTACTCTTAGATCTTAATTACTTTATATTAGGCTAGACTTTAGCTATAAGTACTATATAGGAAGCCTATGATCTCCACCTAACGCTAACACTACTTACTCTTCTTACTAGAGATCGTCCCTCTTACTAATTTAATATTAAGTAGGGTTTAATTAAGGTTATAAATATACTCTATAATATACTTCTAGATCCTAGGTAGGACTTCCTCTCTACTATAGTCGTCCCTTAATCCTCTAATAATAATATCGTCTAAGTAGGGGTAATAGATATCTAAGATAAGCTCTATTAGGATCCGAACTATAACTTATATAAATTATATAATAGAGTTTATTATACCTTAAGGTAGGGTGTATATCCTTAATAGGCCTATTAGGCTTATAAAGGTGGTTAAGTCCTAGCTTTTCTTAGTAAGGGTGACTTAGTTGTATCCTAAAAAGAAGTTAAGTAAGGATAGGATTAGGTATATCCTAAAGTCTTCTACTATTTCTTTATAAATAGGGGGAATATTTACGTCCCTTATTAAGACTATATTTATTTATATTATAGAATTAATTAGGTATAACCTACTATCCTATTTTACTATTAGGAAGGTTAGGTTCTAATAGGGGCTATGACTTTCCTTTAAGACTCTAGTTTCTATCTATATTTTTAGTAGTATAACGAATTTTAGGAGGATACCCTT